>JAJEJH010000456.1:0-198500 GCA_026122585.1 Anacardium occidentale
TGAAAACTTACTAACTCACCCCTGAACTCATCTAGACTCTCAATCTCTCTCTGGATCTCATTTCTAACCCCAAAACTCTTTCCCTAAGGGCTTTTCTAACCTGGGATGCTACACTATACACACATAGTTAGATATACATAGACAAAGAGAGATAAAGACTAGGTCTACTATAAACCTTCCCAAATTGAGCTATTTCTAAGGAAAAATAGCAAAAGTTTTCCTAGAAATAACACAATCCATAAGAAAATTTCTCTTTATCTTATTTATAAAAATCATAGTAAACACTTCTAATAACTCAATCATAACTTGTCAGTCTTACCAAATGATTGGATTTACACAACATAATAACAAACTGAGATAAAACAAGATTCATTGGTTACTATGATTACAATAGCAAAAGATGTAAAGGCGTTTTCTAAATGATATATTTTATTCACAACTCAAAAACCATAAACTTATATACAACACATGAAAATATATACAATATCCAAATACTAAAATATATTCTTATAATTTTAAAAGAGAAGCGTATTATACCTAGTGCCCATGTTATGACTTTCCATAACTATTGATTATTGAGTACCTATAAAATAAATTAAGTTTAATAAGATAAGTAGTAATGACTTATCAAGTCATGAAAAATATGTAAATGAATATATATATGCAATAATATACGTCTTCCTTAGTTGTTATGCATCTTACATAATTTTTTACATTTTTTATTAGTTTTATTATGCTTAATGTCTTCTCGTCTACTAAACATCCTTATACATTATTAATAAGAGGATATAAGTGATATTTAGTAAGACGTGACTCATATTAGTTTACTACTATGACTAACCTTTAGATTACAACAACTTAATATTTATCATTTAGACTTACTAAATTTAAAATAAATCATACCATCTCAACAAATACCAAGCCATAGTAATATAGATATTCTTTTTTTTTTTTCTTTCTTCTTGCATGATTTATCGGACTTATCATAAATACTTAGCAATATAACATTTTAGTCTTACCATATCATTATATCAACTTTCAAGATTGTATAACATGTCAAGTTTCTTAGCATACATATATCAACATAACATATTTATATCATATATTCAACTATTTAACATCAAAGTTACTCTAAATCCATTTTCTTTTTTTATTCTTCTCACATAATCTAAATTTTCTCTTTAATTACATCAAATATTCTCTTCCAAAATTAATCGTATATCATCACATTTTCATAATATTATCCATTAAATATATCATCAACTATCAAAACTAATAGATTGCCATTATTAAAAATAAACCCTAATTAAGATAAGAAACTTGACTTTTCCAATTAAATTTACTTACCTCTAAGTTTTTTTTTTCTACTTTTTCTTCTTCCTTTGAATAGCTTCCTTTCTTTTAAATTCTGAATCCACTATTAAAAAATTAGAACATCACTTAATACATAAAATTTCAACATTTTTTTTGTAAAATTCTTACTTTGGATGGTTATGAACACACTTTCCTTATAAATCCTTACATTTTTTCTTACAAATCACCTAATTTCCTTTAAAAAAATTAAGGAAAAAAAAAGTGAAAAAGAAGAGAAAGAAGTTTCAGTTGCAATGGAGAAGATAATGAACAATTTTGCTTGTGTTTATATGTTTATTCAATTTAATTTTCTTAATTCTAAAAATAGCCTTCATCTTTTCCATAAATTACATTTATGTCCTTTATTCAATTTATCAAAAATAACCTTCCTAACATATAATTTACTTTATGCCCTTTCTTTTTAATGCACACTTTATCCCTTAAATCTTTTTAAAATAACTATTGTATCCCCAATACAAAATATCAAAAATATCCTTCATCGTTTCAAATAATTCCATTTATATATTTATGCAATTTACCAAAAATAACTTTCTTAAACATATGAATTACTTTATATTCTGTTTTTCATGATTCCCATTTGATCCCTTGAAATTTTTTTAAAATAACTATTTTACCCCTTACAAAATATCATTTTTTGTACATTTTTCAAAGGAATTTTCAATAAAACTATTAAGGGTAATTTCTATTATGGATTTTTAAACATACTTGAGTGTGTGTGTGACATCTACACTCATATGCATAATCATATTCTAGCACGTTCAAGGCCTAGTACAGAACTAACAATCACAAGCCACTCAATAATGATATTCAAATACCAAAAGCAATCGACAAGCAAATTTAGTACTTTATCATTTGAGACAACCTAAAATACTGGTTTTATTATTTTTGTCATCTTTGAATGATGTTTTACTTTATGCGTGTTGATTCTTCCTTATTTATGTCTGGCTAAGTAATTTTCTAGAGACAAGAGGGATCCTAGCTTTTGAAACCTCTGTGTTGATTTGATTTCTAATTCAATAATATGTCAATATTTGCTTATGTTTAGGTATAAGTTTTAATTATTCGTTGTGGGTTTTAACAAAGCATATAGGATTACTTGTAAACTATTATGGATTATCGAGAGGTCAACAAACGGTTAGTTCATGCATATTTAAGGCCTAGTGCACTCCAGTCTAGTGATAGATTCGAAACTGTATAGAGCTAATGCCTTTCACAAGCTATAATGGATTTAAAAATTCTGATTAGCCATAAAAGTATGTGCTTATTCAACCTAAACACACGTAACCTACCTTGAGAGAGATATTAAGGACTTCAGGAAATACAATCATCAAGCATGTTGACTCAAACCTTGAACTAGGATTACCTCATACTAGAAGGAGAGTGGTGATGATGAAATTATGCCCCTATATGCTTTTAATATCTAATTAAGTTGATTAGGTAGTAAGAGGTAGTTGAAAAGGAATATTAATGGCGGAGGAGTAGGAGTGGTGGTGGTGGTGGAGGTATCTTATTTTCTCTTTCAACTCTTGCTAGTATATCTTCTTTATTTGTCTTTGTTTTATAGGCATCATAAATTGATGCTTGTGTGTAATTGTGAAGAATATTACATGTGATCTCATGAAGGTGTAGTGTATCAAAACAATGCTTGGTAGTTGTATTGTTAAAATGGCTAAGTGATGAGGTGTTTTGAAAATGTGTTTAAAATGTTTTGTTTAATCAAGTTTATTTTCTATGTAAGGTGATGCTTAATGGAGAGCTAATGGCATCTGATGGAATAAGTGAATAGTATGTTTTACATTGAAATGTTAATCAAGTAAAAACTAGCAACAAGTCTTCGAGAGTCTTATATCTTTCATGTGTTCATTATTCTTAGAGGTGAAGCATCAATGATTAAAGGAAAAATGCAAATCACAAGGTCGGTGTGTCGATTGATAATCAAGATTTTTTTCTTTTTTTGATTTTCTATTTTTATTGAATGGTATACAATTTTTGTGCTTCTGTACTTTCAAATTTTTTTGTACATGATATAAAAACCCTAAACTTTCATTGAATAAATCAATTATGGTATATTAAAAAATTACATTGTGTAATTAGTTTCTCTAGTTTTCAAGTTTCTTCATAGTGA
This sequence comes from Anacardium occidentale, assembly GCA_026122585.1. Lineage (NCBI taxonomy): Eukaryota > Viridiplantae > Streptophyta > Magnoliopsida > Sapindales > Anacardiaceae > Anacardium > Anacardium occidentale. The sequence continues at coordinate 3,500 of JAJEJH010000456.1, forward strand.
TAATACAAATTATAATACCTTTGACACTACAACAAATAGAGGTTTTAGTGGAGTTTAATTGGACTTATAGTGGCACTTTTAAATGCCACAAATTAGTTTACCGATGTTTTACCTTACGCCACTGAAGCGTGCCTTGGTATAAGTTTTACTAGCAAATAAATAAACGTCGGTAAAGGCCAACTAAACACCACTATAAGTTGGAATATTATTGGTGGTTAATTTGTTCCTTTATTGGCATTTAGAAGTGTTGATAAAACCCCTTTGCCGCTAACAAATCTTGCTCCTGCCATTGTTCATGCATAAATATCTGCCTTTGGTGACCTTTTTTGGCTTTATAGAGGCATCTATTTGTCAATTGTTTGATAATCAGGTTTATACTGGTGTTTTATTATGGTTTTTAGTAGCATTTGTTTGGCTTTTATTGACATTTCTGTAATATTATAGCAGCGATTTAAGATTTAGGGATTTTCTTTTTTTTTTGAATAATTGGTTTTTATTTTATATTATTTGTAGCCATTATACATTTCCTATACAAGTAACCTGATATTTATAAAAATGGACTAAGATAAAACCAAAAAAAAATAAAAATTCAACAATATTCAATCTAGTAATGTATTTAAGAATACATACTAATCGAATCGAGAATATATTAATAAAATATTCCATAAAATTGAAGTATTAACATATTACTCAATATAAATGTACATAATACACTTAATCTAGAAATACTTAACATATGTAAAATCTAAACTCGTAGGAAACTGTCACGAAGCTTGTTGGTTAACTCGAGTGAAAATTCTGACATTATTATCTTGAAAAAAGAAATTAAAGATGTAAGAAGATTGAAACGCAAAATAATAAACAATTTATATCTAACAAGGGTCAAGCATAATAATCAATTTCATCAACATTCAATCTCATAATAAGAATATTTTAAACACAAATTAGAAGAAGTGCATAAATATGTATTGACAATTTAAGTTGCAAGTTTCCTAGATCAATTCGATTACACTTGTTTGAATACTTAACTAAAAATGACACTTGAATAAACAACATTCATCAACACTTGGTAGATCAATTTGGCACACTCAACTGCATTAGGAATTTATGTCATACCAAATATCATTTCAACCAAGTTTTACATTTTATTTTCAAATCACCACATACTTATTAAAGTATCTCAAAAATAGATTACACAATATAACTAATATCATGCAAAATGGAACTGCATTACATTTCAACAAATAATCTCAAACACTTTGATTAGGTTTCATTGAGTCCAACCATTCTATAGCATGCCTTGCAACCATCAATATACTTTCATGAAGCATAATCTACATTTAAGATTAATAAACCGACTCAACAATCTCATACTTTACCATACAATAATTTCAGCACTTTATAAATATATAAAAATCAACCCTTCAATCAGCTAGATTTCAACAATAAGTATTTCTAATATGACACAAACACTTTATATCTTTCCAAAATGCAAAATAAAGTAGAAAAATGTTAGTTCCCTACGGTTAGAGCTGGATTTAAATGAATCCGAAACAAAGTATTTGAATCTATTCCTTCACAGTAAAACATTGCAGGTAAAATATATTTAAGCAAAAATATAGTTCAAATTTTTTAAACATGAATCCATTCAAATCAATTCAAGTTAATATCAGTTCAGATTAAAAATAAAAACAAGTTTAACTAGTTTCAATGAATACAGATAATGCACTCCAATATTGCAAACAAATCAGCTCTCTTTAACGGTTGGATTTTATCATTTCAGCAAATTAATTTCCCAACAAATCAATATTGCAAACCAAATAGTTTAAAATTTTCTATAACAAATTAATAACAAGACAACAGCGTTATAACTTACTTGTAAACGTTGGAGCCGCCAACAACTTCCCAGAGATTGCACCTGTTGTTGCAGAAAAAGGGTTGCTACAGCTGCTGTTCAAGAAAACAAACAAAAAAAATCAACTTCCAAAACACTCAAACAGTGGCAGAAGACGCACAGTGCAAGCGAAAGTGCAAAGCATGGCGGCAGCAGCAGATAAAATGTTTAGGGTGGGAGAAGAAGAGATGGTGGCGTAGGTTTATAATTAGTTTACAACAGGTTTTTAAGTAATTTTTACGGGCGTTTCATAAATGTCACTAAAAATCTAAATAATAGTGATATCTCAATTAAATACTGATAAACTGCTAAAACCCGTATTTGTTGAAGTGTGAGCAAAGAAGCACCAAGAAAATTATATTAGAAAATTCAGAGGTTTAGTGAAAGAAAAGGATTTAGTGGAGGGTCTGTGTTGGTATAGGTAAAAATGGAGAAGTTCTGACAAAAAATATAATAAAATAAAAATAATATAATAATATAATTCTCAATAAAATTTAAAATTTGATAAAAATTTACTTGATTACAATTTTGTATGGTTAAAAAAAAGAAAGAGAACTAAGGTAAAAACCTATCATTTTAGCATAGTTCATTATTAGGACAATTTGACGTTCTCCCTTAATAAAAAAAAGTCAAATGTCTTGGTGTATATGGTTGCGGACAGCTCCAAATTTATAGGATAATTTACTGGCACATAACTTTGAAGAAGTAAATTATCAAGTGAACATTTTTCAATGCACCGACCATCATTTCTATCGATTTGGTCAAAAGTCCAATCAGGTCCAAAAAAAAATTCCAAACCATCATTATCAGCAGTTAACCCTTTCAACCCACGAGCACATGTTGGCCTGAATTTGACCATATCTATCATCAATACCTGCAGGAAGGAATCGATAGACACCTAACTATAATTCTTCTCCTATTCACCTGCGATTGCCCTCCATATTTGGTCGGTTTTACAATATCTGTCATCTACCTCCGCTTTGCCAACACCTAAGGATGGCACTCTTGTATCTTAAAAATTTCGTTGATTTTTTCGAAAATTTAACCATGGTTCATTGAAAGTAACCCAATAATTAAGGAAAGACTAGAAGATTTGTGTGTATTACAATCATAACTATTAACATCATTGCCTTGCTCCATATCTTAAGTCTTACCAAACAATAATGTTTCAAACTTACCATAAGTTTTTGGGAATATGTTCAGTATAGTTGTCATAAGAAAAGCTAAGAAGAATAATACCGAAGCTAATAATAAACTTTAATAATAAATAACATAAATTTCTTTCCACTATATATGGTTAGTTTAACTTCATAAACAATATGAACAACTTATATCTTAATTTCTTTGTGTTCCCCTTCTCCTTAGTCAGAAAAGGGCAATATATACAAGTAGATTTTTGGTACTTAGTAGTCTGTTTTGTCTTTGTTCTTTTAGAACAAATTAGATCTATGATTAATAGAGTCAAGAATTATTGGATGGCAAGTAATATCTAATCAAATGAACCCACAAATCAAGAATGAACCTGTAACACTAACATTATTAACAAATCACATTAAGTTTTAAGTGTTTGGTTACATGGAAGTTTGCAAATGATAAAAAAGCCTTAAAATTAAGCAAGCCCGACCTGAGAGAGATTTGCCTGCACCACCATTTACATAGGTAAATTAAGAGAAAGAGAACGAACAAGAAAACCCGAAACCTCTCGATGAAAAAAAAAAAAAAAAAAGAGCTGCGGTCTCTAAATACAGCAAGTGGGTGATTGAACGTGGTCAACAGGTTAACCACGCAAAAAAAATACGGTAAAAACAACCCTCCTGAAAAACTTAACCTAGCGGCTAAACAAAACCATGGGAATGCCAGTTGGTTCATGGTAAAGAGAGAAGACAGTTGCAGGCGTTTGGATTCTCTTCGAATGTTGAGCATAATATATAACATGGGTTTTTGCGTCACATCATGGATTGCAGCAGAGCCAGTCGTAGGTTTTTCACGAGCTCCTTAAGTGTCATGTCGAATTCATTGTCCATCTGGAGTACAATGGAATTCTCCCATCAATATAAACGAAAAACTTGGCACGTACTAAAAATTTATGTGAGATACGGGAATTACCTGTGCAACAATTGTTACATCAAGAGTGGAGTTTCCGAATGAAAACACATTGCTATTGAGAACCGTAAGATGGAGCTTTTCAACTTCGCCGAGTATTTTCGCGATGCATCCCTTGTTCTGCTCGCAATGGATTCTTAAAAGTACATCCCTATGGGAAACTCTAGCTTCGATTTCAGGAAGATATTCGGTGGATTGAGTGTCGACATTCTCATCGGACGAGCACGTTTCATCATCAGAATAGATTTGAGATTTCTTCACGATAACTGTTGATTTCATTGATTTCTTCGCTTCCTGTTCTTCAAGAGTCTTAACTCGTTCTTGAAGTTGTTTCATGTGCTTGATTGCATCAGCAAGGATAGTTGCTTTGTCCGTCTGTTAACAAAATTAGATCATCAGGCAAAGACATATATATCTGAAATTAATACATCTAAAAGTTATACCAGGAAATTGAGTTTGATTTTAAGAAATAGCATTACTTACAGAGAAATTTAACTTATACCTTCTTAAGCCCAGGCACAAGAGCTGAGAGAGCTATGAACCTCTGATTAAGTTTCTCTCGTCGCTTTCGTTCTGCTATTACATGATCATGAGCAAGTAAAGGAGTCCTCGTCACTGAGCCGACTTTAGTGACCTCCTGCACATGGTTTGGAGAGCGTAACTGAGGCTCACGGCAACCGTGCGAAATCACAGATGACAATTTGATGTTTTTAAGCGACCCAGCTCCCTCGTTCTTAGGATTCATGGAATATTTTAAACCATAAGCTTGCTGGTTAATGGCTGGAGACGATGAGACTGAGTTGTCAAAAGAAATAATTTGTGAGGAGGAAGAAGGAGAATGCCTGTAACCGGTGAGTTCGGTGGTGCAAGAGTTCCAGCTATTGGTCCTCAACTGTTTTGCCGGCCTCTCGACACAGGCGTGAGAGGCTTCAATATAAGAACCGCTACTGTTTTGAGTGCTTTCTGGGTAATAGATATCAGAATAAAAAGATTGAAAATCGAACCCGTTCAATGTGTTTTCAAGGTGGTTCATTTGGTATTGATCAAAGAAGGCGGAATCATCCAATCCCTACAAATCAAGAAACCATTATAAGCTTAATCCCTCGACAAAGAACTAAACTTCTGAACTCCTTTTTGTAATCAGTGAAGAGAGCATTAGGTGAACTACTTTTTTCAGAGGTGCAAGGAGTTAGCTTGTCCAACAGCCTTACCATTTCAGATATCCATTTAGCCGATGAGATTTCCATTGTCTGTGATCGAAGAGGATGATGTGGACTTAAAAAAACCCTGAAAGATCAGACAAAGGCACCAAAATGTTTGAACTGAGACATCTATGATATCACAAGATAGTGCTAATAAATATATAGCATAATCTTTAAAACATATATGTATTGCATAATCTTTACTTTGATATATTGTATCATTTATAAAGAAACTGAAATTTTTTTGGAGAAACGAAGGAAGAAAAGAGGGACCATCTATCTATCTGCACTACCAAAGTTCTTACCCACAAAAATGTAAGAAAAGAAAATAAAAGGAACGAAGAAACCTCTATAAATCTAAACAGAAACCAAAGAGTTAAAGAGCAAAGATCCACGAAAATATTTAAATCTTCAAAAGGGTAGATCGAAAGAAGAATATCAGCATTATTCTAGAAATCAAAAGAAGAAACTTCAAATTCTGCATACGCGGAAGAAAAGCTAGAACTCAGTAAAAATATACAAATCTTCTAAAGAGTTCAACCGTTTCAAGCTATCTTACCGTCTATGTGAGCCTGAAGAAAATTCAGTCCCTGATTAACAAGACTATTTTCTTTCTTTTATATGAGCACTCACCGCGTGTAATTCTAGAATAATCAATTGTTTGTTCACACGTGCTAAAATGTCATATTAAATTATTTTCTGTAATGCTCATTTGAAAATTGAATGCTTCATTTTTTCGAAGAAAGGTGCCTCTCCGTCATTTGTCATTATCTTTCTTCAATTTTTACCATAATTGTCGCCCGACACATCATCTTTAGGTTTATTTTTTAGGTATTACACTCTATATAAAATACATTTTATATAGTCAAATACAATACATAAATATCGCGTCACAAAGTCGTAGGCTTGTTTCCTTCTTCCAATGTACTGGCTAAACGTTAGGTTTCATGACGTAGTCACAACAGACGTTTAGAGCAAGAATCACATGTGAACAATCGTTTTCATCTTATTCTCAATGAGTAGTTTATGTGTTGCGTTCATATAATTTTTCATCATTAACTATACAAGATGAATTAAAGTAACAGTGATTGAAATTTAAAAAAATTCTGATGTCTAATACAAATTTAACATAAATTCTAATAAAAACAAAAAAAAAAATTGAAGGTTTTCGACATTGTTTAGGGTAATGAACAGAATGTCTGTATTCACAACATAATTATTAAGGGTTTTATATAATAATAGAATTTCAAAAATAGTTTAGTCTTTGTTATTATCTTTCTTCTCTCTAAACTAATCCCCTTATCTATATAAGAGGGAGAAATTGCATACAAACAAATGGGATAAGGATTCCTAATCCTAATGATATTTCAATTAATACATTAATAATTCATCAAACTAAAAAGGAATATTATAAATTTTGGAAATATTATAATTAGAAAGGTTAACGTATCGTCTTAGTTTGATGTTATTGATCAAGAATAGGAGAATATCTATAGAAGATTATGAACAAGCTCACCAAAAGCTCGTTTGTTATCTCAAGTCAAGGAGACTTTCCTTTCTTTTGTCAAAAGTGAAATAGGAATTGTCTAGAATGTCGCTTCGTTGCTGATTAACATCTAATTGTTTATTTTGATGTCTTGAACTTTTTCAAAAATAAACGCCGAGTAAAAATCTTACAACCTAAAGGTTATTGTATAACAATTACCCCTTAGTTCTTAGCAAGACTAACTTAAGACATAGACTACTAAGACATATGGTTAAAGGCCCCAGAAAAGAATGTCTTATATTGAATTCGTTTAATATATTTATATCATTAGAAAACTATCAAAATGACTATTGTCTAGAATTATAAATGTTCTTGAGTCGGCCCTTGTTTTTAAAGTGCAATGAGGACTTCAAGAATTTTTTATCATAAAAGAGGTGTTTTCAAGTAGAGATTTATCATATCCTTTTATTTAGATGTGTAAGATGGAAATATTATAACCCCATATGCTTTGAGTTATGTATTTGTCTTATTGTCCATTTCCTTGTAAAGTGTAATTAGTCATGCATTATTTGCATCTCTAGATGGTTGGCATATGTTACGAATGAGTTTAAACAACTAAGATGAAGTCTTCTTCACTCAGTTCCTTTTTTTTTTTTTTTAAGCTATAAAAGGAGAGATCTCTTTTCCTTGTTATTCTTTTATGTCTTCATATGTGTTTCAAAGGTTTTCTTATTGATCAAAGAGACAATAGCATCGTTTTTTAAGACCATGAGCTATATGTCTTTGATGGTATTCTAATAAAGTTTTATATGATATGTTTCCTATTTTCATTATACAAGTGAGAGTTAAGGTCTTCTTTCAAATATGATGGAAGAAGAAAGTTTGAAGAAAGATATATTCTATTTCCAAGTCATGATTTATCAAACTTAGTTGTAAAAATATCATAAATACTTACTAATATCATATTCTATTCTTACTATATCAATACATCAACTTCCAAGATTGCATAACATGTCAAGCTTCTCATTATATATGCATCAACATATCATAATTATATCATATATTCAACCAAATGACATCAAATTTGCTTCAATTCTATTTTCTTTCTTTTCTGTTCACATAGCCAAATTTTCCTTTTTAATTAAATCAAATATTTTCTTCCAAAAATTAATTTTACATCATCACATTTTCATAATATTTTCCATCACATATACCATTAAATCTAACAATAGATTCCAATAGGAAATTTGACATTTCCAATCAAATTTACTTATCTCGAAGCTTTGTCTTACTTCTTCGTCCTCCTTTAAATGACTTTCTTCTTTTTAAATTTCTAACCCACCATTAAAAAAAAAAAAAAAATTAGAACATCACTTAATATAAAAAATCTCAACTCTTTTTTACAAAATTTTTGCCTTAGATAGTAATGAAAACACTTTCTTGAAATCTTTGTAAATTTTTCTCACAAATTCATTGGTTTTCCTTTTAAAATTTGAAGAAAAAAAGAGAGAGAGAGAGAGAGAGGTTACAACTGCAAAGAGAAGAAAATGTAGAAAGGTAAATTTATGTTTATCCTTTTAATTGATTGGTTATGCTTAATCCCAAAAATACCCTTAATCTACATTCATGTCTTTTATTCAATTTACCAAAAATAACCTTCCTAACATATAAATCAGTTTATTTCCTTTCTTTTTAATGCCCACTTTATCCCTTAAATCTTTTTAAAATGATCATTTAACCCTTAATACAAAATTTCAAAAATGCCCTTCATCTTTTCCAATAATTTTATCTATATTCTTATACAATTTACCAAAAATGACATTATTAAACATATAAGTTACTTTATGTCATTTATTTTTAATACCCACTTTATCCCTTGAATATTTTTAAAGTGATCATTTTACCCTTAATATAAAATATCACTCTTTTATACATTTTTCAGAGGAATTTTTCAATAAAACCATTAAGGGTAATTTTTATTAGGGGTTTTTAAAAGTATTTGAGTGTGGGTATGACAGCGGTGATCTAGTTGAGAGCAACGGAGGTTATCCAAGCTAAGGCATGGGCTGGACTACATATATTTTAGCTTTTATTATTTGCTTATTTACTATTCATGGCACTTTTTCATATTTTGGGTGTTTGTACCATGGATTTTAATATTTGTGACCCCTTTTCCATGCTACTTTAAACATTGCATGATTTTCTCATTAAAAGTTACGTGTGCGTGTGTTTGTGTGTGTAAAGTTACTCATGTTTGAAGTATAATTTACAAAAACAACACATCAGTTTTAGGGTTCTATTATTAAAGGTAAATTCTAGTAGTTGGATGTCATAAATGCTTTTAGGCTTTTTAGTAGCATATGAAATTGCATGTTAAGGAGCAATAAATTACTAAAATTTTTTTCATTGTTGTCATCTAGTTTCCTTCTCCTATAATGACTAGCAAGGTGGTGTTCGTACCTTAAGGGATTACGAAATCACCATGAAACCTATAAGGTTGTGTTCATTACCTTCAAGTCTATATCCTTTAAACCCATCTTATGGCATGCAAACTAATAAAAAATGACCATACCATTCTCATTGTTAACTAGGATGTGGACTTTGCTATCGTCAATCTATACGGTCATGACTAAGTTATTGTTATGAGGGTGGTAAACCCATTTAGCATTATATTTATTATGGTGTCAGTTTCATCCTTAAGGCACTTGGCAAATCTCTCCTCAAGATTATGGATAGAGAAAGGAAGTTACATTCTGAGTTTTCAAGCATACCTATTATAGGCATGTTTGAAAGAGCCTTTGATATATATTTCTTTAATTATAGTCATAATGATGTTATCTATGTGACATGCTTCTTGTATAGAAGGTTGTGGTTGATTCAAGAACTCTTTCAAGCATTTTTAAGGGCACTACACTTATTAGTATGGTACTTAATTTTGTTATTATAATGATAAATTTTGATAGGATCTCATTTAGCATGATCTCTTTTTAGAGGGACCTGTTACAAGAACATGCTTATGTGTTTGGATACTATATAGATATGGTCTACCGAGGTGACTAGTTGAGTATATTCTTTAAAGTAAGCAAGAAGATTAGTAAATTTCCTTGAATTGTCTCTAAATTGTTTTTTTTAAATGCTTAACAATTGGATTCATGATATTTTCTTTTCTCTTACAATTTTTTTTAAGTCTTGGAGATATTATATGTTAACAATTTAAAATCAACAAGCTTTAAAGCAACTATTGAACTTTTTTTCTGAAGGTAACTTTCAGAAATTTAGCAAAACTTATTTAAGCATATGAATTCTTTAGCCTAAAGTTCCTTTTATAATTCGATATGCGGCAAACACCTCTCACAGCTTTGCATGTCAAGGCGAGTTGATATGTCAAAGACTAAATGATGAAGTCAATTGAGATAATCCCTCAAGAAGTAAGTTTCCTTCTATATGTTTAAGGTTGATAATCTTATGATAAGACTTATGGTTGTCTTATTTTTTAGTGATGTCATTAGGATGTGGACCAAGGTCCACAAGTTGTTGATTGACTTCGTTGTGGTGTAAACTTTTACTTCGCTTATTGACATTGTTGTGGCATGAGTTGTTATAAACACATTGCGGGTTATTACCACTTGGACATGTGACATGTTCTACATGTTGAAGATTATCTATATCATGACTTAAGTTAGAAGTTGTACACCATGGACCAACATTATCACCCAACAAGTTCAAGTTTACACTGTAAGCATCGATGTTGTGACAAGGTATGATAGGTTTATTACACAAGTTATGTTCATAATGATGGGACAAAGGGCAAACCCTTTTCTTGGAAGCTACCTATTGTCTTCCCTCAAAGGGTTTGGAGAATTTGTTAGTAGGGTATGAAACCTCACATTAGTATTTTGTAAGGCAACTGGTGCCCTTATATATGATGTAGGGATAACATTGTGAAATCATTGAATGAGAGTCTGAGTTACACCTATGAAGCCAACTATTTGAGCCACCATTTTCGAAGGTATGAAGAGTTGCCCCTTAGCTATGGGGTTAGGCTATTCTTTCAACAATGGTGATGGCAACAAGCTATGACTAGGATTTTCTTTACCAGTGCAATTGTTGGTAGTCATAGATCGCATGACCCTTCTTCCTTGAGATGTCATTGAAATAGAAAGCTTGGTTAAGATAATGTTTGACAAAAATAAAAATAATAAGAGAACTTATAATAGGGCCTTCCTTCTAGTCCCAAATTTTTAGCGTAGAAATATGCACTAATGAGAAGTATACCAAATTTAAGAGAGTTAGGTGCAAGAATATGAAAAAAAAAGAATACGTAACAATTTTTTATGTAGTTGGATCAAAAAATGAATAACTTACATCCACACTATTACTATTAAATGATTAGACAAGAATATAATATTATTGGTAAACAATGAATTATTGAGTGGTTGTAGCTAACCTCTATTGATCCCTCTCCATACTCACTGTTATTCTCATTTATAGTGATAAGATACATTACTTTTAAGACAATGCATTGATTAATTATGTGAGTGTTGCGGTAATTCCAGAAGGTAAGATCAGAACCATAGTTCAACCATGATTGTCGAATTTTATAAAGGTGATGATTCCCTGATAATAAAAATCGATTACTGGATTCGTGAAGAAAGCGGTCTTTGAAGAGAAGATTTCCTTCTTTAGACTTGGATCTTGCAATTGCAAAGTAACGTAACGCTCATTCTGCTAATGGCTACCTGAAATCGTATCAACAGGTTGACTTCAGATAAAAATTTTAACCACGTAACATGCGTTTAACTAATTAAAATAAACTGATTCAATTCGGAACGTGGCTCATTTTATAAACATACGAGAATGGTCAAACCAGTGTGGTTCCCCATGCATGTGAAGTAAGCAACCATTAATATTAACCTTATCATGCCACATAAGCAAAATATTAAAAAAAATACATGAAAATACTGAACAATTTTTAATTTAATTAACAAAACTAAATCATCCATTCCAGAAGTTCTTTTTATATTATGATCCAATAACAAGATGGTCTAAAACAGTTATTTTAATTGATTTGAGATCTAACCAGATATAAATCTTGCATTTAATTGATTTTATTTCGTTCAAAGGTAATATTAATTGAACAGCTCTTTCCTCTTCAATTTAACAATTTTCCAAATGGGAACATGAAAGTGTTGACTACTCCAGCTCTCACTCTCTAGAATGGACCCTATGTCTATGTTTTTCAACTCATATTTGTCTCAATAAAATATTTTTCAATTTTAATATTTTCTCAGCAAAGTTTAAATTACAAAGTTAATTTTTTCGTTTATAAAATATAAAATTTAAGATTAATATTAGTTAAATCCTTAAATATGAAGAAATTATATTTCTTTTACCAAGTTAGAAATTAAACGCTTAGATTCATATTTTAATTGAAAATTAGAATCCTAACTTGTATTATTTTAGATGGCCAAAATCGCCTTTTAGATGCAGTTTTGATTAAATTGCATTCAAGACATTGTGATTGAAACTAAGTTGTACAATCATACGTGTGATTTTACTCAAATTGTAGCATTTCGAGCTAAGTATGATATGCTTGAGTATGCACCTGACTAGTTTGTTGATGATGAATAATACTAGTGAATTTTTTATGTTATTTTTTATGATTATTATTCTTAAAATTAATATAACAAGAAAGGAAAAAGCACACATAATTAAGGTTGAAGAACAAATTATTATTAAGTTTTTGTCTTTTCATAAATATTAATAAAATATTTTTTTTATTCTTCAAACAATTATGGATAACAAAATTAGACGGGGGATGTAAAAATTTAAATTTTGAAATTTAAAAAGTGAAAAAATGCCTTTCTATTTGTATAAATAGGTTTCAATATGACGATTCATACTGGCTTCTTTTTTTCACAAATTCATTGTAATATTTCTTCGCTTCGAACAAGAGATTAGAGTAATTGTCATTTCTTCGGCTAAATGACAAATAATTAATATTGTCATTTTTTATGTGTAAAATTGATTATTAAAAACCTTATTATTAATTATTTTTATCAAAATACAGCTAGGGGCGAATAGGGTTCAGGTTTGTACAGTTAAAATTTTTTTCAAATCAAAGTAAAAAGATACTCCAGTAAAATCTCAAATCATATTACTATGATTTTCATACCAGACCAAACCACAAGTTGAAAAATTGTAGTTTGATTCGATTTGGATTATAATTTAAGTATATAAAATATAATTTAAATTATATTTTTGTTCGTGACCACATTCTAAAAAATCAGCTTACTATGAAAAGCAAATAAGCTGTCTTCATAAACCTAGTTGTTGTACATTATAGTTAAGCAAAATTTTTAGTTGATGTGAGAATGCAAACATACTGAAACAGAAGAAACTCTCTCTGTGAATTTTAGAACTCAAGTTCTTGACTGAAAGAGAACATAATAATTGCTAGCACAAAAAGATGGCACCACATTGTATGTTTACATGACCGCATGGGACATCCTTTAATTAATCTTAGCTTGTCATACTATCTCTAGCATTGTTCTATCACATCTTTTATTTTCTTGCAAGAAAGTTTTTACATACGAGGCCTACCAAAGGTAGCTTGAATGTAAGGCAGTTGATGCATTAGAATTAATACTAACTTTTTAGCTAGTGTATTAGTCTTAAATAATAAAGAAAAATATTTTAGGCTGTCGAATTCATAGAATTGTGTAAGTCAAGTACTGAAATAGTACTACTTTTAACTCTATGTGAACGGTTGAATTTAAGTCAAAAAATTATCTAAAACTAAACTAAATTATGAATAAAAACAAACAAACTAAAATTAAATGCAATTGAATCAATGGGATAAATATAATAAGAAAAAATGCTAAGATTTCGGTTTCAATAATTCACTTCAGAGTAACTCCTTTATATGACTTAAGCTATTTATATGACAAATGAATTTCTCAATTCAACCAATATTCTTTCTAGAGAAATATTAATTATACTTCATAATCTAACAACTTATAATATCTCTATGGAAATTTATTATTCTATAGAATCTTCTAACTTTCAACATAAATCAATTATGTCTATGACTATTGCATGTATCGATTCATATATTTATATTCAACTAATCCATGACACGTATTATTTAAGCTTTCATGCAATATCACATTTTGGTCTCAATCATACAATATAGATCCAATTAAAAATTAGTAGATTCCTAATAGGAATTAAGTTCATAATACATGTTCATCATGAAAGAGCATATTCTTCAATCACAATCAAGAAATCTTACAAATCTATGAATTAGCTACCTCTAGTCTTAGCTAAGGAAAATTAGTTTATCATATTAAAAGAATCACGCAAATTCAAGAAAGACATAATAGAGATTAGAAATAAAACCAGGTATGAAATCTTAAATTTTCTAAGTACAAATCTCTAATTAATCCAATTGTTTTTATGCAAAAGAATATGAAAGAAATCCAAAAAATATGAGAAAAATGTTCTCTCCATGTGTCTAGGATGGCTCTCCCTCTTCTTTATTTTGAAAAACCATCTCTTATATATGCTAAGGTATGAGTCAAGTAGCAATCCTTATTTTAGTGTGCTTTTGCATATCATCCTATTATAGTGCTACACTGTCATGCATAGCTTCTAAAATTTGGATTTACCATCTTTATAAATATTGTAGCCCTAAATGTCTAAATTAATTTGGATTTTGAATCACCCAATTTGGACCTCGAAATCTTAAATTATACCCATTTTATTCCCTAATGGCTAGAGAAAGAATCCTACTGAGAGTAGGATATTAAATTTGACTTTGCAATAATGATTGAAAGCCCAAATAAACTTAGATTTTTCCCAATAATAGCTTTCTGAAAAGCTTAAGATGTCCACTACAACTGTGATGAAGACTACTTTTATATTATAGAGCAGAAACTTTGTGATAATCCTTGTTTTCCCTTCATGGTAAGCAATGCTCTCATTTTCCTTTTATGCTTCGATCTCTCATTCTTCCTCAAGCTTAGTTCAAATCACTAGTTAGTCTTTCATAAGTGTCTTTTTGGCTTAATTTCCACTAAATTCACATCAAATTCATCATTTTCTACGAAACTAAATATGAAAACCTGTGATTCTAAAATATGCATAAAATAAGGGTAAAATCATCAAATCATCTTTTAAAACTCCATAAATTGACCATATAAATATACATGCGATGATACTTATCAGTGGTTGAGCCTCTAGGCAGACCACTGTGCCATAAGGTTCAAGATCCTACTTTTTCATATCAGAATTAAACATTAATTTAAGTGATTGACAATTATAAGGCAAGTTATCACTTGAGTTTTCTCTTCTCAGTGTAGCCTGAACGTCTTTTCAGCTTATGAGCATTCCTTGATGGAGTTGAATGGTAAAGGGAAATGGGAACCTATTAGGATAAAAGGTGAATGGTGAGTTGGCTAGTTTGAGGTCGCAGGCTTGGGTGGGGCTTTCTTGTTAACTAAAAAAAGTTTTACATAAAAGAATAGTCTATCTTGTTAGGAATCAACCTCCATCTTTACAAATCTAAGCCCTGATCAAACAAGACAATATACTAAATATAAGTATGAACACCTTTTTGGATGATGTGTATAGTCCCACTTCTTAATGTAAGATTTAATTTATATGAAAAAACATAAAATCATATATGGTCATAAGCTCATAAAATTTATGCATAAATTATAAAATACTAAATTAAAAATTTTGAGGTTAGAGAAATACTTGAGGTGACATGTTTTCTTGATCAATAAAGCAACCAAAAAATCAATTGCATCCGAATGAGTAGTCTTTCACCCGTAAAACTTACCTTGAATGATAGCTTCCAGTAGAAAAAGCTATACTTTATAAGTTTTAGGAAGGGGCTAACAAACTTTAAAATTCACACTAATATTGTTTATCTAAATCATAGCCTTTAAGTGTATTGAATTTATCTTTATTGATCACTTAAGTCTATTTATAAATTGATATTAAACTATTCAATTATCTGATTTTATTAAACCAAAATTATAATTAATGTTAACATAAGCAAGAATTTTTCTAATGTTCTTCCATTTCGGCAACATTAATTTTTTTTTTTTATTTCTAAGAAAAAAATTTTGACTCTCAAGTAATCAACATTTTAACTTTAAAGTGACCACTATTTAAAAATAATAATAAAATAGTCTAAGGATAAAATTAAATTACAATCAACAATCTAGTTAATATGATCACCAATAATAAATCATGATATTACTGATGTCTTTTATCGATATAAGATTTTATATAATTATAATTACTAATAACCAAATCAACACAGGATCAATGATATAGAAGTATGGTTGAAATAACATCAAATCATATGATCCCAAATAGTTTCATGTCTATGTTAGTCCTCTTTATGATTTACTTTTTACCTTTATGTTTCAAAAGAAACAAGAGAAATCTCTTCGCTTCTAATGAAGCAAATGACTTCTAATGAAGTCTGTATGGTATAAGATTTTCTATACCAATGTATGATTATTAATAATCAAATCAACACGGGATCAGTGATATGGAAATATGGTAGAAATAACACAAAATAATATGATCCCAAATAGTGATATATCTACGTTAGTCCTCTTTATGATTTCTTTTTTACCTTTATATTTCAAAAGAAACAAGAGAAATCTCTTCACTTCTAAGGAAACAAGTGACTTTTTATGAAGCATGTATGTTTTAACCTTACTCGAGATATCATAAAACATACGCATACAATTATCATATTTAAAAGAAACTGTATTTTTGAGACATTTGTTGTACCATAACCATATGCATACATAAATAAATATCAATATAATCACGATAAAAAAAATATTAATAAATTAAAATATAGAATTCTCACTAACCCTAAATATCAAAAGACCTCAAACACCCTCACTTATTCAATATAAACTAGAAACCTGATTGAGAGTAGAGATAGAAATTACTTATTAAGTGATTTTCTACTTATCCCCGTTAGTTTTCTTTCTTGGAGGTCAGTGATTCGAGCAACTAAGCTAGAGCATGAGATAGTTGGGAAGCAAGATACAATTTTGAGTGGCATCTCACTTGTGTTCTCAATTATATGTATATGTATATATTCAGTTTTCAATAGATAGCATGTTTGGCTCGCGCGCTTTGTAGAGTGCTCATACATATGATTTACAGTATAATGTATGTTTCAAATATTATTAAATAATATTAATATATGATTTTTCCTTTAGGATATTGCATATTATTTTTAGTTTTAGCTTTCACTTGCATTACACGTATTTATACATCTATTTCAATACAGATTATATGTACAACATGTATAACATGTTTTATAAAATAATAATATTTAATATTATCTAAGACTCAATACAATATACAGTATTTTTAATATAATTATGTTATAAGCTTCATAATTTTCAAATAAGCAGTTTCTATGAGATTCTTGCTATATATTAAAGATAATTATTACTACTATTAATATAATAGTAATGTATAGTAATATATAGCAGATACTCCTATAATTAGTGGTATCAAAGCAAATCTAAGCCTTTTTTTTTTTTTTTGGAAAATGTATTTTAAATGTATTTGTTTTCAAAACTATATGAGCATCGAGTTAGCGTGTCCTAATAGCTTGTGCTTGTGGTTTTCCTTAGTGTAAGTATAGTAGTATATGTTTTAGTAAGATTATAAGATTTTAACCCCTTGTATTATGTGATCTTAGATATTAGACCTCAATTTTCTAGAGTTGTGGAGCAGGAGGATAGTGCCTCAATGAGTGATGGGAAAGGTTTTCAACTCTTGAGGATCTTTGAAAACAGAAGATTTGAGGGAGATGGTCAAAGATGTGATAAAAGAAGAATTTCAACGGTCTATCAGAGTATGACAACAGAAGCTAGCAAGGACTGGTTACCCAAAGCTGAAATGAGGTAGTTATTATTTGCCTATGATGTGTTATTATCAAAGATAGAGTTTTGAGATAGAGACAGTGAGTGTGAGAGATTCAGAGAGGTTTTATCCTATATATAGTCCACTAAAAGTACATCAGCCTCTTAGATTCAATGGATATTGAAACCTAGCCAGGGTAGAGGATTGGATTAAGGCCATAGAGAGTGACATAAGTTTTTTCATTATAATAGATGAAGAAAGAGTTAGATATATAGCTATCTATTTAGAAGAGATATAAGGGTTTGGTAAAACTTCACAAAGATGTCAATAGATAAAGAAAGATTGACCTGGGTGAAGTTTAAATAAATGTTTGATAGTGAGTACAGAAATATAGGTATGGTGTATGTTAGAGCTCAGAAATTTATTAAGTTGGCTCAAAGGTTAAGTATAGTTAAGACTATATGATCCAGTTTAATACTCTAGCAAGATTTGTTACCAAATTTAACAAGATCAAAGATAGGTAGAGTATAGAAGTTTGTTTAAGGTCTACATCCTACTATAGTTAGAGATGTGATGTCAGGAGATGGTCTTCCCTAGAGATTTAGTAAAGCCTTGGGAAGACATTAAAATTAAAGATAGACTTGTAGAGAACGAGTATATTGTCAAAGTCTGTAGAGAGATATGATGCCAAACGCAAGAAACTGATTCAAGAAAAAAAAGAAAGAAAAAATCATTTAGAGAATAAAAGACATAGAGAGATCAATATCCAGTGTGTGCTAAATGCAGTAAAAGACACCTAAGAAAGTGTCTAGTTAGGCAAGATATATGTTTTAGGTGTTACCAACTAGGACACAAGATTTCAAAGTGCCAAATCTAAGGTAAAGTTGGACCAGTTAGGGACAGGGTTAAATCTAAGAAAAATAAAGTTGATTCTAGCCAAAGAAGTACTAATGCAGTAGAGGATGACCAAGCCAGAGCCTATATAGTGAGGCAAAAGTAGATAAAGTACATTCCACATGCAGATTTGGGTCAGTATTTCTTTCATGATGTTTTTTATTATTCATTGATTATGATACCACTTAATTTATTTCAAAAATAGTAAAGAGATTTGGGATTTATCCCTAGCATAGCAAATAGAAGTATTTACATTGATTTGATAGAGGATGACAAAATGATGAGTGACTAGATGCAGATAATCTAGAACAAAAAGACAATATATAAATATTAAGATTAGTTAGATTATTATCAAGTTAGTGATTTTGATATGATCATAAACAATAATTTTTTTTAGCAAGCATAGTGTAGAGATAGACTGTCAGAGGAAAAAAGGGCTAGACTCTAGCTAAGTGATGATCACTTAATAGTTAGAAAGATAAAGTTCAAAGTAGGTTGATCAAAGTGCATAGTGGAAGCAAGAAAGATGTTGAATAAGTACTTTATAGACATTTGATGAATGTAGAGTGTAGTAAAATGTTTGGGTTAAGTATCAAAAAGGCATTAATAGTAAGAGAGAAAAAGAGTCTATAGATGTGTTTCTAGAAGAATTATCAAGATCACCTCCAGAGGGAGAGAAATTTGTAAAGACTACATTAAGTTTTGAAATGACCAAGTAATGATTAAGCAAAATTAAATTGATTAGACAAAAGAGGGCATAAGCCTAAGATCGTCAAAATAGTGATATAGATATAAAGCTTAGAGAGATGAGACTTCAAATGGGAGAACACCTTTGGTTAAGGTATGGAAAAGAGTCAGACAGACTCATAGAGGCCACTTGGAAATAGAGTTTGAGTTCAAAGAAAGTGATCATCTAGAATTGTTTAGAGAAATTTCAAGGATAAAATTTTTATAAGTTAGGAAGAAATGTAATACCTTAAGATTAGAATGGTCTTTTTAATTGTGAATCAAGGCTAAAAGAAAGAGAATATATAGTAAGAAATAGTGTTTGAGAGAGTGTAAAGTTAAGTCATTTAAAAGGCTTTATATGGCATATGAATGGGTCTCATTAAGAAGTTTTTCCCATGTGCAGCATAAGAAGTTAGAAATTTGTGATTTTCTTAAAGCATGATTATGTATCCTTCAGACACATGATCATGAGATAAGCGAAAATCTAGATTTTTCCAGATGTATGATCATGCGTCTCTATTATTCCACCGTCATATATAAAGCCAAAGTTTGTCATATTTTTTAGATAAAATTCACCTGTTTCTCTTCTTCTACCTAGCTTAACCCTAACCCTAAATTAGCTAAGAGCAACCAATTGAGCTAGAGATTTAGTAAGAGTTAGAGAGAAAGAAGTCATTAGCAGCTTAAGGTAAGTAATTTTCCTACATGTTCCTTTGTTTCTTCAGCATGTGTTTCTCTATTCACAAATCAAGTTAAGGAGTAAAGCATGTTTTTTGAATTAATAACATGATTCTAAGATGAATAATGAGTTGAAAGTGATTTTGGAGGTAGATACACGCTTATAATCCATGTATGTATAATTATAGTTAAAGAGTTAAAGCATGTTTGGTTGTGATGCGATGCTCTTTAATGGGGAAAATATGTTTAAAGTAGTGTGTTTTACATATATAAATGTTAGAATAAGTTTGATTTAAGATTGATAGAGATTTGGTTAAGTTTGGTTTGGGTTCCACAAGTTTTAAAGGCAAAATTACAGAAGCAGAGCATGATACATGTCTGTGCGTCTGAGTGTATACCCGTGCAATTGTGTTTTTTACATGGTCATGATCATGTATGCATATGCAAGATTGAGGCCAAGAACATAGTGTCATGTTAACGCATGATCGTGTGTCCTAAGGTCATAATCATGTGTTTTTCCCAATTTTACATGACCGTATTTAAAGGATCACGATCACGTATGCATTAAGTTCTTAAGCCTGTACATGTAAGGCTACAACTGTGCATCTTAAAGTGTATAACCATACAGTAAGCAAAAGAAGCATAATAAGCAGAATTTCACAGCATAAATAATAAAATGCAGAATAGAATAAATAATATAAAACTAAAAGCTAATTTTTTTAGAACCACTAAACTGAACTTAGACAAGCATGAGAAATAAAAAATAGCTTAGAAACAATGAAACTAAGTAACGAAATGAGACATGAAAGTAGAAATCATAGAACTCAAATAATTACCTTGGATAATTATAATGAATGTAATAAGAATAGAAATAATTACAAAAACAGCAATTTAAATTGTTATCAAAATAAAAATAGTAATAGTAATAGAGACAGAATTGAAAGAGAAACCAAAGCTTACTTAACTGTGAGAAACTTAATAAATTTTACAACAATAGTATGACAACATATGGTACATCCAGACTAGAAACTTAATAGCTAGCTCCATCCATACTGAATCATAATCAAAATAGTACACAAAGCTATAAAAGTAGAGATTATAGTAAGAGATATATAGAACAGAACTCAAACAGTTAATCTCATCTTAAACAGAATTTAAACGGAAGAGAAGAGATAACAAGATACCATGCATGATGAGTATTTGCATAACATGGCATACCAAAATAGCATTTTCACAAAGGGATTTAAGGATTCATATACATGTTTTTAAAGTAGAAAAGTGATATTATGGACATCATTTATAGGGGTGGATATGAAAGGGCTCATGTGAGAGTTTACACGTCTGTTAGAGAAGGAAACCAATATTAGTTACAGAGAAAGATATGGTCATTGACCAATCTAGTTATAAAGATACAAAGAGCATTATTCATGCACTAGTTTCAGTTTTCAGTGTTATGTTAAGTTTGAACATTAACTTCTTAGCAAGTGTGCTAGGTCTAAGTAATAAAAAAAGTATTCTGGATTTTCATATCCATAAGATTACATAAGCAAGTACAAACATTATACCACCTTAACTTTAACTAAAATAAAGAATATGAATCAAAAGTAAACCTAAAACCAAGATAGAAATGAAAACAAAACAATAAATAATTAAGCCTAAATAGTTCAACAAGATAAATAATATGCGAAAAGATACTAAGACTTTAGGTTCACTAATCCACTTCAAGGTAGACTCTCTATATAACTAAAGATATTGTGTTATTTATATGACAAAGAAATTCCCTACTTTGATCAGTATTCTTTCTCAAGAAACATCAATCATATTTCACAATCTAATAACCTAGATACTTTTATACAAATTTAATTAAATGAAAATGCATTAGTGTCCTATAGAATCCACTAGCTTTCTGCATAAACCTATTATGTCTATGACTATTGAATGTATCAACACATATATCTTTATATTCAATCCGCAGTTTGTATTCTCTTAATCACACAACAAAAATCCTATTAAAAGTTGATCAAGTTTTAAACAAGTATTAAGTTCAGAACACAAACTCATCATGAAATGACACACTTTTCAATCAAACTCTTGAAACACTACAATTCCATGAATTAGGTAGCCCTAGTCTTAGCAAAGAATATTTAGTTCATCATTAAGTAAAAATAAGCAATTAGATTTAAGCAAAGCATAATCAAGATAAAGAATAAAAATAGATGAATTATTGAATCATTATTGAAATCTTCTAAAAATCTTCTCACAATTACAATCCATTTTGTTTAATCAATTGAACCTTCTAATAAAGTCAAGAAAATCTCATAATTTGTGTGAAAAATCTCTCTAAGAATGCTCTAGGGTGGCTTTCTCCGTTTTAAGTAAGATTACAATTAGTATATATAGTATAGATTAGGAAAAAGTTTCAAAAATCATAGATTTTTACTAAATGATACTATACCATGGCATTATGCCATGACACAAAGTTTCTACCATTTTTGCATGTTTTAGTGCTACAGCGCCATGCTACGGTGCCAAGTTTCTAGATTATTGTTGCATCTAGCATTTCAGCACTATGCTGACATGCAATGGTTCTAGAATCTAAATTTTTGGTCTACAAGATGTATAATTTGATTTGTCTTTTAAATCACCTCATTTGGACTGTGAAATCTCAAGTCATGGTCATTTTAGTTCTTAGTGGTTAGACTAGAATTTCACCAAGAAAACCTAAATTCGTAGCAATAGTTGAAAGCCTAAATAAACTCGGATTTTTCCCCATAATAGTTTTATAAAAAGCTTGAAATATCCACTACAAATTTCATGAGAATACTTAATCATTACGGAGCCCAAACTTAGTTAAAAACCTTGTTTTCCTTTTATAGTGCACAATGTTCTCCTTCCTTTTTTGTGCTTTGGTCGTTTTTCCTTGAACTAAATTCAACCGCTAGCTAGTTCTTTATAAGTGTCTTTTTGGCTCAATTGCCATTGAATACACATCAAAACCAACACTTTCTACAAAAACAAACATGAAAACCTATGATCTCAAAATATACACATAATAAGGGTAAAATGGTCAAGTCATCCCTTAAAACTCTATAAATTGACTGCAGAATTATGCATACAATTGATACTTATTGTAATGACCCAAGGGGTAGAATCGTCATTTTAGAGAGTCTTGAGGGGTAGAAGAGCCATTTTAGAAGTCCTTTGGGACTTGAGTGTAGTTTCTGCGCTTGTGGGGGTGGAAATGGCTATTTTCCACTACACACGACCGTGTGCCCAGGACACACGACCGTGTGTCTTGCCCAGCCAGCTTTATAAGTTTATTTTCTTCAGTTGCGCAGTTCAGTTTCCAGCTTAGCTCCCAGCTTATTTTCTCTTCTTCTTCCTCAGCTCCAGTGAACCCTAGAGTTCCAGAGAGAGATCCCCCAGCAGCTCAGCTTCAGATTACAGATCCAGAGTCTTCCAGAGAGAGAGATAGAGCTTCCATGGCGCGAGGTAAGTGTTTTCCTTACCTCCTTCGCTGAGTTCAGAGCCTGTTTGGCTATTTCCAGCTTATGTGAACTTGATGTGTGCTTGTTTGAGATATTTCCAGCATGCTTGAGTTTGATTATATGCATGATTGGATGTTTGAGTGGCTTCCATGCTTATTTGTGTACATATAGATATATACATGAGATATATGCTTCAGTTATTATGTTTGGCGTGTTGAGATGATGATATGATGATTATGGGCATGCTAGTAGTAGTTTTGATTGTGTATGTGTGTTGATTTGGAGTGTGGAAGTGTTGGTACGGGAATTTCTGGATTTCCAGACGCCATCTGTAGTTTCTGGGTCGAGCACACGACCGTGCGTCCCGGAGGCACGCCCGTACGTCCTCTTTTCTGCATGGGACACGGCCGTGCATGCTACCCGTGTGCGTCTGAAAACCCAGACACACGCCCGTGTGCCCGAGTGACACACGCCCGTGTGCTTTCTTCCCCAATTCCACACGCCCGTGTTGCTGAACACGGGAAGAAGAGAAAGGCAGACACACGCCCGTGTGCCCGAGTACACACGCCCGTGTGCCTTGCCCAGTTTGCATGAAAATAATTCCAGAATCGCACACGCCCAGCAGCACGAGGGGCACACGGTCCTGTGTGCCTTGACACACGCCCGTGCGTCCCAGAACACACGCCCGTGCACAGTAAAAATCAGCAGAAATGAATTTTAAAAGAATATTAAGTCACTCTAAGCCAGTTCTAAGCATACAGAACTCAGAATTTACATCAGAAAATCAGCATTTCATGCATGATTATCAGCATTAGCACGACATGCCATATCAGATGTTTTCAGATTGGGTCCAAGGATCCAACAGCATGATTTTCAGATATACATATATGATTTTCATATATCAGATAGGGGTGGATACGAGGGGGCACCTGTGAGTTCGCACACCCGCTAGAGAGGGAAACCAGCGTCCACCAGAGGACATGGTCACTGACCAAGCTCAATAGAGAGTGCTGGTTGTGCATCAGTAGATTCAGTAGGACTTTGAACTCACACGGCCAGGGTGCCGAATCCCTGTATTCATCAGTCTGGCTAGCACAGCAGATATTTTCAGATATTTCAGAGATTTTCAGTACTTTCTGATACAGATTTCAGATATACTATACGTATATATTCAGGATCTTCGGATCACAGTTTTATTATCAGAAAGAGTTTTCAGAAAAGACAGTTTTTTTTTCATAAAAACAAGCCTGAGGGCAAGTTTTTACAGTTTTCAGCATACATGACATCAGCATATACATTTCATTGTCATGTACAGCATCTCATGAGAAACAGATGAGAAACAGAACAGTAACAGAACAGTAACAGAATAGAAATATGACAGAATTCAGTAAGAAACTGTCTAGCAGAACCTTCTACGTGACGAGTCACGTAGTCAGTGATTTGTTTGGACCTGCGAGTGTTGAGTTTGGAAACGCTTGCTGAGTGACTTTGTCACTCACT
Organism: Anacardium occidentale; assembly: GCA_026122585.1. NCBI lineage: Eukaryota > Viridiplantae > Streptophyta > Magnoliopsida > Sapindales > Anacardiaceae > Anacardium > Anacardium occidentale. Next base: position 28,388 of record JAJEJH010000456.1, read on the forward strand.
CCTTTCCCTGTTTCCTTTTGCAGGTCAGTAGTTCGAGGCTGAGCTGGAGCGAGACCGCTGCGAGATTTTGGGGATGTGGCTTGGCAGCAGCAGTTAGCATGTTGGCTCGCATGCTTTAGTTTCTCATGTATATGTGTGTATTACATATTAGTATATACTGTATGATCAGTTATTTTTATACATGAGCAGTCGGGGTTTTCACGCTTATATTTAATTTACTTTCGTAGTAAATTATATTATTAGTTTCTTTTATAAAGAAAATTTTATTCAGCAGCAGTTTTCTGTAGAGGTCCCCGTCTCAGGAATATTTTATTATTATATGAACAGTATTTTCCGCAGCGCACAGTAGCCTGGGGCGGGGGTCGCTACAATAATAAATTTATAAGGGTTTCTTTTTAATTTTAAAAAAATCGGGGTGTATTTTAAAACTTTTTAAATTTTTAATTTACTTCTAATAGCTTTGAGAATAATAATTATATCTAAAAAATAAAATAAATTAAAGGAATAAATATTATTTTATAAACTATTAAATTCATTTATCATAACAAACATAATATTATTTTTTTAAGAATATTTAACTGAAATAATATTTTAGTATTTTTTTATTACTATCAGCTAAACACAATAGTTATTTATACATATTATTTTTATCAAATAAATATTAATTTATACATAATAATTTGGTAATTGTTAATTTTTAATAAAAAATATTTATTGATTGATACTTATATCTAAATCCATGTTTAACGGGTTTGGTGTTTCAGATTTAAAAATTTGACTTTGGGTTATGAGTTGCGTATTACAAGTTATGACCAAATTATATCAAAAAAAGTCTTTCGTATATTTTAACCATACTACACTATCAAACTAGACACAATGATGAATTATATCGAGTCGACATCAATATAATTTATCGTGTTTTATAATAAGATATTTTTAAATTTGTCAATAAATAGGTTTTATAGATTCAGTTAATTTAATCAAAATGCAAACCCAAAACAAAAACCTAGGGCTTTGTGAACCCTTAATGGATCAAAATTTATTTTTTTTTTTTAAATATATATTTTGTAGTACAAAGAAAGATGTTAGAAATTGAATTATAATTAAAAAGAAAATAATATTATTTATAATAAATTTTAATTTTGCGCCCATGAGCTTTGAATCAAACCGGAAAACCAACCTATAACATTGAAGTTTCATTATCCAGATATGCAAATCAGGAGTTTCAGTTTTCCAGGCAAATTCAAACAGTCTTACTGATCCATAAGCACAAATAAAGAGATACATAGTTTTATAAAGAACCTCAATTATTGAATGCAACCTATGCATTGTGAATGCGACAAGCAATTTTCCCAAATGGTACAAATTACGGCATGTCAGTTCCGGAAAATTTAAATCACTTTTGAGTGCAAATTTTGCAACATGGCACAAGCAAATGATACCTTTTCAAAGAGTGTAAAGTTTCGCTGTAACAGCTTACCCCCCCAAAAAAAATTATGCTATAACAGTCAGAGAAGGTCGAATTCAATATCTGGAACTTCAAGACCATACTGTTTGACAAACCATATAGGTAAAGAAGCAGATATATATATGGTCTGAGGATGAGAACATGAAGAGTGCTTCAGTTCCTCCAGGTAGGAGGCTGTGTCAGTTTTGATCACACCAATTTATGAATTTATAGAAACGCTTTTAAGTTTTCCTTCCATTTCTTAATGTGAAAGGTGAAAGAATGAAATGGTAAATACAACCTAAAGGCATGAGATACAAATTAAAGATTGTCTTTAACCTTTTAGAAGCTTGAATTAAACAATATTAAGACAATTAGTTACTTGTTCAGATATTCCAACCTGATTTTATATTAAATCATTCATAAGAACTGCATTGCTTCAGTGAAATTTGCCTTTGCATGCCCATTAACAAGATACATGCCTAAGCATAGGAAGGTAACACCACAACAAGAGGCTAGGACAGAAAGCAGGTGAGCTAGCTAGTTCTTCAACAGTACCACACAAAGAAATATCGCCATTTTTTTAAATACATGTATCATATTCCTTGAATACACTATCTTAGATAAGTGCTCAACAATTCTACCAATTTATTGTATAATACCTTAAGGTGAATTTTAATCATTATGTATTTTATTCAAATATAACTCATTGTGTTACCATTCGTCATTGTTCATTATTCTTCATACTTAATCAAAATAATTAAATTTGCTGTTTTAATAAATCTTATGATATAAAAAATCATACCAAATTATCAACTAGGGTCTTTTATTTCCAATCATAAAATATATCATACCGTTTACTCTCTCCTAGATCTTGCAAAAATGCTTACATTAACAATAAATAATTATAATAAAAAAATATATATTTATTTTAAGTTAAAATTATAAAATTGAGATATATAAGGAAGGTCGAGTTTAATACTGAGGTATCTTGATTTTTCTTATTTAACATCACACTTTGTAAGACTCGGCAGTGAAACTGAGAAAAAATTAATAGGATTATAGATAGTATTAGAAGCTCTACGATGAAGGTAAAATTATATTTAATTAAATTAATTTATTGATAAATGTTTGAATTTTTTACTATTTACATAAAAAGTATCTTAAAATATGGTTATTTTAATCAATTATCATTATAAATAAAAGAAAATATAAAAAAAAAAATTATATTTTTAAATTTCTTCAGTATATCGTTGAACATCTAATTAATAACATGGGAAATTTTACTAGGAAGATATACCAAATGTGGGGATTGATAGAAAAACTTCCAAACTTTTGTATCAAATTAATCATATAATTCTACTGCAAAAATTGAACTTTATTGAGTACTTTAATTTATAATAAAACTGTTTGGGCATTTGAGATGTACTTTGGCCACAAATTAAATATATTTTATAAGAGTGTTTTTGGCTATAGCAAAGATGTTTTATATAGTTGTTGGCCAAAAAAATGTTATTATGCATTTGTAGAGTTTTACTGAAATAAAAAAATAAGATAATTCTTTTCTTTTTGTTCATTATTAAAGTCCCTTGAATTTTTTTTTTTTTTTTTTTTAAGTTTTGAAGGGGGTTACAAAAGAATTTCCAGACTCAATACAAAAGAATTTCCAAACTCAAATATGCTTATAATTTAATAAGTAAATCTCACAGAAACCTTACAAAGACACACATGTATTGTTAGATCCTTATTACTCAATCTTCAATAAAATTAATCAAACTCCATAAGAAATAAATAAATAAATATGAAATTCCAAATTTATTTTGATAATTCTGTCTTCTCAACATTTTACTTTCTTTGGTGTTAGATAAAAATCACCATATTAATGTGTTATATATTAGGATATCAAAGCAACAAAATTTTAGCACATTTATCAAATCCAGCACCATGTTATTCCCAATTTAAACTCTTAAATCTACCATACACACTTATTTTTATATCTACCAGCATTAAATACAATAATGAGTCCACAGTATTCTTCTTGAACTAGCTAGCTAGAAAGAAGATACTCATGAATTCAATTAAAAGACAGTAATACTATTTAAATTGTCCTAAATTTTGTTGTAGTATTTCCATGGAATTTCCTGCCTGCATGAAAATATTATACCAGAAATCCATTACACTCGAATTGTCTTCCTTTGCACTTGCCACTTTTTTATCCCCTTTACTACTTTCTGAAGCATCCATGCCTTCCATGCTTACAGAATCTGATAAATCTAGTTTAAACTGTTGCTGCGAATCGCCAGGACTTCGAATTGTTCCTTCAGAAGTTCTGATATTATCCTCCGCTGCCTTCGATAGATGATGATTATCATTTGTGGAGATTAAAGTTTCTTTAACTAGTCTCTTCTTCAAGTGAGTGTGCCAATAATTTTTTATCTCATTGTCCGTTCGTCCCGGCAAGCAATCAGCAATGGCAGACCATCTGCAAGTAACACACACACACACACACACACGCTCGCGCGCGCACGCACACCCACACATAAATAGGAGGATAATATAAACATTAAACATTTAATTATCACTAAATAATCTTAACAATTAACCTATTTCCAAGAATTTGATGCAGCTTAATGATAGTTTCTTCTTCCTCTTTGCTGACGTTTCCTCGTTTAATATCTGGCCTCAAGTAGTTTGTCCACCGAAGTCTACAACTCTTTCCACATCTCAGCAATCCTGCACAAATTAAATTAAATACACAAATCCTTAGACAAATAGTAATCAAAGGTTAATTAATGCCATGCAGTTGTTAATTAATTAAATTAAATTACCAGCTTGTTTAGGAAGTGCACGCCAATTAGCATGGCCGTTTTTCTGAATGAAAGAAACCAGTATCTGATCTTCTTCAGCCGTCCACGGCCCCTTCTTCAACCCCATCTTTTCACAACATGGAGCCCTCATAATTATCTCCTCCAAATTATCGAAAAGGGTTTCCAAAACTTATCTTATATTTGCATATAGTAATATATCTAATGCTTTTCTCTCTTTCAGTCTCTGGTTTTGATGGTGATGAGTACGAGCACACAGTGAGCAATATTTTTAGCTTTATATCGTCTAAATTCGATGCCTTTTGTCCAATATGGAGTGCATGATTTTCAAAGAAAAGAATGATTTATTTGAGAGATGAACGTTGATCACTATGTGATGGGATAGGAGATCAAGAAATTCTTCGACCGCCATGGACATTTGTATGGCTTTATATTAAAAGCAATGACGAAATTATTTTGTCTCGCGTCATTGTCCACAAGCTTCTGGGTTGCTTCTTTTGGGTTGAGCATGCTACACTTTCTAGTCAAAAATTAGGTGCGTCGAGGCGATTCTGTGATCTTTTTGCTTTTTCTCTTTCAATTCATTCACGGGACAACCATATTTTTAAGCGTGCCCTTATATATTTGTATCTTTCAAGCAAAAGTTGAACCTGAATTTAGATTATTGTACATGTAATTTTGCAAGGTTCCAAACAAAATCTTGTTAACTTTTGTTAGAATATTCTTTAATGCTGAAATTGTGAAATTATTTATGTCATTACTAGAAGAAAATGTGTTTTCCCAACTAGTTTTTTATCACGCAAACTTACGAATCGAAATAAACTACTGCTAATATGAAAAATAACGTCAGAAGATTAGACATCGCGATACACCGTAGGTTGTTTAATACTTTTTAGGTTACTGCAACACGACTGTAGCGTTCGGGTAGCCTTGGTATGCTTTTAACCCTACTCCGATGCAATATTGAGTTGTGGTAGACCTCTTTTCATAAAGATTTGATAGATAGGGGTAGCGAGAGCTTCTGTCTCATTTTTCTGGAGATTTCGATTCTCATTTTCTCTATGAGCCATCGTATATAAGTGATCTTGTACGAATTCAATGCCTAATTCAAAAACCAATTATAAAGTACATAATCAAATCAAGATAATTCTGATAAGATATATTGGTTTAGATATTTAATTATATCATCCAATATGATAGAATTAATAAATTTCCACGTTTGACTTAACGCTAGCTTTAATAATTTTGACAAAAGAGGTTCAACTAGTTCATGTGAGAGAGATGATTATATACTTGGAATGCACTTTGATGACCTAGTAATGCAAAAAAGTTGGGTGATTTCATTTAGATTTTTCTGGAAATGAATCATTTTGGCCGGCTTAATAGTTTCTATTGGGTCAACCAATTATGAATAAAATGAAGACTTTTTGGTGTCCAGGATCCTATTAATTAGACAATGCAATTAAAGTCTCTCAAAACAAAAGAAAGTGTTGAATTTCATCAAAAGGTACACTCAAGCATGCATTAAGTTAAGTTAAGAGTCCCAAAAAATTTAGAAAATATTTAGATTGTAATGTTACTTATTGATTAATAAGTAAGTCTTCTTTGTGTACTTTTAAGTGGGCAACCTTTTTTGCATATATAATAAGAGAATTAAGGAATCCTAAATAGAAGAATCCATTTCTATCTTCAAGTAAAGGATTTTCTGCTACTGATAAAATTTCATTCTATCGACGAATTTTGAGAGAGGTTTGTCAAAAACAAAAATTTCTCTAATGTGTATACACACTCTTTGGAATTTCAGGTTCTAGGTTTATAAAATAGTCAAGGTAAATACATAAATCTTGAAAATATTTTTACCTATTTCTTCTAGCCGTGATCTATGTTTTCTTGCAACAACTTATGTCCAAGGAAATAATTTCCAGAAATTCAAAAAGAAAGTCATTTCATGTTTTGTGATACATATAGCACACAGTACTATTCACCAAAAAAAAATAATTTCCATTATTTTATTTAACTAACTTTGATAGGATCGTGGTCTATTTAATCAGAAGATTTTAAAATGAAATTCTGACGCCTAGCATTTTCATTATTTGTGGCATTTCCATTACAAGGTTAACATGCAGAGCTCAGAATTTTGTTCTGGATCCATTTACAAAGGTTTCCAAGCTTTGCTGGCAAAATTATGGTCAGCTTTGATTTTAGATCTGGATTTCCGTTGATCCTTTTTTTTTTCTTTAATATAATCTTTGACTTGTGAGGTTCATAAATTCGAACATGTTTCATGCTACCATATAATGTTAGCATAATGACTTCTTTTTTTAAATAAATAAATAAATAAAAATTCTGTTCGATCTCAAATTATAAGCTTATGCTTTCTATCTCAATAATTGCGAACTTCCAAATCTTTCTTAAATTCGTGATAATGTAATTACCACCTTTAAGACTTAAGAGAACAACCACAACACATAAAAAGAAGAATAATATTTTAGAATTTGCATAATTGCTAAGCCATTCCACTTATTTTTATAATGTTGATGTTAACAAATCATCCATTCATCAAACTATGAAAAACTTGATTTTCTTGAGAATATGTTAAAATCAAAAGAAAGGTTATCAATCCCCCTTTTTTATCCGTTCTCAAATCTCATCTTCTTTCAACCTCTTTTGAGCAAAAAGGAGTCGGTTTTGTTCTTTTCTCAATTCGTCCAAATCTTGAAGCTCAAGAAATAATCTGCTTAATATGAGAGATTTCAATTGTAATATATTAGGTGAAGTTGAAATTTTCAACAAAGTTAAAAAGTACTATAAGAATGACTCAACTCACATGCCAATTTGGGTGCAAGTCTTGTGGATTGATTACTTTTGCAAAATGAGAACATCATGTTTTAGTTTTCTTACATCTTGGAAGTGATCGAGTCTTCATCTTCTTGAATTTTTGATAATATTCAATAATCTGAGAGTTTGCTTGTAACAGTTGATTAAAAACTTATCAACATTGGCTTATTTAGCTCCAAGTTATCTTTATCATATAATTTTATGATGAGGATTCAAACTATTCATTTTTTAAGTGTTATTGTCTTCTTTTCTACACAAGTGGAAAAAAACTGATGTTACAAAATATTTATCTGTTCATCATGGAAGAGGGAAATTTAGGGTATAATTCTTTTACCAAAGGGGATGAATCCAGGAATAAGCATCTTATTGGTTTTTTGAAATAGTTAGTACGGGAAAAGCATTCCATATCACTGCTATCATGAGTAAGAGCAAGCAATCTATGAGGGTGTGTAAGAACACCTTATGTCATGATGACATTCATAACATGAATATAATGAGTAGTCCAACGCAAGCTTACTCAGTTGTAGAGATGTCAAATATTCTTGTTTCTTTCCCTTTTCTCTCTTGAGCTCAAAATGATGAATTGTGGATTAGAGATGATCATGACCTTGTCTCAAAGGTAGTATGGATGAGATAAGGCTATTTGATAAAGACTCAAATAGATTTTCAAGGATTTGCCACATTTGTAAAGCTTGTGTCTTTGGTAATTATAGTGTTAAGGTAAGTTGACATGCTCTAATATTGCTTGGTCGATTTTGTATTGAATTAATATGGTTGACCACTAATTTATGATTGCAATTTCAGAGTAAACTTTTTTTATTTTATGAGAAGTCGTATCCTACTTTTCTGAGAGGAAAACAAGGTAGCATTGGGCTAACAAGAAAAATAATGTTGGCTATAGGAAAAAAAGTTAACTTTTATAAAATAAACACATTAGTCTATATTCAATGTTCCATAGTAAAAACTTGTTGCCATAGAGATAAGCTTGCAAAAAGGGAACCAAGACTATTATAGGTTGTCATCCAAGTTGATTGAATAAGATAAACTCATGGAGTCTTAGAAATGGCATCCACATTTTAGAAAGAGTATGGAAATATATTAGGTAACACGCTTAGATTTGTCTTTAATGAGAATGAAAAGCTTAAAAACCAATTAGTTATGGTCACAACAATAGGTGAGATGAAGAAGAAATATCTAGCTTAAATTCTTGATTTGTTTCTTAAAGTGCAAATCCTAAGTTAAGACTTTGCAGTGGAGCTTTCTTTATGTACTAGAAGACATTAAGGTAACTTCTTAGGAAGAAATAGGATTGTAAGCTGAATAGATACATGTTGCACCAAGTCTTAAGCTAAGACATTTTAGGGTATAGGATCTTGATTTTGATGAAGAAACATATTGTTCACCTTCAAATGTAAATAAGGATGCTGGCCTAAGTTTGGGTTCTTAAGATCACTTTCTAATCCTTGATTGCATATGTATTTTATGATTACAATATGATGCAATAAATTAATAAAATTTTACATTTATAAAGTACACTTATTATAACTCCATTTTACTGTCGATACATGTGACTAAAAGTTTTTTTATAGACATATCCAAGTGATTAGAATATAGGAATAAGAGAAAACAAAGACTTGTAACATGAATAGTAAATTCCAAGTGTATGAAAGACTTTGAACCTAGACTACAAGCTTATGGACATATTGGTGCCCCTACTCACAAATGAGCATGTTGTTGTAATGCTTTATGTGTAAACTAATAATTGTTTTCTAAATGAGGATCTTTTATTTGTTTGATGTTATGCTTACAATCACTAAGTTGTGATAAGGGCATATCAAGAACCTATGATCATAATGATTATCAATCCGATACTAGCACAGATATAAAAACTCAATTTTCCCTCTCTTGAAGTATGTATTTGAATAATTATTGTTTAATAAAATCTTGAGTTTGCCTTTTTATTTCTGTTTCTTGCAACTTAGGTTTAGGATTTGTTTTATTTATTGAATCTTGGGATCTTTAATTGTAGAATATTATGATTCCGTAATCTAATGTTACAAACGTATATTATGACAATCAAAATATTTTTTTTTTGATAATTATCAAAATATTATTTAAATTATCCATAATAATTTTATCTAAATACATTGAAATTAATTATCACCATCTCACTTTAATACCTTCTCATGATCAAATAGTTGGTATCTTCACTCATGTTTATCCTCAACGATAATTTTATTACTTTAATTACAAACTTGAATTAGCAAACTCTTTGCTTACTTGGGTTTGAAAATATATAGGAAAAATACGTGGATTATAATATATTGTTTTCTATTATGTAAAACTTTGATTTTGTTTTTGGTACAGGTTATTATGTTCTTCTTATATATAATATAAGCTTCTATAAAAATTCTTGTATAGTAATATGTTTCATTTTTATTTATCCTTTTTAGTGTTTTTTTAATTTTTGCTTGTATATGTTTAGTCATCCAAAGTATTCAATTGGAGTTTGGCGTTGAGTAACTTCTGCGTTTCTCAATCAGCTGAATCAGTCAAAACTATATCACAACTTTCACCAGTAACAGACAAAAACTGGAATAACGAAAGATGCAATGAAGAAGAACGGAGGAAAACGATTGAGTAGCATTGCTTAAAGTGTGTCACATACGTGACATGTCTACCTAGTCATAGAAATGGTAAGCCACTTACATTGCTTTAAACTTACCAGCTTAATCGTACGCATGAGATTCAACCATATTATACGACTCGATCTGATCAAGTCAAATGACGTATTCGTCACGTCAAACTCCATGATACAGTGCATAGTGGGTTCCCACGCGCATATCCCAGTTCGCTAGAATGATTAATGGTGTTAATTATATTAGATTCTGACATTAAGCATGTTGATTAGCAGGATACATGCATGACGCATGTTTCATAGCATATCTAGGGAATGGAAATAAATCATCATATGCATTGAATGATGTAGTTTGCATAAAATTAATGGCATGAGTCGTGAGCTTCCACAAGTAGTATGTATTTTTGCTATCTATATACTTATGGAGTGCAGGCTTTCCCCTTGTTTCATGGCACTACGGAGATGGGCAGAGAGTCTGATTTATATTGGTTGTCAAGTAAAACTTCCATGGAGATAACAGATTTATCTTGATGTCAACTCTGCCCTCTCAAACTTGAGAGATGGACTGCTGAAAGTTTCATTATCATATCCATGGAAGGGAAGCAAACAAACCAAGTGACAAGTTGCATTATTCAAGAGCATCTTCATAAGTTTAATTAATTACTTTCTCTCTATATACATACAATTTCTGGTTTGGCCTAGCACATTTGGTGCCGTTCTGTTGGCTATTGCTTTTGGAATACCTTAACGAGTTTGTATTTAATTAGAATAGACTAACTAGAACAGTTTTTAAAGTTTAAGGTTTGATGCTGAGCTGTCCCCTTAATTAAAGTGTTATCAAATAAAATAATTAAGCACTTAGTACAAATGCCCTAAACCTCCCGCACAAGGTTTAAAGGCATGTGGTGATCATTATTGTGATCGCACTTAGTTTATATCTATACTAATTAACAACCTGTAATGGAATCTCCCTTGCATATTCTCAAACTGCTGGAGCCTGGCCTTGTAGCACATAGATTTCATACTTGTTTATTGCAAGACAATAATCTCTGGATTCTATAGTACTATTAAACTATACAATTATTTGTTGTTGCAGGAAATGGTATAAGATCTTGCACTAATTAACCGGAGTTTCATAATATAAAGCATTTCAGAAAACAATTTTTGACATTAAAGAAAGACCATAGAATGCTTTACTTGAAAAGGACATAAACCTAACTTTGAGTTTCATATAAAAAGGCTGCTAATTAGAGGGATATATGAGCGACTCTACCATATCGATGTAATATAAGTCAGAAGTTAGGCAGAAACAATAGCTTAAAAAGAAAGAGAAGAAAAGAAAAGAAACTTATCGATCATCTTTATAGCTTCTCTTATCTGTTCAGTGTCAAAACCCAGCATTCCACGTGTCCTTTATTAGTCCTTTAATTTGTACTTAAAGGCACTATATCATACCTAAAAGCAAAAGTACCCTTAACCCATCTGGTAAATATTATTAATTATTGTTGCTACGTTTATTTCACATCATATCCCAAAAGTTTGGCTCCATACTCAAATTATACACTGCAGCTATGTAATAATATAATACTATAGGTTCTAACTTTAATTAAATTATTAAAAAATAATGAAAGATTTTAATAAATAATTAAGTTAGAGACACTTTCCTGATTTTCTTTAAACAAAAATAAATAAATAAATAAAGTTGCAGACAGATATGCTTGTCGAGTGCCCCACTCTTCAAAGGATAGTGTCATCCCTTACCTCATTTTGAAGAGAAGAAGGAACAACCTACCAAAACTAAGAGTTTTTTCAACTCCTGAGGTTTAATAAACGAACAAACTTCCCCCTCAATTCATAAAATTCTTCTTCTATCGTTCATGAGTGACTAAACTATAATTAGAACTTATATTATGACGGGTTAACACATATCTTTCTAATTAAAATTTTTTTTTTTACCGATAAAGAAGATTTTTGTTTTTTTTTTTAATAAAATAATTTTTTATTTAATTATATTGAACGAGGATTTCTGTTATCTACACTAAAAATTGTGCAGCCAAGAGAAGCTATGACAGGACATTATCGTTATCTTTAAGAAGAGCCTTGCAAGTAACTATTTTGAATGGACCACGGCGGCCTCCACTTTTATGGAGAATTTAGACATGTAGGGCATGCAAATTAACATAAGTTTTCATCAATTATATGAGTTGCTATTTCAACATCTAACTTATTATACACCATTTTCCTCTTCTGTATTATTATTAATTTTACGTGTCAATCTTTTGGGTGAGCGCAGGAGTGCTTCTGGGCACGATTTGAACACCTTTTTCTTCCAAGTCTATTAACCTACTTACAGCGAAATTGAAATACCCCTTCAATTTTTATGTTAATAAACTCCAGCACAATTAGAAGAACTAGTGATTGTTTGTTAATACTTAATTCAAATTAAGCTTATTCTAAGTAAAGCTTATAAAACAAAAGTTTATTGTGATAGATAACTCCAACCATATAAAAATCAAATATTCCTAACATAAAAGTGATGATTAGACACATGGATAAGGATCTCCTAGGAGGATTCAACAATGGAGATCAAGAAATCTTTTTTTTCGTATCTTCCTATATAATTATCCTGATTTTCTGTTTGTCTTATTACTTAATTATTTAGTTAATCCCACAAAATTGGCTGATTCATATGCTAACAAGTTTATAATGGTGAATTTGTGATTAAATATGTAAATAATAACTATTTTACAACAGCCAGAGAAAAATGGTGGATGCTAGCAATAGGAGGAAGGTGACACATTGATAAGAAAACAAACGTTAATTGTCTTTATGCTATGGAAGTTTAGCTTTGAAAATAATTTTCCAATCAAAAAATTGAATAAGAAATAATAATAATAATGCCATATTTGCCAACTTTCCTCTTACATTATCTCTAAATTAAGATCAGTCAGTCACATTAAAATACATCAATTTGCATAGATAAGTTGATAAATTATTGTATTGTAAGTAAAGGAGCAATAGCTTTTAAGTATTTTCCAAAAGTAGTGTATATGTTAAACTTTAAATTTGATATTCTACACTTTGAATTAAGGGTGAATGCAAGAATTTAAAATATAGGAGTTGTATCAAATTTTCACTAGTGTAATCAAGGTTTTTAGCAAAATGTAAAAGCTAAAGAGTTTTCAAACATTCAATGTATAAGCTAAACTTCATATCAGTATACAAAACATCAAATTAGGGGGCTAATTGTAAGATTTCAAAGTTAGTAGGGGTTTATGAAGATTTTAGGTGGTAAAGTAAGATTTAGAAATTAGGATGTATTAAATTTTCTAATGTTTAACATTTTTATATGCTAATTGCGTTAAATGTTGGGAATTTCATAAGTTTTACTTATTCAAGGGACTATATTTTTCTTAAAGATGAGAGTTTACATGAGATTTTAGGGGTCAAAAATTAAGAGTTAGAAAGTTAGAGCAATGAAATTTTACATAATTTTGTAATTTTTTTATTTATAATTTTTTATTCTAAAATAAATCACATTACTGTTGTAAGATTACTTAAAATATTAGATATTATTACATTTGTTGGATACATAATTTTTTTTGGAAAAAAACAAAAATAATTATGATCCATATTAACATGAAGTCCAAAAATATCATCAAATGGATATTTTGTAACATTAAAGATGATAACAATGTTGTTTATATCATATCCCTTACTAAAAAGATGATACAATTCATTTTTTCACATGTGATGATTTCTCTAAATTCAATAAGACAATCTCCAAATATTATTTATGAGGAACATAGACATAATAGTTGGGATAATTTGCTTTTGAGATAACAAATATGAGTAAAGTCTCTTCCAATATTTTGCAAGAGATACAATATCATTCTCTCATGAGGTCCAATATTGAAGTTCAAAATCTGTGTGAAGAGAATAACACCAGTATTGATATTAAAGACGATGATCATGTTGATATTATTGAGTTAGAGATATTGTCAATTACTAAGAATTAGGTACACGGACATAATTGAAGAAATTCAAGTTAGGGTGACTTTGATCATAGTCAAGAAATGGACAATATCTTAGTCGAAGAACCTAAGTTCAATAACGCATTCTATGTTACCCAAAGTTTAGAAGGCATATGAAGTTCTCAATATCCAAGTCCAATTGCATTCATGTGACGCTTGAGACTATGACTCAACAACCAAACTTAGGTACAATAGATATTTTTAGGGATAAAGACATGTTGCAAGATGCATTCAAGAGATTGGCTTTGGAAACTAGTTTTTTATATAAAGTTTTCAAGTTAAAAGGGATAGATAAGAAATTAATTGCCATCATGAACAATATTGATGGCATTCAAAGGTGACCAAAGTTAAAAGGTTGTAAGTATTTTTAACCTTTTTATATGGATAATCACCATTTATGTCTAAGAGATCAAAGCTTATCCCATCACAAGCAAGTCGATGACCATGTACAAGGAAAAATCTTGAAAATAATGTTTGCCATGATGGATAAGTGTATAGGCCGAAGGAAATTATAATCGATATTTGCAAATGGGTACAAGATTAATGTATCATATACCTAGGTGTGTGAGTTAAAAAAATGGACACTCAAGTACACATATTGAAATGAATGCTAACAATTAGCTCATATACATTTTTATATCATTAGGATGCTCATAAGGGTACTTTAGGATTACATTTGTCCAATTATTTGTGTTAATGACACATTTTGAAAGAGAGATATTTCATAATGTTATATATTTATGTAGCCAAATAGAATAATCAAATTTATTCATTGGCTTTTGGCATGGGAGATAAGGAGGAGACTACGTCTTAGACATGGTTATTCAACAAAGTTTGGGAGTGCATTGACAATGTACCTAATATGATTTTCATTTCAAACAAATATCTTGGTATTATAGCTACAATAATGAAGGTTTTTCCAAATATGTGTCATAGATGTTGTTACCAATTATTAAAGGTTAATATGCATGCTATATGCAAAAGAACAAAGGTAGCAGAAGGTTTGTATTGAAATGTTGTTAATCTTATAGGATGAATGATTTGTGTAAGGCTATGACAATGATGTACAATGTCAAACCATACATCATATGATACGTTTAGAACAATGGCTTTGAGAGATAGGCAATGTCAAAATTACTCGATCAGATCGTAACATATTATCATTGATACTAAATTTAGAACTCAATATAGGTGCTAGTAGTTTTATTGATTTGATATAGAGACAAAGAATACCATTAAAGCACATAAAGCAAAATGTTCCACTCAATGATTTAATTAATAATACAAAAAAATTGTGTGTTGAAAATTATAATTGTTTTCTAAAATAGGGTGGATGACATTTTTCCACTGATTTTTTGCTTTGATAACATTTTGTAACCATTGAACTTCAAAAATAATATTTTCTCATATTTTGTCAAAAATATTATTGCCAATTTATATATTATATAAATATGATAAGATTAATATCATTTACATTTCTAAAATATAAACAAATTATTTTTTTTTCCCTAACTTAATAAATTACATTTAGTAGAGACGACCTTATATATGGGCCAACGGTGGTCATTAGGCCCCCTAAATTTTATTTTTTAATTGATTTTCCTTAATTTTTTAATTATATGATACATTTTTTTAATTTTTTAGCCTATGATTTTTTTTAAATACCTCTTAATTTAATATTTTAAGCCCAAATTTGAATCTTATGGTTGTATAACCAAAAAAAAAAAAAAAAAAGTATTAACTTTAGTAGCAATAAAAGACAAAACAGGTTTTTTATCTTGTAGAATGACAAATAACTCAAACTTTGTTTATCATATTTTAATATTGAAGTATAAGTCAATTTTTACACAAAATAAATTTTTTAATTAAAATATTTATTTAATATTTATGATTTCAATTTATATTGTATCAATAACGCTAATTTCATCTAATCCTTAATTGGGAGTAAAATAATATTTAATATTTATTTATTTACTTGTATTATACCATATTGAAGGTAGATTGATAAGTAATTGAATTTTAGTATTGTATTTATTGAAATTAGTTATTTATTACAAAAATAATTATTCTCTCCACTTTGTAATTGAAATATATTTTATGAATATGACTTATAATTTGTAGGTCTGTTTCAAAAAAAAAATTGAGTTTATTTACCTTTATAACATCATTATTATCTATAATTTTTAATCAAAATTTATAATATTAATTTTATTTTTTATCAATATATTTAAACCTAATTAAAATTTTATAAATTTTAATTGGACTCTCTAAGAAAAATTTTTTACAGTCATTACTATCACTTAGACTTCCATTTTCAATTAAAAACTTTGATAAATTCAAATTCATAATGATGGGGTTATAACTAAAATTATGGCTAGAATCATACCATTCAACAAGATTTAAAATTTTATATATAACTATGAATCTTGAAATAATTATAAACTAGAGGTGTAACATATTTAATAAAGTTTTAGGGATTAATAAATATTAAAAGTAATAAAAGATGTATTTGTCTTTTCCATATATTTGTTCAAAAAATCAATAAATTTTCTTAATAGGATTTAATAAAAAAATAGAAAAATATTATTTTTAAGAAAATATTTTCATAATTAACATAACATTCATTCTTCAAATGGTATTTAATAATTTTCTTCGATGCAGCTAAGATCTGTCATATATAGTAATTTAATTCTGTTTTACCTATTGATATTATAATAACAATAATATAAAAAAACTATATTAAGTTAGCTTTTTATAATTTAACATGTAGGAGCCAAACCTAGCCAAATTAAAATCGTGAATGTTACTAACATATTCCTACAGCCGAACAAAGTCCACTGAACCTCGCTTAGATAAAACCCACAAAATAAAAATTGAATAAAAAATTAAAACAAAAAAAATCAAATTGAAATTCTCTAGCTTTCTTTTGCAAATTCAGTTTATATATATATATAAAAATACATGCCTACATACATACATATATATATGTATGTATGTATGTATGTATGTATGTATGTATTTATGTATTTTCTCGTCCACATCATGCAGACACAGAGGATGACGATATGGAATTTACCATATAGAGACATATTTTCACATATTTACCCTTAAAGGACAGATGGCAGTCGCTGATTGCATCACGTGGTGAATCTTAACTGGCTCCCACCGCAAAACCGAATATTTCTTAGACATGTCTCTATAAAATGTCGTGTAAAACTCCCAAAACCCCTGAAACTCAAACTCAAGCGCAGACAGACGCAAACACGATGTGTGAAAGCTTAAAGGACAACTACGAGCTGTGTGAAGTGATCGGCAGGGGCAAATTCGGTACAATCTCTCGCTGTTTTTCGCCCTCTTCTAACTCTTTCTTCGCCTGCAAAGTCATCGACAAGACTCTGCTAACAGACCCTCTGGATCGTGAGTGTTTACAAAACGAACCCAAATTTATGACCCTTTTGTCGCCGCATCAAAATATCGTTCAAATCTACGACGTTTACGAAACCGAGGAGTTTTTGTCCATTGTTATGGAGCTATGCGAAACGGTAACTCTATACGACGAGATATTGCAAAGTCCCGTGTCGGAAGCACGTACCGTGGTGTACATGAAACAGTTGCTTTCGGCCCTGGCGCATTGTCACCGATTCGGTGTTGTTCATCGTGACATTAAACCAGAAAATATTTTTCTTGATTCGAGGAACAATATAAAGCTGGGGGATTTTGGGTCGGCGGACTGGCTCGGAGAGGTGGGCACCACGAGTGGTCTTGTGGGGACGCCGTATTACGTGGCGCCGGAGGTGGTGATGGGTATGGAGTACAATGAGAAGGTAGATGTGTGGAGTGCTGGTGTCGTTTTGTACACGATGTTGGCTGGGATCCCTCCGTTTTATGGAGAGACAGCTGCCGAGATTTTTGAGGCTGTTGCTAGAGGGAATTTGAGATTTCCGACCAGGATTTTCCAATCAGTTTCCCCTATGGCTAAGGATTTGTTGAGGAAGATGATTTGTAGAGACGTGTCTAGGAGATTCTCCGCTGAACAGGCTCTCAGTATGTACTTTGTTTTGATTGTTTGAAAGTTTGCATTTTTATTGGTTTTTTGTGATGTTAAATGTGAATTTTCCAAAATGGGGACCGGGGATTATGATTTGACTTGAGATTTCATGGAATATTTTGAAAGATATAAACTTTAACAATTTTGCTTCGGTTTGTTTAAATTTGGAATTCAAATTTAAGATTTTAAGTTAAAGTGAGATTTAATTTCTGATTCTGTATTGTTAAATCTTGAATGCAGGACACCCTTGGCTCCTAAGTGAAGGAGAAACGGCTTGAATGGACTGATATGATTTCTGATCTGACCCAAAAGACTTTTACTCTTAACGAAGAAAATAAATAAGTCAAAACAAAGGAGGAGGAGAAAACGAGAAACTTTGGTTTGCAGCATAGCTTATCAGTATAGCCACTGTACATATTGCTTCTTCTACCATGGAATTGGAACCCATCGGTCTCAGGAAGAGATTCCATTTTCTTCTCTACAGGACACAACTCTAATGGATGGTTCCACAAATTCCAGTTTTTTCTTTTCAGGCCAGTGCCACAGGAGTAGTCATAGGAAGACGCCCACATAGGCCTCTGCCTCAAAAGACAAAGCAGTTTGTTTTGTTTTGTTTATTTTCTTTCTTTTTAATGTTGTGAAGAGAATCCGAGAGCTTGTAGATAAATAAAAAGCCAGAGAAAATTTCACTCTTCCCCTCCTTTACCTGTTTTTGACATGAGAGTTCAAAGGAAGTGAGAAAGCTGAAGAATTTTGTAGTTTTAATACCAGCACTACTACTTGTGTCGTGTTTATGAGTAATAATAATAATGGAATATGAATATTTATGGCACGTCCTTGGATCTAAACCATCTTTTACTTTGCTTCTCCGGTTGGGAATCTGATTGATGCTTTTATTTCTGATACGTAGAATATGCTTTTGTTTGGTATAAGCTCTCTAGCTGTTACCTTGTTCACAAGTTTCATATCTTATTTGTCACTCCTTCAGCGGGGCGACCTTTATGGAATATGCTTCCGTATAAACCAGAAAAATTTGACTTTACATCCTGAAAGCAGGCGTGCTGTTTTGTTTTAAGAGGGAAGAAAATGGATTTCATTCTGGTTCACATAAATGCTTTTTTCTGACGCAATAAGGGAATTACGAATCGCGGGTTTCCCTGGTAAATGGGTTCAGATTTATTAGACATAAAGTATAGATCAGTGGAATACCAGATCAACAAGTCTTGTCACAAGTATGAACACTAACCTTGATAAGCCATCTCAGTTTGTAGGAGTCTTTCATTTCATCAAGTTAAGTCTGGTCAAGTTTCCAGACTCTCTCCAGCCCACTTTACACTCAACCTCACAAGAAAGAAGTAAAGTAATTAAGTTTGACGTTGAAGTTTGTTGTCATGGCAGAAAACAGTTTCTTAATAGTTGAACAGAGAGAATTAATAATGGGACACAAAAGAGAACAAATTTTTCAACCACCTCCTTTGCCAACTGCAAAATTAGCTCCTGCCCACGTTCTTCACAATTTTCTCATCGTTTTCCATGGACAAAAAGCATTGTTTACTGTAAATATGATCATTCTAGAACACTGTTTTGATTTTGAATTCATCCACATGGAACTCTTGCTTTCTTTTTAAATTGAAAGGTCTTTTCGCAGAGAATCTAAGACTGTTTAAAGTAAATATATGAGGAAACTGCATGTGAGTAGTCGTTTCATTATTTAATTATTTGGTATGATTACTTGAAGAGAAAGTAATCAAGAAAATTAGAAAAAAACATGTTGCTTCTGGAAGGTATTGGTCCCTAGAGGTTTATTCTTTCTTTTACAAGGTGTACTATTAATGGGATAATTTAAACTTAAACACTGAGTTAGAGGCACCATGTTAATTGCCCATATGATGTGATTGACCCATAAACTTAAATTTGAGAGAATGAATAAAAGGAGTGAATTACAGTTTGCCAGTTGACAGAAGTAAACTTTCTCATCTAAAGTCTAATATAAATAACATTTTTTTATTCAAAATCAAACTTAATTAATGAAAAATCATTATTAGAAAATAAAGTTATTGTTTTATTTCTATTATTTTATATTTTAGCATTATCATATAACTCTAAATTAACAAAAATAAAAAATAAAAAATCCTTTAAATATCCAATTTAAACAGTCACCTAGTTATTTTGGTTTCCTTTCACCCTTATTTCCTTATTTCTTTCTTCACATAAATATGATTATTGTTATCATATAATCATATAGTAGAAGATAAACTATGGTTTTTTAAAATATTAAATATTTATAAATTTTAGAGGGTTATTAAAAATTCAAAAAAAGTTTTAGAATCTTTTAAAAATGTTTGAAATATTAGTTTTAAAAATATCAGTTAAACTCCTAAAAAATTGAATATAATATAACATATTATGAGCGAAAATATCATATTGTAACTAATAAAATTATATAATAATTTCAAAACATATAAAAGTTTCAAAAGACTTCAAGAATTGATTTGTAAATTTTTAAAACTTTTTAGTGATTAAATTATTATATTTAAAATGTTTAAGTATAAATTGTTTTTTCAAAATGAATGTATGATAAATTACTATCTTACTCTTATACAATTAGATTTTTTTAATATAATAGAATTTGATTTTTTGTTAGAAAATATTATTTTTACCAAATCTCTTTTTGATTGAAAGGAATTCTCTATTTCAAAGTATCATTTAGACAAAACAAAATTATCACATAATTATAGAATTATTGTGTGGCAATTCTTTTTTTATGCATACGACGTTCAAAATTTGTTTCCTGGTTGACTTGATATTGCATTCTGCATTTATGTTGCTTGCTTGAGTATGCTGCTCAAAAATGAATAAAACTATATGCATATAGTTTTTATACATATTTTGTGTATTATCATAAGTGTTAATTTTTTTTTAACTTAAAATCAATAACATTGTTTTTTCCATAATTTTTCTTTTAAGACTTGAAATTAGAATAGAGTTCCACCAATTGTCAAATATTTCAAACTCATTTTTGAAATCATCTTCTTCTAACCCAATATATGGGGTGAAATCTCGACGAACTAGTACAAGCAAGAATGAGTATCCGCTCAATTGTAAAACCAGTTAGTACGGCTCAAAATCAAATAATTTGAAGAGATGAATGTAGAAATGGTCCACGAGTAACCTGCCGTTGTGGTGATAAGTTCCTTAATATACGCCAGAAATTGGTTGAGACGGCAAAAAAATTACGGACTTAGACTTTAACCGAATCATATCTTCTTCCACTTCCATCAGACCAACTCCACTCGACCCAACTCAACTCAACTCAACTCAACTCCTGCCCTTTCTAAACAATCTTTCATGATTTTATGATGTTATTTAGGTTCTTTCAAATGAGATGGAATGTAATGGTCTCATATTCCATCGTATTTTGACACTCATACTTTCAAGCAAGAGCAATTTACTGAACAACACGAAGCAATTTTTGGATAAGTATCCCTCATAAGCTTCTCCAACAAGTGTTCCAATAGTTTTTTCCATTTCCAATTGCACCTGGAGCACAGCCTACACCTTCGAATTCATGTACACAAATCAAAATAGACAAGGGTTTTTATGGATGAATATGAAGCATTAAAAGTTTTACCACATCCATTTTGTTGCCTCGGAGATGAGATCTGAGGAATATTAGGTTGAACAAACTTTAGTGTACATGGAGAAGAAAAGGAATTGATAACCTTCTATCTTCAAACCCAGCTTTGTCTGGAAGAAATCTTTTTTTTTTTTTTTTTTTTTGGCTCTAGTGTCTAATGACTTCCTTTTTCCCTCTCCCCAAACTTTTACAATTCAGAATACTATAGTGAACTGAAAAAGACTGAACAGTACTTAAACAGTGATCATAGCATGTCCTTTATCCAATCAAATTATCTGGCAGCGAACCAATCCGTCATACCTTGCCACCAAGGAAGGACTGCAGGACCCGAAATAAAAGAGTTTAGAAACACATATAAAGCATACGTATATGCACATATAAAATGCAGCAATGCCATACTTAAATGTCTTATGTACAAACCAGGAAAGATGGTTCTTTCACACAGTTAAACACTAAATAATTAGAATATTAAGTGTCAAGATTCCTGAAATTATTTCTAGAATTTTTATTCTAAACTTCAAAAACTAGGAATTAGGAGGAAAATATGGCCTGATCTTATTTTTATTTTCCCATTATTATTATTTTTTTATTTGTTTTCTCCTCATATTGAAACTTCTCTATACTAAAAGTAATGTCCCTATCTCGATAAGGCAATTTCCTCTATATATCAGAGACTTGAGGCTTTCTTCCCAACATTTTTTTCTTAGTTGACCTTAATTGTCCCATACGCTCATTTTTGCCTTCACTGCACCTTCTTTCGGACCCTTCAGCCTTAAACCTTTGGCATGAAGATGTTAACAAACTCCACAAAAGCCTTTTCGTCTGATGTACCTACTATGGTAGCCCCACCACCTCTGTTATAAGCATAACCAGTCCATTATTGGGTTGGTCAGCAAACTTTAGAAGAAAAATATGGCCTATTGTCTTGATGGAACAATCTAATGGAGTCAAATCATCTAAAGCCTTCTCAGGAGCCAAGGAAAGATGATCTACCTAATTGGATTTGGCACAAGCATTGAAGACCAAAGATTCAAGAAATGGGATGAATGAGATTCCACGATCATGCCATGGCAATGTAATTCCATGAAACCAGAAGTTAACTGGAATTTGAAGTTTCTCTCACCCACAAAAGACATATAGGAGACACTGCAACAAACCTATTCGAAGAAGGATCCTACTCTAATCTATGAATTTAAAGTTCAAGTGGCCTCAACCAAACAAGGAAGCATGACTTTCACTGATTACTGCAATATGATGACAGGCCTATGGCTGAAAATTGGCCACTACCAAGACCTGAAGATGAAATACAGCAAGGACATTCAGAACAACTAGGAGGTCCTGAGGCATGATTTGAATTATTGACAGGACTAAATGCAAAATACGATCAGTGCAAAGTGCAGGTTCTCGGTACGGATCTGATCCCAACATTATGAGAATCATATCTTGCTGAAGAAATTTGATGAGGTATTAATTTAGAACCACACACATCTCAGGGTGTAGCAATGGTGTCTTGAAAGGCTGGAGACAGAGGATAACTTGAAAAAAAAAACATATAAACAGACTTTATTGCACTTACTGCAATAAACAGGACATACAAGAGAAAACTATTTCCATTTGCATGGTGAGGCTTAAGTTTTGGCTAGAACTGGTAGTTTTAAGGGCAAGCTAATTTCATCAACAAAGAGGAAACTGCTTCAAAACCATCCACTTATAAGGAAGAAGTCAAAGAGTTCAACAAAGAGATGGAAAAACTGAGGCGTTGGCTGAAATCACTCAACAAACCTTTGGGTTCTTGTTTTGTCGCCCATGTCGGTATGTGTTGCTTAACTAAATCATTCAAAGCTTCAAGCACTTCTCATTTGAGCTCATGAGTGGTTGACTCGGGATGCAACTGATCAAATGGCCCATAATAGTGATATTGTTGACTCTTATAAGCTCACTCATAGTGGCAGAGTGATCCCTCAGTCATAATGCCAACCAGGGAAGCCTTTCTCTAACCCCCTTGATTTTTCTTAATAATGTAGTGATATTCAAAATTTGTCCGCTAATCTAATTTCCATTCACAAAATTACCAAATAACTTTGTTGCTAAATAACTTATACCACTCATTATGTTTTTCAGGACCTAGTCTCAAGGAACACAATTAGATGCGATAAAGAATGTGATCTATACTACATTGAAGGCTGGCAACACTTTGGAATAAAAGGGCACCAACCCACCAATCAGCACCTCTTCCAATAAAGCTCATATTTGGACATATCACCTCCAACTAGGACATCCTCCTTTTCTTTTGTTAAGGTGTATGCTTCTTTCATTGTTTGATAATACTCTTGTAACATTGCGAGATTTGGCAATTTGCAAAGCATTGTCACGTTTCAATACCCACAAAATCAATAAAGAGCAATAAATCCTTCTTATTATTCCATTCCAATGTTTAAGGACCTTTTAAACTATTTAATGTTAATAGGCAAATTGGTTTGTTTCTTTTACTGATGATTGCACCCATAATTCCTGGTTGTTTCTCACTAAAGAAAAATCTGAACTAAGCACCATTCTTCCTCAATTTCACAAAATCATTACAAGACACAATTTGAGGGAAAAAAATTGCTTAGATAATGCCAAGGATTACTTTAATCAAACTCTTTCCTAATTCTTCAAAAGAGAGGGTATTATTCATAAATCTTCTTGCGTTGAAACACCCTAACAAAATAAGGTTGCTGAACCCAAAAATATTTTATATGATGGAAGTCACCCTTGCCCTAGCCAAATTTCTTTGGGGTAAAGCATTCCTTATGGCTTCACATCTCATCAATCTTCTTCCTTCCAAAGTCTTAGGCAATCAAAATCATCTATTCACCTTATCTCAACTTTCCTGGCTCCATCTCCATCCACAGACTTCCACATAAGGCATTTAGTTATGTAGCCTACCTTTATATCCACAAAACCAACTGATACAAACTAGACCCCCAAGCTAAGAGATGTGTGTTTACTGGGTATTCCTCCACCCAAAATGGATATAAATGCTATGATCCAGCTACCCAAAGAGTCCTAGACTCAATGGATGTCACGTTCCATAAAGCTACACCATTGTACAAACCTCTTCACACTGACAATTAGGGGGAGCAACCATAAAAGAAACATATGTGTTCAAATTCTACATCATTTCTTGAAGATCTACCATGACTACCGTTCACCTATTTCATCTCATTCCTTACTCTCCTCTCTAAACACTAAAATAAGCCATCCTGAAGTAAGAACTATACTATTGAACCCCTAATAGTTGCTGGCGTCAGAAATCCAGCCTAATTTTGTACCCATAATAAATCAAGCCCAATTCAACTTTACCTAAAGAAATCAAGACCATTATGGCCTTACAAAACCTTGAACCAAGTGCGAACCAGAAGACTCAATTTCCAAGTAAGGGATGCTCATGGTTGGTTAACTGGTCCATGAGCCAAAAAAAAATTTGAACTGAAAATTTCAGATTTGTTTTTTTTTTTAACCATAACCAGTCTAATATCACTGGTTAATCGTTAACCGGTAATATTGGACTGGTTAACCACATTTTCAGTTATTCAACCAGTCAAAAATTATTTTAGATTAGTTTACTTTAAAACATCGTAGGAATGGGCGTTGGAATTTACCTAGAACAAGCATTCCTTCTTGAAACTCTAAAACCAGATTAGCTTCAATTTTGGCAGAAAAAGAAATAGGAAATCAAACAATGTCGTTCCTGCTTGGAATAGCTATGAAGCTCCAAGTATGAATATTTCATCCTTTATTGCTCACTTTGTCCCAAACTTGGCAGAAACACAAACTACTTGAGGAACAGGTTATTCAAGATTGAACAACTTGTGGAACAGGTGTTCCTTCTTCATGAATGAGAGTTTCTTCTTTATGAATAGTGAATGGCCGGTTAAACAAAGTCCATGGCTTTCCATAATTAAAAATTGAAACTAAACAAAAAAAACCAAAAAACAAAAAATGCAAATTGAAACTGGACCATATGGATAGTTAACTAGTTTTTCTAGTTCGATTTCATCAATTTCAGTACAATTTTTCGATTTTTCTAACAACCCTACTTCCAAGAGCTCCTCTAAAGCTATAGCTAAAACAATATTCTAGAAAAGTGAAGCCATCAAAAATATCAAAACAAAATCAAGAGCATAACTTGAGAACAGATACAAGAAGCACATTGAATATACATGTTATTAAAGGTAATGCTTCTATTTCATATGATGACCAGCCCACCTTAGAGAATGATTTTGACCTTTCCATAGCCTTGAGAAAAGGAACATGAAGACGTACAAAACACCTGATATTCAACTTTATATCCACTTATCACCTTTCCACCCAACTGAAAAGCTTCATCTTTTGCTCACACTCATTTGAGATTCCCAAATCTATACATGAAGCTTTAGGAGATTGAAATTGGACATGTGTAACAAATAAAGAGATAAACGCCCTGGAAAAGAATAAGACTTGGGTTATTGTTGAACATCCTAAGGGAAAAAGATAGTTGGTTGCATATGGGCATACAGGGTAAGGTTCAAAGCCGATGAAACCCTCACGAGGTATAAGGACAAACTAGTTGCAAAAACAGATACTCAAACCTATGAGTTATGTTAGGAATCAAGCTAGCCATTTTAGATTAGGAAAACTAAGATTGTGTAAATAGAATAGGAAACTCTTGATTCCTTCTCCTTTTTTATTTTCTCTAACTGTAATGTATATGTTATATCAATCTTTGAGATATATACATAAGAACTACTACAATTTATATGGTAAGACAATCATAGAAGACTTAGCTCAGCTTGATAAATTACTTATGGTTTTACCTCTTATAGTAATCAATCTCCATCTTGGTCCTGTCCGAGATCAAATTCTATCCATTACAACTATTCCAATCATGGATGATGTGTTTACCCGCCTGCTTCAAGTTTCCTCCTCAACCACAGAGACCTCGATTATAGACTCTACAGCCCTAGCCTCTCGTTCTCCAAATAACCCTAGAGTTCAAGGTGAACATGGCAACAAGGGTGGTCGTCCTAAATGCAATTATTGTTACCAATGGGGCCACACTAGGGAGAAATGCTATAAGTTGCACAATCGACCTACTCAAAATGCCAACAGTGCACAATCATTTGCTCTTGACAATTGTTCAAATATCTCAACAAACTAGTCCTTGACTATCACTGGTGCTAATTATGAAGAATATTTACAATACCAAGCCAGCAAGCAGTCATCTTAGCCTACTATTGCTTTATTCGCACAATCTAGTAACTCAACTGTTTGTCTGTCTTAGTCCTCCAATCTCCAGCCTTAAATTCTTGATTCTAGTGCTTTTAACCATCTCTCTAGTAATCTTAACATATTTTCTCATTTTTCAGATTTGAGCACTTTACATTCTATCACTTTAGCTAACGATACAAAAGTTATGACTGCCTGCACACTTTCTTCTTTACCCTTAAAGTTTGTTCTTTACCTACCTAATTATCCATATAATCTTGTGTCTATTAATTAACTTACATGAACCTTAAATTGTTCAGTCATTTTTACTAAGGATCTAGTTGTTATATAAGACCGTGATTTAGGAAAGACGATTGACGTAGGACGTAACTCACGAGGACTTTACAAACTCTATTTGCCTCCCTTTTTTGTTGTCTGCACAGTCATTAAATCTCCAGATCTTCTCCACAATCTTTTAAGGCATCATAGTCTATCTAAGCTTTAGAAGATGATCCCTAGTTTATCCAGTTTATTGCCTTTTGAGTGTGAGTTGTGTCAATTTGAGAAACATTCTCGTAGTTTTTTTCCCAAGGTGTGTCAATAATCAAAACTCCTTCCCATTTGAGTTAATACATTCTGATGTGTGAAATCTTTGTCAAGTCAAATCTATTTTAATTTCTCAATATTTTGTGACATTTATTAATGACTATTCACAGTGCACATGGATATTTTTAAATGAAAAATTGTTCTAAATTATTCTCTATATTTAAATCTTTTTGCGCTAAAGTCAAAACACAATTTAATACTTTTATTCGCATATTACAAAGTGATAGTGCTCGTGAATATTTTTTAGCTCCTTTCACAAGCTTTATATCTTCTAAAAGAATTCTCCATCAATCTATTTGCGCTTACACACCTCAACAAAATTGGATTGTTAAGCATAAAAATAGACATCTTATTGAAACTGCTCATACATTATTGTTACATTTTCATGCTCCATTTCATTTTTAGGTTGATACAATTCTTATTGCATGTATCTAATTAATAGGATGTCTTCATTTGTGCTACAAATGAGATCCCTCATTCCATTTTGTTCACCGCTCGTCCTCTATATTATCTTCCCCCTTATGTCTTTGGCAACACCTATTTTGTCCAAAACCTTTCTCCAAATAATGACAAATTGTTTGCACGCTTTATCAAGTGCATTTTTCTTAGTTATTCTCATTTTTAGAAGGGTTATAAGTGTTACTCTTCCATAACACGTCGTTACTTCATTTCCACTAATGTTGCTTTCTTTGAGTCGTCCCTTATTTTTCCTTATCTAATATTCAATCTCTTATCACTGGCATCCTTCTATTGCCCACTGATACTCCTTTCTTTGAACTAACTACTGAGTCAAGAACACCTTCAAAGCCTTTATCCGATCCTTTTGGACCCTTACATCTTTATCATTCTCCACCATCTACTTCTCTTACAGGTACTGATCTTGCTCCTATTGAGTCGACGGACCCTCTTGACTCATTACTTGCTCCTAAGTCTTCACCAGTTGCGGTCCTACCTCCTGATGATCAATTCCTCATTGTTATTTGCAAAGCTGTAAAATCTTCTCGTAATCCCAATCCTATTTACAATTTTCTCAGTTATCATCATTTGTCCTCACCAAATTATGCCTTGGTATCCTCCTTATCTTCAATTTTAGTTCCTAAACCTATTAGTGAGCCTCTTTCCTGTGATAGCGGCCTTACATAATAAAGGTACTTAAGAGTTTGTTCAATTACCCACGATACATTCCACGATTGGTTGTTAATGGGTTTATACAGTTAAAACTGGTCCTACTGATAAGGTTGATCGTCTTAAAGCACGACTAACAGCCAAAGGTTGCACTTAGGTTCATAGTTTAGACTATGGTGACACGTTTTCCTTGGTAGCGAAGATGCCCTTAGTTTGGTTGTTCTTATCTATGGTTGTTATTTGACATTGGCTCTTGTTTCAATTGGATACTAAAAAAATGTCTTTCTTCAAGGTAGACTTTAAGAGGAAATCTATATAGAGCAACCTCCTAGTTTTATTGCTCAGAGTCTGATTTAGTTTGTAAACTCCGTTGTTCACTATATGGTCTAAAGCAATCTCCGCGTGCCTAGTTTAGATGTTTTAGCAAAGTTATTCAAGAGTTTGATATGACCCGAAGTGAGTCAGATCATTGTGTATTTTATAAACATTCGTCAAAAGGGTAATACATTTACTTAATTGTTCATGTTGATAATATTGTTATCACTGGTAATGATCATGAAGGCATTAATGAGTTAAAAAAACATTTATTTGACCACTTTCAGACCAAAGACTTGGGACCACTCAGCTATTTCCTTGGGATAAAAGTTGTTTAATCTAAGTCTAGTATAATTATCTCTCAAAAAAAGTATGTTTTGGATATAAAAGAGTCGGGAATGTTAGATTGTAAACTTATTGACTCTCTCATAAATCCTAATACTAGACTTGTACTAAGACAAGGGAAATCACTAGCAGATCCCGACAGATATAAGTGGTTAGTAGACTAACTTAACTACCTTACTATCACCAGGCCAAATATCTCTTTCTTAGTCAATGTAGTTAGTCAATTCCTATAATCTTTGTGTGATTTACATTGGAATGCAATTATTCAAATCCTAAGGTATTAAAGAAGCAACAAACAAAAAATTATTGTATGAAGACAAGGGTTATATCTAGACGGTTGGATACTTTAATGCAAATTGAGTTGGGTCCCCATCAAATAGATGTTTAAATTTAGGATACTATATTCTTATTGATGGCAATTTGATTTCATAAAAAAGTAGAAAGCAAGACGTGGTTGCTAGGTTGAGCGTAAAAACAGAATATTATGCTATGGCATTAGCTACATATGAACTTGTTTAGTTGAAACAATTGATTTATGAGTTAAAGTTTAAAGAAATATCACAGATGAAGTTTTTTTGTGACAATCAAGCAACACTTCATATTGTTTTTAATCCAATATTTCATGAAAGAACTAAACGTATAGAGATAGATTACCACTTCATTCAAGAAAAAGTTTTATCTGAGTGTATAACTATTAGTCACGTCAACTCCAATGATCAGCTTACAGACATTTTGACTAAGTCTCTTACAAGTCCACATATTGAATCTATTTGTAATAAGCATAGTGCATATGTTTTATATACTCCAACTTTAGGGGGAGTGTTAAAGAATCAAGCTAGACATTTTAAATTAGGAAAACTAAGATTGTGTAAATAGAATAGGAAACTCTTGATTCTTTCTTTTTTATTTTCTATAATAGGAATATATATGTTGTATCAATCTTTAGGATATATACACGAGAATTATAAGGTAGATTACCAAGAGACCTTTGCTTCAAAAGCAAAGATGGACACAAGAAGAATTCTATCATCTTTGACATCCAACAAGTTGATGTACAAAACACCTTTTTTACATGGAGACGTGGAAGAAGAGGTGTACATGGAAACCCTACCAAGATTTAATAGGGAATTTGGTCCTCATAAAGTTTGTAGGTTAAAAAAGGGCTTCATGTGTGTTAAAACAATCACCAAGAGCTAGTTTTGAAAGATTTACCAAGGCCATGGTAAGATTTGACTACAGACAAAGTTAGAACAATCACACCTTACTCATTGAACACTCAAAA
This sequence comes from Anacardium occidentale, assembly GCA_026122585.1. Taxonomy (NCBI): domain Eukaryota; kingdom Viridiplantae; phylum Streptophyta; class Magnoliopsida; order Sapindales; family Anacardiaceae; genus Anacardium; species Anacardium occidentale. The sequence goes on from JAJEJH010000456.1 coordinate 58,757, forward strand.
GAGAGGAAGATTACTATTCTACTAGTGATATTGATGATATCATTGTTACTAGGAATGACGATGAAGAGAAAAAGAGATTAAAAGCACAACTACCTCAAAAGTTTAAGGTTAAGGAGTTAGGATGACTAAATTATTTTCTTGGGAAGGAGAATATTCTAGACAAGGAACTTTTGTATCATAATGAAAGTATATACTAGACTTGCTAAAAGAGATGAGAACTTTTAGAACCAAAGCTTCAAGCATTGCAATTGAACCATCATTAAGGGTTAAAACCACATCATTAGGGACTTTGATCCATGGCAAAAACGACTATATAAAAATGGATCTAAATGAAATTAGGCCACAATCAATAACACTAGGCTCATTGATATTCACTATCAACACAACGTTGGGCATGCTCCATCAATACCAACAAGACTAGCCAATTTATGACTACAACTTCAAAGTGCCATTTCAAATCCACACACACATTCACCAACAATCACTACATAATCTAATCCAACATAATGGCTCAACCATTATGAACCACTACAAAATCCTCACTTTTGTCAATGCAAAATTCTATTCCTATTCCTATATGCTTTCTTCACCATTAATATTGCATTGACATTTCCAAATTACTAAATGGGTGTAAGGAAATTTATTGGTAAACATAAACTACTAGTCTCACTAGCCAAAAATATAAAAGTAAAAAGAACAAATTAAGGAACCTTTGAATTCAAAGGTTAAGGATAACTATATTTTTTTTTTTTCTAAGTTGTTATGCAAAACATAATATGAATTACCACATCCAAATCAAATGTTCAATGAAAAATTTAAAACAATACAAGCAGCTTGTTCTTAACTACAACTTCCACTCACCCATTCTACAGCTTAACCATTTAACTACAACTTCACCATTTCCAATCTAAAGCCTTGCACACAGGGAGAAAATTTTACAAGTATTTGGAAGCCCTGGAAAACTTATGATACACAAGCACACTTCAAAGAGGGCGGGACAGTGAGGCAGGTGGAGACAGGCATAATGGTCAGGTTGAAACCCTTGAAAAACTAGAATTTGTTTCAAATTTACAAAGATGGAAAATGGAGATATGTTCTGTAATTTTTCCCCCCATCCTTTCTACCAAAATTGAATTATTGTCAAATGATGCACTTTATTATCCATACAAAGATGCAACATATCACACATCTGACAAGCTAAAAACAATAATGGATGCTGAAACACAAGATCCACATGCAAACTAAAAATTATCAGACAATGCCTATAAGATGTGTTCTACTAATATTTCATCCTTCACCATTATTTCATGTCTCGAAAAGAAAATTTTTCCTTTACCTTCACTCCTGCTGGTGTATTTCCAGGCTTTGTTGTAGTTGTGCTCCCAAAACCACCTGCTGAAGGGTTTCCAAGCTTTGTTGTAGTCGTGCTTCCAAAACCGAACTTTGACTTCTTATCTGAAGGCTTTAGTATTTGGAAAGAGCACATCAATGTATCGTCAACACTCATCATGGCACCAGCATTGTCAAACTCTCCACAATAATTAGGAGCCGAAAATATGGTTACAAGCTGTCGACTAGCAAAGAACTCGTATCCATCCTCCACAACCTGCAAATAATATAATTAAAAAGATAATACATACAATCAAGCATACACTAAAACTAAAAAGGAAATGCATCCGCTAAAGTTAAACCTAAGTACTGTATAAAAAATCAACAGGAATCAAAACCAGCCAGATCCAAACACTGTTATACAGTGTAGCAGCTTATCAGCTTAGGAACTTTTGAGTGAATAACTATGATACATTGCTTATTGTAGACAAAAATAAAAGGATGATCTACTGCAATAAAATTACAATAATGCTCAACAAATAAATAAATATTCCAATATAATATGCTCATGGCCCCTGATTTACATTTCTACCGCCCTTAAAGGACATTAACTTGAAAATTGTCTCAAATAAATGGAATAACTATGAAAGGCAAAACCTGGTGAGCACGACAAATGAGATCCAGATCATGCTTCTGAAGAAACTCAGTCACTTTGTCTGGACCAAAAGTAAATGAAACTCCTCTATCATTCATTCCCCAACCTTGAATATCATTGCTGGGATCTGACCAGAGAAGATCACATAGCAAACCTGTATCCGGTACATCAGTTGGACGTGCTATATTTCTGATTTGATCCAAATTATGTAAGTCTGGAGAAAGGCCCCCATGCATGCAAAGAATCTTCTCATCAATTATAGCAGCCACCGGTAGACAGTTAAAACAGTCTGTAAATATCTTCCACAACCTAACATTGAATCTTCTCTTACACTCATCATAAAAACCATAGATGCGGTTTATAGAAGCACATTCATGGTTCCCTCTCAAGAGGAAAAAATTTTCAGGATATTTTATTTTATACGCAAGAAGAAGACATATTGTCTCCAGACTTTGCTTCCCACGGTCCACATAATCACCCAAAAATAAGTAATTGGCTCGTGGAGGTAAACCACCATACTCAAAAAGCCTTAAGAGATCAGAATACTGACCATGGATGTCACCTGCATTTCATAAACAGAATTCATCATCAGAACAGATGGATATAATTCTGTTCAAAAGGTTCTCAAAGGGGTATTTTGTAAATTCCATTAGTTTTCGGCTGTGCATTAAAACACCTATCCCTTGACAAGGAACAGCAGCACATCAATGGTCAAAACATTCATATAAGTCACAAACAAAAAGAATGTACATACTATCTGCTAGAAATAAAAATCTAATGGACTACACCAGAGTCCAATCAATGGAACTCATTAACAAATGGAAATAACAGTCAAATGCATTTATGGTACAATCATTAAAATTATGAAAATCAAACTATTATCCAGTATCACATAGAGGTTAATAGGTCAGGTCACACAACCAAAATCCTCATTGCTAAAAACTTTGAGATAAAATAATGTTTATACAAATGAGATCCCTTGAAACAACACAAGCATGCACACACACAAACACACAAGGTAAAGAAAGGAGAAAGGAGAAAGGAAAAAGATGGTCGAGGAGGACGACAAAGAAAGGATAAGGGATGAAACAGTTAAAGCAAACTGTTCTGACCAATTCAAAGAATGAATTATGTCACTACGAAGCAACAACTACTCATCACAAGTCCCGATTTAGACCAAGACCCAACCAAATTAAGGCCTTTACTCTAAGATATCCATCGAAGACAAGATGTGATGTGAACACAGCATGTATTTTTGTTTTAGTAACACTAAAGAAAGCAAACATTTGATGCCACAGCACAAAAATCAATGATGTGACAGCATTAAACAAACTTGAAGCCATGTCAGAAATTCATCAAAACTAGAAAACGCAAGACAAGACATCATCAAAAAGAGAAAAAGAAAAAATGAATAATACAAATAAATTGAAAGCACGTTGACAAAAGAAATGATCATGATTTATTGCAAGAGAAGCTAGTCAAGACAACCACACGACATAATTCACTCAAACAAAAAATGTATGCTAAAGCAAACACAACCCTTACTAAAATACTACGCCCACACTTATCAGGAGCTTTATTCAATATACAAGGGATTCATAAAATGAATACTTGTGAATTGATATGGGAAAACAAGAGGGAAACTCAACCCTCCATGGAAAATAAACGCAAAAGAAAAGGGTAACAAAATAAAGAACAATCAAACTTAAGTTGTTGATCCAAGTAAAAATCCATCACAAAAAACCACTACGATATTCACTGGTTCATCCAGTAAAGACTAGCATTTCCATGACTCTGTTAAGATAACTAAAAATTTAACAAATAACAACTCTGATTCCCCACGCCCAACCCCTAACAAAGAAATAAAAAAAGTTATACCATAAGCACAAAACACATTCAAGTGAGTTCATCAAATGTATACTCATGATCATACCTTACATTACTCAAATAAGTACAACTTCAAGCAAACCCCACATCAATCTTAAAAATAAATAAATAAATAAAGCAATTATAACAGCGCGGTGTTCATCTAATATGTAAATTGTCAATCACAAAGATGCCACTAACACCAGTTACCTGGTGATTCCAGGATTAATCACCGAAAATATCCCACCCGACAGAATAACAACAAACACAAAACTGAAAAGATGAAGCCAGCAAATAAGCTGGGGTCGGTAGAAATACTAATTCAAAGTAATGAAACAACATTAAAATAGGGTTTTGCAGGAAAAAAATTGAAGAATTACTGAAAATATCAAATGGGTCTGTGAATACAGCCAAAGCAAATACACAAATTACTTCAATAAATTTCAAGTAAACAATTAAATGTACCACAAATCTTGATGGGAGCTTCAAGTTCTAACAAATTAGGCTGTTTCAAAAAAATCTCTCTAGACACAACACAAAGTTGGCGGATCTCAGACTCTGATAACTGGACCTGCTTTCCGGGTCGGCCCCGAACCTCTAATAACCGATTGATTATATCGTCAATAACTCCTAGTTCCATTTTCTTTTTTAGCTTCTACAAAAAAAGACCAACCAATAAGAAAGTCAACGGGCACAACTGAAAGGTCGACAAGGAGAAGAAGATGAAGGAGGCGGAGGAGATGAAGTGAGATAGAATGGCAATAACATGGATTGAGAAGGAGGAACAGGCGACGAAGAAGAAAAGGAAGGGAGTAGCGGGGTGTCGTTTAATGAAGAGAAGGATGTCGTTTAGAGAGTTACAAACAGAGAAAAGCAGAAAATTCTACCGATGAAAGGAATGTAAGAAGTATGAGGAGGCACGCAGAGCAACCCATATAAACAAACAATCAGTGAAAAAGACTAGCACAAATTTTTCCAGGAATCTTTCGTTAAAAGAGGAAATTTAATTTTTTTTTTTTATTTTGAATCAAAATATAAATAAAGTAATTATCCCATTAATTATACTTTGTTGAATTAAAAGTCAAATGGGAGAACACAAATACAATAAAAAATATGTTAAGAAAGTGGAAGATGATTATGTTAAATGTGAAAGCATTTGAAAGATGCATGTAAAATGCAAAAGCCCTCTAAAACATTTTAAATAAAAGATTTGATTTGATTTAATTTGATTTTAATATTGGGTTAGTGGGCAAACCAAAATTCCGAATAAAATTAAAATTGAAATTGAAAGCTTCAAAGTGGCGACACTTGGCATTACCATTCTCCATATCCTTCTAGATTTTTCATGAAAAAAGGGCCCGGGAGTACAAATTGTGAATGCTATTATATGTCTCCTTATCTTCCACTTATAAACCATTTTAAACCAGTCATTTCTCAATCATTTCAACATTTTGAGTTCACAGTTTTTGACCAAATTGTCTAAGTATTCTAGAAAATAATTATATTTCATTTTCATATAATTATATTTTTAATACTGTCCTTATTATTAAATTAAACATTTGGGTTTTTTTAGATTTATTGTTATTGTTGTATTAGATATATTTTAAGCATACTAAAATACAATCATATTATTTTGTCTTAAAATTATAAAAGATTGTTTAGAGGTAAAGAACACTTTAAAAACCTCTCATTTCATTTTAATTTGATATAAATTTATACATTTATCACGATGACTTTCGCTCCTTATCCCGTATAGTAGATAAAAAATCATATTATTGATTCCATTAGTCATTATCATTTCCTTACGCAAGGTCCATCTTGCATCATTTTTATTGATATATGGATTTTCACATTAACAATGTGTAACATCAATCTAAAATTTTTTTCAGTTGTGAATAATTAGTTAGTTGTTAGCCCTTATTCGCTCGATTTGATTGAATAATAAATTTAGGGATAGCTTTTGAAAGTTGATGAAGATGTGGACAAAGGTATTGTGATAAAAATTAATCAATGAAGTTAGAGAAGGTAAACAGAATATACAAATGACACTTCTAAATAAAAATCTACTTGTTTAGAGGTCTTTGGAATATGGGGAGAATGTGTTTATTCTTGATGCATACCATTCATGATAAAAAAATCTACTTTTTTTGCTAATATCTTTTATCTTAATGACATTATGGTTCAAGTATTTATATAAACATGTGTTAATAGCAACAAATAGGGATAAATTGGCTACAAGATAAGTGAATGTGAGGATAGTGTAAAAATTTGCTCATCTACATATTCTATGTCATCTAGCTTTGGTTTTTTTTTTATTACATCTTCTCTTTTTTAGAAGACAATTATACGAAGCAAAACACAGAATGGAAACCAGTTCAAGTGGCTAAGAATGACAAAATTGTTTAGCAAAAAATTACATCCGGTTGCTTTCTTTGAAGAGGTCCGATAGGCATTTCAATTAGTTGTGCAAGTTTGACCTCTAAGTTTGATAACCGAGGATGCCTAACCTATCAAAGTTGATCAGAGGACCACCACGTGGTGGAAATGGACAAATAATATATTTTCCACATGAGTCACGTTCTACGTGTCGATAAGTTAAAACTCAAATGCAAAATCTATTTGTTGAAAATAGTGAACTATTGGAGCTTTGTAGTACTCGACTATGATCAAACCTAACATTTCCTCTAGTGTGAACAAAATAAGTACTTTTTTAAAAAACTTTTTCAAATTTACAATGGCAAGTGTAAACGAATCTTGAGATATATTAACTGTATGATGTAATATGGTCTCTTATTCAAATCAACTTCAAATTTAATAATATAAACTTATATAAATGTTGATTAGATTGGAAATCTTATTGATACAAGATCAATAAATTAGTGTTGTTTATACTTTATAAGTAATCTCATTTAATGGGGTGCTAAGCAGCAAAATTTTGTTTCTCTCTCATATATTAAAACATAATATAGAGTTTTGAGTCAAATGACTACTAAAGTTGCTTGGCTTTAGTAAATGTTAGAAAAACTCAAAGTAATTTCTGTTAGTCATGCTATTTGGTAATCAATCAAATAGCAAGATCTTTGACTTTCGATCCTATTCTTAAGAGTAAAGCAAAACTTACCGATATTGGTATTCTTTTATCATCGAGAAGTAGTAGAATTAGGTTATGAATTTAAAAAATAGGTTTATGAATATAAAAAGTTTATAATTTTATACGAAGGATAAGCCTCTTGATATATATAGTTGCCTATACTATAACTTATATTCTTCTTGAGCAACCAATTATTGAAAATTTTGATTTGATAGAGGACATGAATTATAAGATATATAGATCGGTAGTCTATACACTTTGTGAACACAATTCGAATAAAAATAGTTTGATGCTTACATAAAACAAAAAATAAAATAGATAACAAAGTAAAAACGATAGATCAATTTTTACATAGAATAGATAAGTCTCTAGTTTAGAAAAAGAAGTTCAAGATCCCTTTGAATGTTAAAGTCAAAATCCTTCAACTTCGAAAGGTTAGAATATGATTATCTTGCCTATAAATAAAACTTAAGAAAGCGATTAATAAAAACAGCAGTTGCAATAAAGAACCCGAGACTTAAAAATGTATTTTAGAGAGAATAAATATTTAAGTTGTGAAATAATGAAGAAATGAGTAGTTTATATACTAATTCAAATGCACTTATTGCTGCTCATCCTTGTAATATCATATTATGATCCATTTGTCATACTTGTAATAGAATTTGCATGGTACAAAACAAGTTGGTGTAATCTATAACTAATAAATATCTTGTGTCAAAAACGTAATACATGGAAAAAAAAATATATCAGAAAATGCCTTCCATATGTTTACAACATTGTAACCCTAAACTAAAATATTTGTGATAACAAATATTTATAGTTTGCTGAAGATATCGACATGAAGAATATAAGCAAAAGGTGTCTGCTTCTAAATTTCGATGAAAAATCGGTTTATAGAACAAAATCTGGTTTGATTTTCCTGAAACCTGTTAATACGAAGAATTCCATCAACTGGGACAACAGGTAGTTCATAAAAAATTGTACGACGCTCAATTGCTGTGTAGGCCAAGCCCAAACCCAGAGATAAAATTGAAAATTTAACCCAATACAACGATGTGGCCCTCTTGAATTCTAAGCCGAAGGAAGAGTTTTATCCAACTCGCAGTAAGCGAGTAATGAACGAAGGATAAAGACCACTAAACAGTATCCACTTTTAATTTTGATAATTGAAAAATTATAATCATAAAAATGAATGGAGCTACTGGCATTCCGCTGACAGACTTAAAAAGGACCCATTTTTAATATATTTATATATTTTAGTTTTAAAATTAAGTTTTTTTCCATGAATGTCTTTCATATATATATATATAGAGAGAGAGAGAGATAATTTTGTATTGCTTGTAACCTGATATATCCCATTGCAAATCCTAGTCCTTTGGCAAACTATCATTTTGGTTTAAAAAGATTTAAATCTCATAAAAATTTAGTTTATAAGATAATAGTGGAGTGTCTAAAGTATTTATAAAAGATAAGAAATTAAAGTTAATTTTAATAAATTAATATGAAAATGTCATGATAAAATATATAACAAAGTAGGATTTCCTTAAAGCAGTTATATGAAGTGCAGAGTTGGAGAAGAGAAAGCATTATATTATTGATTCTATTTGTCATTATCTTCTTGTGCAAAGTCTTGTCTTGTATACTTCTCATTGGTTTAGGGATTTTTGCATTATCATTATATAACATCCATCCAAATTCTTTATCGTTAGTGAATCATCAGCCAATCGTTTGCTCTATTTCACTATATTTAACTGAATAATAAATTGTGTTATGGTTGTTGGAAGTTGATAATGTTGAGAGGGCGTTTATGAGTAAACAGAATGACAAATAATGCATTAAATAATAAATCGATTTGTTTGAGGGTCGTTGGATTATTTTACATTGGATGTATTTACCACATAATGAATCTAATAATACAAGATGGAACAAGCCTAGCAAAAGCATAGATGTGTTATAATCCCTCAACTTCATCACATTTACAAACATATATGTGTAGACAAATTAGGGTTAAGACGAAAAAAAATAAAATAGATGTTAAAACTAAATAAAATTCAACATATTTAATATTAAAAGAATGTATCAAAAGGTTCATAAAATCCTATTGTTTTGATGGAATATGGTCAAGGCTCTAATGAATATGTTCCTAAAACCAGCTACTCATCATTGTTTTAGAGTTTCTAATCCAACAACTTATTTGATTTTATATAATATCATATATATTAGTTTTATTTTTAAAGAATATATGTATCATGGCTTAGAAAATAAGAAATTTTAAAAATATTGTATTGAGACACACTTATTATTGATTATAGCTACTGTTTTAGATCTTAGACAAAACTATTAGAAATTCAAAATTTGTTAGAAACTATTACTAAAAATTTGTTAAAACCTTAATATTTTAAAACAGATGATATTCAAGATTTTTTACTTGAAATAAATATTGTTTATGAATCCAAATATGGAAACATTTCACACACTTCAAAACCATGAGAAGTGGTTCCTCTAAAGATAAATCATGTTTATTTGATCTTGTGAATGGTAAACAATCAGTAAGTTCAAGTTCAGTCTATAGTATTGATTATTATCTTGAAATTATAAATCAAATTGAGAATTTTGATATTCTGGGATAGTAGAAAGCACACCAAAAGACTTATCCTATACTTTTTACTATGATACATGTTCTACTAACGTCTATAATGTCTATTATAACACTAAAATTAACTTTTAGTGCAAGTAGATGCTTCTTAGATAATAGATTGTTAAACTTACACCCAATACATGGTCGAGGCTACTATAAGCATAAAGAATTAGGTGATTGCAAAGTTTAAGTTGTATAATTGAGTATCAAAAGATATATTCAAAGAATTCAAAAATCTAGACATTGAAGATGAGCAAACAAGTTTATATAAATATTCATATAATGATGCTTATAAATTTTTTGAATCTTTTTGAATCAGTTAATTTATGTTGGGATGATATACACTCTATTTTGTTTTTTTAATTGTATAATCATAGTACTCCTCTACGAGTGAGACCATTTTAATAAAATTTTGAGAGTATCACTCTCTATTCAGTTATAGATTATGAAATTTATTTTTAAAAATTTAAAAAAAAATTAATGAATAGGCTGGCCCATGAGCTGACCCATAGGCATGACCCACTAACGGTCCATAAGGTTCTAGGCTGTGTCCGGATCTTGGCTTTAGGTGGGGTCAGATCAGCCCAGCACGAAAGCCCGATGGACCGCACCTATGCTGGCACAACACAGCCCGGCCACTGCCGTGTCTAAATGGCCCTACAATGAATGAATTTCGGTACTTGGAAAAAATTGTCAAGATCAAGGTCCAACACTACTCGATGTCCTGTGGTCATAATCACAGAGAGAAAGTAGAATTAATAAGAATTAATAATGTAGTTATCATATTTAATTCCAAGTTGACTAAGATGTGAACCCCACTGGAAACTTGGATCCTTTATTCATTATCTCGCTACAAATTTACAAACAAACAATAAGAAATTATTCATCTAAAAAAAAGCTAGACAAATTAGAGCCTTAAATCAGCAACAAAGAGAAAACGATTTTTAATTATAACTGCAGCAAGCTTCTGATATACTTAAAAGTTCTTCTAAATAATCAGTTCCCAAATCTTCTAACACCACAAAATTCTCGAACTTCTTCTCTTTGTCTCTTATTTTCCTCTTACTCTGACCTTTCTTCTTCATTGAGTACATCTTTTTCAATGCTACTACAGGTGAACATCCCTCTTCAAAGTTATATTTCATTTCCACAAGTGATTCATAAACCTTTTCTGCAGGGAAATTGAGTATCGCCATTGATCCTCTCATCGCAAATGCTGCTTGATCATAGGCTAAAGCTGCAGCCTCCGCAGTGTCGAAGGTTCCAATCCAAACCCGTACGCCATTTCTGGTCGAGTCTCTAATCTCGGCTGCATATTTTCCCCATGGTCGCTTTCTTACTCCTCGGTAAGAAAATTCTCCCAGAGGTTCCCCTTGATGAGCTTCGGCTCTCGAACTTACTTCGTCATTGAAAGAATTTGTGGGGGCTTCATTGAGGAGTCCTAGGAGAAGCATCTCTTGGGAGTCATTTTCATTGAAGGGAAGGTGTTGCTTATAGAAGTTGTTGTTGAAATTGTTTGACGAGAAAGAAGAGTCAAGGGAATTATTAGAAGTAGAATAACAAGAAGATTGATCAGGAGAGAATTGAGCGTAAGGGCATTCAAAGAATGAAGAATCCATGAATGAAATTTGAGAGAAAATATCTCGCTTTAATGAAAGTTTGAAACTTAAATTTGAAGGTTGAGTGTTTATATAGACAACATAAAGTGAATAATATAGGTGGATTTTGGGATGAAATGAAGGTGGCAAGAATGCATGAACTTGAATAATATTGGTGGGACTAACAAGAAAAGTTTTGTGTCGTTGTTTGGACCCAAGAGGGAGTTAATGCACGTGAGTCAAAAGAGTTTAAATTAATGAAAGGGATGCTCTTAAATATTGGGCATGGCGGCCGGGTAAGCTGAGAATTCAAGGTGACATAAGAATGATTATTTCATCATCACCTTAATTGCCCGCTTGGCAACTAGTGTCTCCTCCCTTTGTGGCATCACTATTAAAACGATTACGATCTTTAAATCAATACAACCCCTGCATATCTAACAGAAGACTAAGACAATTCAAGATCAATCAAAATCTTTCCTTGAGTTCTTTCAAATGTATTTGTAATTATAGAAATAATATAAAAAAATCGACATCAATAATTTTAATGACATAATAGAAAGAAAAGTTTGACACTAATACACTTTAATACAACGATTCGAATCTAAGAATAATAACTCTTAAGTTCATGGGAGGGCATCTTAAATGCCCAAACGTGTCAATTTTATGACTAAATTACTCAAAATCTATCTTGCATCAATTAACTATTTGTTTGTAAGCAAAATTTAAAGCTCAGTTAGCTCAACGTCAAATTTCTTTTAGTTTGTATAATAATCTAAAACGTTCATCACTTATCAAGTGGAAGAAGAGTCGCTGAGTTAATCATCAATGAAGAGAATTATTCGAAATCCTTGACCGGGGAAAAAATAAGCGACTTGTGTTTAAATTTCAGGGACATTATGATACCCGAAAATTGAAAGAAACAGTTTCCCTTAATAAATAATTGGCTGCTACTTGGTCTTCAATAGAGTGTTGATCAATTATTGTTTGTAATTTATTTAAAAATACATGAAAAGTGGGAACTCTTGGCATCTTTTATCCAAAAAGAAAATAAGCCGATCCTTTGTACCACTATTGATAAAGAGTGGTTAACATTTTTCCATCCAATAGTTGACCTTAAAACATGTTTATGCCTGCTAAATATGTAAATCACATTTTTACCCAAAATCTAACATTGTGAGCAGAAAACATAATTGCGAAAACTAAATTACCATATTATCCTTATTATACTTCATTCTTCATTTTCTTCTCCTTTGTCATTTCTCTTTCTTCTTCTTCTCTTTCCTCCTCCTTCTCTACCACCTATTTCTCTCTTTTTTGCTTCATTTTCTTTCACAATATGACCAATTGTAACCAAGACAACACTATCACACCACAAGTTAGATAGATCATGAATCTCTCATTTTTATTTTTTTTTACGATAAGGGTTGTAAGTTATTAAGATGTTTGCAATGACAACAATAATGCGAAAATAGTGGGGGAAGAGAAGGTTGTGCTCTTGGTATTGAGATGGTTGCATGATGGTAATAGTTTTGGATTGTTTAGTTTCATGGGAGTGGTTCGTAGAGGGATTTGGTTCAACAATGGTGATGGTATGCGATGATAGTGGCTTTGGCTTATTGAGTTTCAAGGGAGTGAATCACAAGAGATTTGGTTCAATGATGACAAAAGCAAGTGGTAGTAGTGATTTTTGGTTTGTTGAATGCTCTGAGTTTCTTTCCTTCCTCAAGTTGAGTCAGAGTCTAACTTAAGTAAGCAAGCCAACTAGTGTGACTCATTACCACAGGCTTCACCAAGATGAAGGCAATGACAATGTTGGCGGTGGTAGTGAAAAAAGAGAGAGTAATATTGTGGATAGTTACATACTGTAAAGAGAAGTGAGAGATAGAATGGAAGAATCAAGAAAAGAGGAGTGATGAAGAAATTTCAATTGGTTATCACAAAATCATAATTTAGTCTTTGTGATTTTGGTTTTGTTGTGATTCTAGTTGATGAAATTTTGATTGTTGGTCAATGAAAGAAAAGTGACATGTTTGCCCTTATATCATTAAATTTTCGTTAATATAGTTAGAATTTGGGTGTTAAGTGTGAGTAGAAATAAATTCAACCAAATCTTGGGTGGGAAAATATCATTCACTCATTAATAAATGAATAATATTGCATGACTGAGACACTGATAAAGTTGGTCTGATTGATTGCTTTTAACGAGGTTGAGTCAGTTCAACTCATTTTATTAGTCAAGTGGATAGTTTCTTATTGGCTATGGCTTATATCTATGCTTAACTTTGGTTACCCTACACCATGATGTTTGGTCGTCGATAAAATATGCAAGAAAACAAACCAAAAAAAAAAAAAAAAAAAAAAAAAAAAAATATAATGGTCCATCTATTTTTGACCAGTTATCATAAGAGGTGATTAGTGACTTTTACATTTTGATGTATCAAATCTCTATGAAAATTATTCTTGTTTTTGTGATTTAGGAATATCCTATTTTGAAATCAATAAAAATTGTAAGAATATTTTCTTTGTGTGGTCCATGTGTAATTAACATAAAATATAGGTTTAATAATAAATTATGGATTAAAGTGTTATAAGTCAAGTTAGAAGAATTTTTATAATATTATACACTTTGATATGGGTGGAATTAATGTTTTTCTAATAACTACATAAGATTGGTCTTCTCTTTATCCAAATACAATAAATTATTTTATCATCAACTTTAAGTAAAAAAAATTTGGGAGAAAGAGAGAAAAATCAAGTCTTTGATTTTCAACAATTAAGCCAATAATTTGTATCAAATCACCAATGGAGTCAAATACAATTAAACTCAATTAATTTGTAATAAGTGAGAATTCTAACTTCTTGGGATAAAGTTAGGGCAAAATTAGAGTTGTTGATATTTTGATTATTTGCCTTAATTAATATAATGAAATTTACACATGGTATTAGAGCGTGGTTTTGAAACTTTCAATTATTTATTAAGTGAATTAATTATACTAATTTGGTGCTTGTTCAGAATTAGGTTCAACTATTGTTTAATATATTTTGGCCTCTAAAATTTGGGGCTATTAATGCTTATAATCCTAGTTTGTTTGTTTTTTTTTTTTAATAAAATCTATTAAATTGTGTTTTATATTATTGGAGTTATACTGAATTTAGTTGGGACTAAAAAATTTTATGTAATGGCTTTAAGGTACTTAAATAATTTGACTTTATTTATTTTAATTTATGATTTAAGGTTAAATGATTTGACATTTAATGTTAGAATTATATGTGAGACCAATATTTGACTAATAATATACTACATTACTTATTGTCGAATTATAGAAAGAAAACAAATAAAATTAATTAAGAAATTAGAGATATTTTTACTGAAGTTTATGTTTTTGAATATTGAGATTTGTTGGATAAAGATAATTTTGTGTTGCATTCTGATCAAGACTAAGTCTAAATGACTCTAATGAATGTCTAAATTGTTTAATTTGTTATAATATGTGAATAATTGTGTATACACATACACACACACACACAAAAAAAAAAAGATTATGTAAATTTATTTAAAATAGACACACAAAGTTGTCATAGTTAAATAATATATATATTAAGTATAATTCGTTAGTTATCGAAGTAGACGAATTAGATAGTTTTGATGGACATCAATATTGAATGACCATAAATTCAATTACTCATAGTTATATGATATTGATAAAAATAACATGAAGGTATAAAATGTTTATACATGAGTGATTGAAGTTCATTGATTATAAAATATTTAAGGGTCATCCAAATTAATTCTAAAATCATGAATATAATTGTGGTTAATGAATATAATTTATTAGGTAGGTTTAGTATAACCAAAGGTAACAAACATATATAAATAAAGTATATGAAATAACCGATTTTAGTTTGTTGAAATAGAATATCAATTATGATTAAAGTTGTACATTGTTGTGACTCCTAAAGGAGAACACCAATATACATTTAACGTTTAATTTTATAAAATAAAATTATGTTAGTTAATTTGTTTTTGTAGTATCAGTTTCTATTTTATTACATTCACAAGCTTTATCTATTATGAAATTCAATACGCTAAATTTTAATGAATGGAAGGAATGGGTTGAGTTTAATTTAAGAGTCTTAAACTTAGAGTAATCTCTTCTATATGACAAGTCTATTGAGCCTACTAATTCTAGTACAGTTGAAGAAATACCCTTTCATAAAGCTTGGGAAAGATCAAACATATTCAACTCAAAGTTCTTGTGAATGATGGTGGTGAGCAATATTAAGTCAACCATTGTTGATGCTAATAATGGAAAGGATACATGAGGTTTTTAGAATAGGTTTCTCAATCTAAATCTATTGATATGTCTTATTTTATAACATTAATGAGTACACTTACCAATATGAAGTTTGATGGGTCTTGTATTATGCATGATCATGTAACTGAAATGCTAACATAGCAGCAAAGCTGAGGTTTGTGGGAATAACTGTGGATGAACGTTTTTTTGTCCAATTTATTATTAATCATTTCTTATTGAGTATAGTGCATTCCAAATTAATTATGATACAATTAAAGATAAATGAAATGTGACTGATTTGAAAACCAAACTCATTCAAAAAGAGGTAAGGCTTAAGAAACAAATAACCTATTTAGTCAATCTTATGAACTCATCATTAGAAGCTAAAAGAAAATTACGAATAAATTTGAAAAGGGCAAAACAACCATTTAAGTTGAATGATTCATTTATCCCAATCTAGAAGAAGGAATGTAAGAATGATAAGTGTCAATTCTGTGAAAAACCTGGACACTATCAAAAAGATTGCTTAGAACATAAGACATGGTTTAAAAAGAAAGGTAAGCCTAATGCTTTAGTTCTTTTGAATCAAATTTATCAGAAGTTCCTTGTAACACTTGGTGGATTGATTCTTGTTGTACCACCCACATTTTAAATACATTGCAAGGATTCTTTATAACCTAAACCATAAACATCAATGTGAGATTTGTGTTCATAGGGAATAAAGCTAAGGTTCAAGTTGAAGCTATAAGAACCTATCTTTGATTTTAAATAGTAGACATCATTTAGATCTTTTTCAAACTCGTTATGTACCTTATATTTTTAGAAATTTAGTTTTATTATTGAAACTTGATTTTGAATGATACTTTTTTAAATTTAGGAATAGATGTTTTTAATTTATTTAAACATAATTACCTTATTGGTTCTTGTATGCTTTATGATGGTCTATCTAATTTGAAACTTGATAATTTGTTTGTTAGGACATTATTGACCTTGCATTAGTATTGGTACAAACGTGCTTTTGTGGATGAAAGTTATGCTTATTTGTGGCATAAACATTTGGGTCATATATCAAAAGAAAGAATATAAAAGATTGGTAAAGAATGAATCCTCAATAATTTGAATTTTATTGATCTTGGTGTATGTGTAAACTATATTAAAGGTAAACAAACAAGTCATATAAATAAGAAAATAGCCACAAGAAGCATAGAGCTCTTTGAAATAATACACACTAACATTTGTGGACCTTTTAATGTTCTATTCTTTAGTAAAAAAAATATTTTATCATTTTTATTGATGATTTTTCATGTTATGGTTATATCTGTTTGTTGCATGAAAAATCTCAATTGATAGATGTCTTTAAGGTATTTATAAATGAGGTTGGAAGACAACTTGATAGAAAGATGAAAATTATTAAATCTGATAGAGGTCGTGAGTATTATAGAAAATATAATGAGTTATGCCAAAATTTTGGTCCATTTGCTAAGTTCCTTGAAAAACATGGCATATATGCTCAATACACAATGTTTAGTACATTGTAATAGAATAGTATTGTAGAAAGGTGTTATTGTATACTAATAAACATGGTTAGTAGCATGATGAGTAATTCTTCTTTATCCTCATTGTTGTGGATGTATGCATTAAAGACTGTTGTGTACTTACTAAATAGGTTTTCTAGTAAGGCAATTCCAAAAACATGTTTTTGAATTGTGGATTGGAAGGAAACTTAGTTTAAAACACCTATATGTTTAGGGTTGCGTAGCAAAAATAAGGATATATAACCTACATGAAAAGAAACTGGACTCAAGAACAACCAGTGGTTTCTTCATTAGTTATCTAGAAAAATCAAAAGGGTATAAATTTTATTGTCTTAACTATAGTACAAGAATAGTAAAAATGGGGAATGCTATATTCATAAAAAATGGTGAGATTAGTGAGAGTAAGGAACCACATAAAGTAAAAATTCAAGTAGTTATGGTACAAACTTCTTTACCTATAACTTTTACTCATGTTGTTGTTCCTTTAGTTGTAAAACATTCAAATGACAACGAAGAACAACAAATGAATGAACAGTCACCAATTCCTAATGAAGTCATTGTCAATGAATCTCTAGTAATCGAAACACAAGAAGTAGCATTAAGAAGATCTCAAAGACAAAAGAGATAAGTTATTTCATATGAATATATGGTTTATCTAGAGGAATATGATTATGGCTTATGAATCAATAAAGATCCAGTTTTGTTTTCACAAGCTATATGAAGTAATAATTCTATAAAGTGGATAGAAGCCATGAAAGAAGAGTTACTACCCATGATTGATAATGGAGTATGGGACCTTGTTGTACTACCTAAAGGTTTGAAGAGAATTAGTTGTAAATAAGTCTTCATGAAAAAACATGACTTGAAATGTGATATTGAAAATTATAAGGCTAGACTTGTTGACAAAGGCTTTACTCAAAATGATGGCATCGACTATAAAAAAAACCTTTTCTTCGATTTTTAAAAAAGACCCATTTAGAATTATTATGGTAATGGTGGCTTATTATAATTTAGAGTTGCACCAAATGGATGTGAAAACTATCTTTCTTAATAAAGACTTAGAGGAAGAGGTTTATATGGAATAGTCTGAAGGTTTCATAGTTAAAAGAAAAGAACACATGGTGTGTAAACTTAAAAGGTCAATATATAGACTTAAGCAAGCTTCGAGGCAATGGTACTTTAAGTTTAATAATGTCATTATCTCTTTTGGTTTTAATGAGATCATTGTTGATTGATGTATATGCCAAAGGATTAATAGGAGCAATTTTATGTTTCTCATTTTGTATGTTGATGACATTTTACTAGTTATCAATGATTTTGGTATGATGTATGAAACCAATAAATTTCACTTTAAGAATTTTGAAATGAAAGACATGGATGAGGCATCATATATGATAATAATAGAAATATTTCATGATTGATTATAAAGATGGTTAGAATTGTCCTAAAAAGGATATATTAACAAAATTTTAGAGAGATTTTATATGGATAACTACTCTACTAATGTTGCTCCAATTAAGAAAGGTGAATAAGTTTAGTCTTATGCAGTGTCTAAGAAATGAATTGAAACTCACTCAAATAGAATGAATTCCTTTTACTTCTATTGTAGGGAGTTTAATGTATGCTCAAACTTGTACTAGACTAGACATCAATTTTGCTATGAGAATGTTAGACAAGTATTAAAGTAATCCTGGGATAAACCATTGAAAAGCTGCATAGAAAGTATTGAGATACTTATAATGAGAAAATGACTATATGCTCACTTGTAAGAGATATGATCATCTCAAAGTCATAGGTTATTCAAATTTAAATTTTGTTGGATGTGAAAATACCAAAAAGTCTACATTTAAATACTTGTTTCTATTAACGGGTGGATTAGTTTCGTGGAAAAGTGCAAAACAATATATTATTGTTGCTTCCACTATAAAGGCTGGTTTATGGCATGCTTTAAGGCCACTGTTCATGGATTATGGTTGCAAAATTTTATTTTAGGGCTTGGGATTGTTGACAGTATTGCTGAGCTATTGAAAATTTATTATAGTAATGTCAGAATAATTTTCTTTTCCAAAAACAAGTAGTATTCCAAGGTTGTTAAACATATGAAAATTGAAATATTTTGTCGTTCAAAAGAAGTTAAAAAACAAACAATATCAATTGAACACATTAGCACCAACCTTATGATTGTAGATTCGTTAAACTAAAGGATTGCCACCTAAGACGTTTAATGAACATGTCAAAATGATGAGCATTATTAGTAATAATTTATGATGTGTTATATTCTTATGTATTTGACACTTTGAGCTCTTGTATGAGTTGTTTCGATATATATATCTATACATATATATGTTGTGTCTTATTATTATGTTGTTTAGTATATGCATTATAAAATTAATGTTTTATAAAGATGTTAATAGGATATGTCTTTAACAAAGATATTATTATTGAACAATTATAACATTATTCATTACAGATCATGTTAAATATAACACTTATATAATGATACATAAAATAAATTATGTCGATTTATTAACATGTGACTGTTATGATCTTTATAATTTGTGCTTAATGATGATTAATGTTGACTAATTTAAGAAAAACTTTGGCTTCATTTCACGAATTATGTTTTATTATTAAACTATAAATTATTTATAACACAATAGACAAAGTGGAAAAATTTAAGAATTTTTTCGTTGCATAGTCCATGTGTAATTGACAAAAAGTTTATGTTTAATAATAAATTAGGGACTAAAGTGTTATTTAGTCAAATTGGAAGAATTTATATAGTATTATACATTTTAATAAGGGTGTAATTGATTTTTTTTAATAATTATATAGAACTGGTCATGTATACAAAAAATTATTTTACCCTCAATTTTATGCATAAAAATTTTGAGAGAAATAAAAAAAAAAAATCAAGTCTCTAGTTTTTAACAATCAAACAAATAATTAGACCAATAACTTACATCAAATTATCAATAAAGTTAGGTAAACTCAAACTCAATTAATTTGTATTAATTAAAAGTTCTAACTTCTTGAGATAAAATTAGAATTGTTGATGTTTTGATTATTTGTCTTATCTAATGTTATGAAATTTGTAAAAATAGAAATGGAATAATAGTCTAAAGCCTTTAAATTTGACTGAAAATCTAGCAAAGTAGCTTTTCGTATATAAGTTAATGAAAGACAAGTTTGTCTATTAACAAAGGAGTAATTTTCTTTAAAATTAAAATAAGTTGGTTCATGAATCTGGATTCCCATGCGACGTAGATAATTTTAACTTACATTCATTTTCTTTCCAAAATCACTTTGTGAGTTTGAAATATTGGAAAAGCATGGGATGAAAATAATGCGAGATTACAGAAGCTTGGAAACGTGCATGAACCTGTAACTCCCATGCCCCATGCCTCCATTGGTTAGCCATCTGGGTCCCAAATCGATGATTTATTAATTATATCTTTTTTGTGTTTATTTTGCTACTAAAATCCAACACAAATTGGATGCTTCTAATCTGAAATTTTGGTTCATCCCCCCTAGATATTGTGTTATATATAACTACAAATGCATATGACAAATATATGTAACTTCAAACAACAATCTTTAAGATGGACGACTTTGTTGTTTTGTAGAAAAGTGCTGTTCGATAGCATTTTAAAATATTGAAGCAATATTCATCATTTATTTTTAAAAGATTACTACCGAAGACTATTTTCAACAGTAAAGCAACTATCACAATTAAAGATTGTTATCTCCAAGGAAAATAGAAAACCCAATACTCATGTTTCCACTTCTCAATCAGATATGAAAATAATCCCGAACAACATACACAGGGCTTCAATCTCCAAAAACAGCACCCATTACACTATCAATAACATGCATTATAAGCAGCACAAATACGTCATGTACTTGATTCCAAGAAACAAAAATAGTAAGAGCGAAGATGAATAATACCTTAGAATACTATTAATTTTGCTATTAGCAACTAAAAAAAAAAATACTAACTATAAAATATCTCAATTGCATCAATTTATACACATATGCAAGTAATGACAGACTGTCCAAACCAATCTAAACCCTATATTTACAAAATTGAAAACGATAGTTACAATAAATCTCACATAGATGTCTTTTCTTGAAAACCTCTTCATTCTTTTCATCTTCACCACTAAGTCATCTTGAAATTGATGAGCAAATAAAGCCCTAGATCCCTTTTTAGTGTGAGAAACACAAAAGAGGAGAGAAAGAAGCATTTTAACAAATTCTGCCATAAAAGCAACTTACACCTTCTGCTTTATTTGCAAGTTAAAAACGTTAGATTTCATTACTACTGAAAATGCACCATTTTTAACTTGAATTTTAGGTTGGGGTTGGTGACGTATAGCCACGTGCCTATTATTTATTGGTTGTATTGATTTGTGTATTATTGTTGTATATCATTGTACTTATATATTTTATGATTATAATAATATGAGATATTTTAGATATATTATTTTTCTATATATATATTGTATCATTAACATGGTAGAATTGTGATGATAGATTTAGATGATTAATTATGTTTTTCATACATTTATATAATGATTATACTAAAACTAGTCTATAATCCCAATATCACTATAAGATTAGGATACAATTGATGATATGAGAATTATGATAGTATGCATAATTCTATCAAAAGATGACAACGGCTTGCATATGTCAAGGTTATTACTTACGGTCTACTCTCACACAAAGATGTATGATTTAGTGATCATGCTCACTAGACAACCCAATGATGAGGATCGCATATAAATGGTACTAGTTGTGTATAATCATTGCTACTTTAGCTTTAACTTAGACAAGATAGTGGGTTTTATTGCTCTTTATAATGGATGTAGGTAGACAATTGATTGTCGAGCCATTATAATTTCTTGTTTTCTTGCTATTATTTTTGGATTGCTTATTTCTTTTGCAATTTTAAATTTACTATTATTATTATTACCACAAATAAAATAATTAGTACACCTTAAGTTTCAACAATTGGTATTAAAGCTAGGGTTTAGTTTTTAAATGTACAATTTTAGATAGGGTTAGATTCAAACCGAATATATTTAAATTCGTTTTTAAGTTTAGTTTGAACGAGTCTGGAATGAACTCGTTGAACTCGAACATGAACATGAATCCAAACTTAAATTAAAAAAAAATTAATTATATTTTATTAATTATTTGTATTAATTATAATTTTAAATAAAATATCAATACGAATTATACAAATCGAACATGGATACAAATACGAATACGAGTCAAACACGAACTGAATTATATGAACCGAACACTTACTTGAACTTTATTATAAAAAAATTAAGCGAATATGAACCAAAACTGTACGAAACAAGCCCGAACACAAATATGTGCATGTTCTCATTTGGTTCAGCTCAAATCTAGCCCTAATTTTAGGGTTTAGAAACTAAGGCTTTTCAAATATGTGACTTTCTAGGACTTGTAAATTAAGGGGTTTTCAAATCAATAGCTAATAAGGTTTCTTAAAATCAATATTTTGGGTTTTTTATTTTTAATTTTTTGAATCTATAAGGTATTAGTATCTTCAATTAGAGATTTCTAGCCATATCTAAGTATAAGGTAAAAAAGTTCAAATGAATAATCATTATGGTTTGTGGAAAATGCAAATAAGAGTTGCGTTTTTCAAGAAGAAACTTGTTGCCACTTTAAAAGAAGAGGATAAACAATGAAAACAATTGAGTAAGTCTGAGAAGAAAGATCCACTAGATAAGGTATATGGTTCACAATTTTTGGGTTGGGTGACGAAGTTTTGAGAAAGGTAAAGAAAGTAAGCACTCCAACTGAATTATTTAGTTAGATGTTTTATACTTATCTAAGGCTTCTCCAAGTAGGTTGCTTTTGAAATGAAAATTTTTTGGATTCAAAATGGATGAGAGTAACCTTTAGGAGATAATATGGATAAGTTCACAAATCTAGTTCGAGATTTATAGAGCTAATATTCAAGTAGATGATGAGGATAAAGTTTTCATTCTTATAAATTCATTACCTAACCAACTTTCGGATATCCTAAAGTATGGTAGGCAAACCTTAAAGCGTAAAGAGATTGTTGTAGACATTATTGTCAAGGATGTTGAGTTTAGAAAAAAAAAAGGAAAGCTAGAAGGTGAAAGGTTGACCGTTAAAGGTTTTGAAAACTAGAATAACTAGGAAGGTTAATATAGAGGAAAGTCTAGATCAAAATCAAGAGTAAGATAAAAGTGTTTTATTTTTCATAAGGAATGACATTTCAAGAAAGATTGTTCTAATAGAATGAAAAAATCTAGTGAAAAAACTGTTGATGAGAATGTAGATATAACCTCTTATGGTTATGAGAGCTTAGACATTTTAATGGCCTCAAAAAGTGAACTAAGTTATGAGTGGATTCCTGATTTAGGTTGTAGATATCACATGACTCTAAATAAGAGTCTACTGATTAATTTTAAAAGGTAAAAAACTAAGAGAGTTCTCTTGAGGAATAATCATGTTTATAAGGTATTAGGCACTAAGGATATGAGGTCACACTTGCATGATGACAATAATAGGCTACTTATTGATGTTAGATATATTCCGTAATTGAAAAGAAATATGATTTCTTTATGAAGCTTAGATTCTAGTGGTTATATTTGTAAAATTCAAGATGGAGTTTTAAAGGTCACTAAAGGGTCAATGATAATCATGAAAGGAGAAAGAAAAAATGGCATGCATGTTTTGAATGGTACTACTATTATAAGACCAGTTGCAATCTTATCCTCACATGCCTATGATAAAACTAAGGTCATATTAATGGGAGAGGTTTAATTGAATTATGCAAGCAAAAGGTCTAAGGTGGGGATAAGATTCCATAATTGAAAATAAATATGATTTCTTTATGAAGCTTAGATTCTAGTGGCTATATTTGCAAAGCTCAAGATGGAGTTTTAAAGGTCACTAAGGGGTCAATGATAATCATGAAAAGAGAAAGAAAAAATGACATGCATGTTTTGAATGGTACTACTATTATAAGACCAGTTGCAATCTTATCCCCACATACACATGATAAAACTAAGGTCATATTAGTGGGAGAGGTTTAATTGAATTATGCAAGCAAAAGGTCTAAGGGGGGGATACGATAGAGAAACTACGATTCTATGATCATTG
Source organism: Anacardium occidentale (assembly GCA_026122585.1). Taxonomy (NCBI): domain Eukaryota; kingdom Viridiplantae; phylum Streptophyta; class Magnoliopsida; order Sapindales; family Anacardiaceae; genus Anacardium; species Anacardium occidentale. The sequence goes on from JAJEJH010000456.1 coordinate 82,940, forward strand.
CATTTATAGAAAGACAAACACAATAAAGTTTAAAACTAGTGAGCATTTCACTAGGTTAATTATAGATTATATTCGTTTAAATATTTGGGAACCATTTAGATATTTATCCTTAGGTTGTTAGAGATACTTCATCAACATCATAAATTATTTCTCTAGAACAATTTGAGTGTATTTCTTAAAGAGTAAACATAAAGCCTTTAGTAAGTTTATGGAATGGAATATTTGATTCAAAACTAAATTGGAAAGAAAATTAAGCACTCGCGAATTGATAATAGGCTTGAATTTTTTTTTAACGAACATTTTGATAGGACATGAAGGAATCCATTTAGTGTTGTCATGCACACACCTATAGTAAGACCCTAAAGTAAAACAGTTCTTAGAGTTTGCATGCATATATGTGACGACCATAAAAAAAATTTATGTAATTGTTTAACATGGTCATGATTCTAAGTCCATGTAACAACCAAATCTAATCCTTGGAGATGTTGAAAGAAAATAAAAGAAAAGATAATGTTTTCATTAAAAATAACCTACATGACTCAAGTTGTGATGAATGAGATACTTAAATTGTGTGAATGATTATAATGGTGGTAGTTAGATAACCAACCAGTTATTGAATTTTTAGCACTCATTCCACTATATTTTATAGTTTCCTAGTAATAGGTAACTGATGATAAAAGGACACAGTCCAGACAATGCAATGAGAGGGGAAGAACTCTAAACACTAAGTAATAGATTATTTACTTTAAATTTACACACAAAAAAAAAGTGGTTTTTTATATGAACTAATTAATGGTCTAATTTTAAAAACACTTTACATGTTTTTATTCTGAGTCAAAACATTTTTAAGCATGTGAATGTTTCAATGAGAGTTTTAGTTAGATTTTATTATTCAAGTAAAAATCTTAATCTATTTATGAACACTAATTGAATATTATTTTGGAAAAGTTACATGTTTTATGCTCTCCGTAAGGATTTAAAATTTAAAAATTTAATATTATTGCATATCATTTATACGTAAATCATTTAAGTTTGTTACAAGAGGACACCTAAAGGGTATCCAACTAGAAATGACACATTAATTGTTGGCGTATAGGTTCTTTTTAATTTTGCAACAAAATACTGTGTTTTTTGTATACTTTTCTCTTAAGTTTCTTTTAATAGATTTGTCTTTTATACTCCATAGGATATATTACTTATGAAAGTTTCAAATTTGCATAAAGCAATCATCAAAAGAGTTTAGAATTTGGTTAATGACCTTATGAGCTTGGTTGTTCAAACTAAATTTTCTCTTATACTAAACGTTTATTTGAGTTTAATGTATTTGAATTGATTATAATAAATCTGATCAATATATATTATGTTTATAGTTTTTGTTAGCTTTATAATGTTTATTTATCTCCATTGTGTATTTAATATGTTATTCAAGTTCAATCTACCTTCGATTTAGAGACGCCTTTATAGATTAATCATGATTAAAACTAGACGTTAGCCAATACTAGCATGGACTTACGATGTTCACAATTGCAAACTCACTCAACACAACCTTTCCTCCTTCCTTCCTACGCTTCCCATTTCGAAAAGTCCGTAAGCTCACCAACAAAAAACTCCTCTTCTCGTCAATTTTCACCCCAAATCACCAACCAAATAGGTTGTCATCTGCTACTCTTCATAGCCATCCCAATCTTGAGCAAACAAAAGAAAACCATGCCCTTATAATCAAAACATTCAGGACCCACTTTAGTCCGTTGGTACAATACAATTTTCTTATAAGTTCTTATATTAAGAACAATCAACCCGGAATTGCTGTTAATGTATATGCTTATATGCGTAAAAATGGCACTGAAGTTGATACGTTTACCCTGCCGACTGTCCTCAAAGCGTGTTGTCGAGTATTGATGAGCCAGTTGGGGAGAGAGATACATGGTTTTGCGGTAAAGAATGGGTCGGACATGGATGTTTTTGTAGCGAACGCTTTGATTCAGATGTACGGTGAGTGTGGGAGTGTATACTCATCGCGTTTAGTGTTTGATAAAATGGCGAATAGAGATATCGTTTCTTGGAGTACGATGATTAGAAGCTATCATAAAAATAGATTATTTGATGAAGCGTTGGAAGTTATAAGAAAGATGCAATTTTTGAAAATAAGGCCTAGTGAAGTTGCCATAATTAGCATGGTTAGTCTCTTTGCAGATATTGCAAATACTAAAATGGGCAATGCTATTCATGCTTTTGTTGTGAGGAATAATAAGAGTGAGAAATTGGGAGTTGCTCTCGCTACTTCTTTGATTGATATGTATGTCAAGTGCGGAAATTTGGCTTCTGCGGAACGACTGTTTGATGGATTGGATCAGAGAAGTGTTGTTTCTTGGACTGCTATGATTGCAGGGTATATTCGTTGGAGAAAGTTCAGAAAGGGGGCAGGTCTTTTTGTTCAAATGGTGGAAGAAAATGTAATTCCAAGTGAGATTACAATGCTTAGTCTTATTATAGAATGTGGGTTTGTTGGGGGTCTGGTGATGGGGAAATGGTTACATGCTTACATGTTCAGAAATGGGTTTCACGTGTCTTCGGCTTTGGCTACTGCTTTGATTGATATGTATGGGAAATGTGGTGAGATTGAAAGTGCTAAAGCACTATTTGATAGCATGAAGAGGAAAGATGTTATGATTTATGGCGCTATGATTTCAGCTTATACACAAGCTCATAACATTGTCAAGGCTTTTGAACTCTTTATTCAGATGAGGGAGAGTCGAATGGGACCTAAAAAAGTGACAGTGGTTGCTCTTCTTTCACTTTGTGCAGAAGCTGGAGCACTTGACATGGGCAGGTGGATTCATGCTTACATAGAAAAGCAAGGCGTTGGAGTTGATGTAATAATGAGAACTGCACTGGTGGACATGTATGCAAAGTGTGGAGACATACATGGGGCTTATAGGTTGTTCAGTGAAGCCAGAAGTCGAGATATCTGCATGTGGAATGCCATAATGACGGGATATGGAATGCACGGTTTTGGTGAGGAAGCTTTGAAACTCTTTGTAGAGATGGAGAGATTTGGCTATAAACCAAATGACATCACATTTATCGGTCTCCTAAATGCTTGTAGTCATGCTGGATTGGTTGCAGAAGGGAAGAGGATTTTCAAGGAAATGGTTCATGAATTCGGTCTGGTTCCAAAGATTGAGCATTATGGATGCATGGTAGATCTTCTTGGTCGAGCAGGACTGCTTCACGAAGCTCATGAGATGATTAAAGCCATGCCCATGAGGCCTAACACTATTGTATGGGGCGCTTTACTTGCTGCATGTAAGCTCCATAATAATTCCTGCATGGGGGAAGTGGCAATGAAGGAGCTTCTTGAAATAGAACCGCAAACCTGTGGTTACAATGTCTTGACTTCAAACTTATATGCAGCTGCAAATAGATGGAATGATGTTGCAGGAGTGAGAAGAATTATGAAGGATATAGGAGTGAGGAAGGAACCTGGCTGCAGTTTGATTGAAGTAAATGGTTCACTTCATCAGTTCATAATGGGAGATGAAGCACACCCACAAATAGGAAATATTAATGATATGCTATCTGAGATGAGCAATATTGAAGGAGGCTGACTTATCACGATGGAGATAATGAAGAGGAGGAAACAAAGCTATAATGAAGGAAATCAGCAATGACTTGCAGTTTTTATACACCTGCAGGCATTCTTGTTTGGACTGTGGAAAACCTCCTCATATGTGGCAACTTCTTGTGCCAGACACAATTTTATAGCCAAGAGTACAGAATTTGTATGTGTTAATCAAGAAACTATAAATTTACAGTAATTTATGAAGGATATGATGCTACAGGGACTTCAGTACACTTCTGTGTCAACATAATGGTTATTTTTTGGGCTTGAACGCATCGGGAATGATTGCTACAGAGACTTTAGTTGTCAGCCAGTAGCAACTATGAGGCCAGACACAGAACATATAACAGTTGGACCAAGTTTACACGTGAAGAGTATCAATTACAGCAATTGAACACTTCTCATTACCTTTGCATGAGTTCTCATCATCAATGGAATATCACAAATGCAAATACATGATCGTTAAGCATCAACCAAGCCATTGTCGAGCACAGCAATCCCCACCACCACCAACAGAATGCTGAATACTAATCTTTTCACTAGCATACTTTTTTGAAGCCATTCAAACCATCTATATCAAGTTTCCCTGTTACTGATTTCCCTTGCTTCCACCGAGTTTGTTGATCCCTCCCAAGTATCTCAATGGCACCCCTATGTGTAGAAGTAAATCTTGCTACATTATTGAAGGCATGCTTCACCAAGATTTCTATCGCTGTTTGACACCTAGAAAGAAAACGTTTGTTCCTTAGGATGAAAAACATAGTATTTAAGGATGCTACAAGAACAAACGCAGAAAAGGAGTAGGGTGTTTTTTTAATAGTAGCCTAAAGCAATGAGCTTACCATGGAGTTTTGTAACAGCATGTGGCAATCTCTAAACAGGTAGTCAGCACTTCTCTCTGCCCCTTGAGAGACCTCTTACTCTTCCTCTTCCTCCTTCCTGATACAGTCTGTTGTGTTTTTCTTAACCCTTGTTCTGTTATCTTTCTTTGTTCTGTTAGGGGTCAGAGCATCAAGCCCAAATGGATTAGATTCATCTTTGTTATTTCCATCTTCTGGGGAGGTTGAAAGCACATCCTGCTTACATCGATCGTCTTCATTAGTTATTCCTGTATCATCTTTCAGGTCTGCAGCTTCCTCAAAATCATCAGCCTCAGTTGCCGCCGCCAGAAGATTAGATATGATCTCTTTTATTTGTGTAAGAGGTTGAAAACTACATTAAACCTCAAAGATGAGTGGTTTTAAACCTCAAAAGACTTTTGAGGCACAGCGCCTAAGAAACAGCACGTGAAATTTGGGTTCTGTTAACAGTTCCGTCCTAGTAAACAATAATGCAGGCAAGTATATGGCATATAACAAGCTAACACAAGAAATAGAAGTCCATATTTGAGACATTTACAGTCAATGCTCTTCCTAATTAAGCAAAAACCTTAACTAGGTGGGCTAGTGATGAGGGTCCATCTAAGATATCTGTTTTCCCGGTCCATTATAGCTGAAGTACATAATTAGAACTTCAATTACTTTCCTCTTCCTTAATTTTTTAACACAACACAGTAAATTGTCATTCTGCCCTCTAATGCAACGAAATTTAACAAAAACTAGCCAATGTAGCATCATGAGAACCTAGCAATTAGGAACCAAAGTAAAGATCAAGGCAATTTAAATTCTCCATAACCTAAAAATAACGCAATAAATTTTGCAATTTTTAGCTCAAATTCAGACCCGATGAAAACAAAATTCTTCAATTACCACCTTAGCAAAAATGGCCAAACCATATGGACTTTACTCTGCAACTAAAAAGAACACGAAACTACATAATAACCAACACCCAGATGAAAAAAAAAACCATCAAGAAAGCACTTCTCTTTCTACCAAAAGGGCAGTTCCATTCAAACTTCTGTTTCAGCAGCAAAGAAAAACAGAGAATTACGCAGAGCCAACAAATTAAAAAGGAAATAAAACAAGATGAATCACCTTTTGATTATGTCTTTGGTTTCATGAGGGCGCTTTTGAGGGTGGGCGCTGAGGCTGCAGCTGGAACTGGAGAAGATTCTCTTTTCTTTTTGTTTGTTGTAGATGGTTGTTCTTGCTCCCGCCATGATCTGGATTTTGTTGCTGAGAAGAAAGCGGTGATGATCCTTCAAGTAAATTGTCTCTCATTAACATACGCACTCAAACAAACTGATTCTCACTCGATTCGACCCTGCAAAGTGAATCAAGCTCAAGTTTTTGTCCAAGAACAAGTCGGCCCACCAAAAGAACAAACCAAATTGAATTTCAGCCCATGAATTGTTCGAGGAAGTTGGGGAGGTTGAAGATTTGGGCCTGTGATAAAACAATTTAGTGCACACCATGCATTTAGAAAAAAAAAAAAAAAGGATAATGTATTTAGTAATTTCTTAAAAAAAAAAAAAGGAAAATCAAAGAGATTGGTTGTATTTAGACTTGTTAATGTTAATTCATTTCATTAGGCCCTGTTCGTATTATGTCAATTCTAATTTCGAGTAGGAGATTCTTAATTTTAATTTGGTTAAAAATATAGTTGTGTTTAAATTTTTCAATTTCAATTCGATTTGAAAATTTTTTGGGTTAATACTCGTAGGTATGATTCAAGGACTTTTTAATCTTTTCAACTAATTTTTAATAATTAATTGCATGTATGGTATCGGTATGCAAGGAATGAAGGGTAAAACATTCTTTTTCCAAAGGTAGAAAATGGAGATTTCTTTAAGTTTGAAATAGCACATGATCGTGTATAAGAAACACATACGACCTTGTGCCCAATAAAAAGAAAATTCAAAAATTGATCGGATGACGCATGTCCAAGTGTTGTGGGTGTCAATCTAAAAGTTGTGGATGCCAACCCAAGTGTCATGAAAAAGTGTTCATTCTAATCCAAGACATTTCCGATCCCAAAACTTTTTCTACACCATGTAATTTTAGAATGAGAAATAAAGTTGTAAAGTCAAATTTGTAAAAACTAAATGTAATGATTTATTTCGAAAAGGAGTGTGATTGTTCAAACTAACTTGATGGTTGGTCTTGCCAAGTTGACAAAGTCTTAAAAACCTTTTTAGGAGGGAGTAACTAGTCTCACATCAATGGATGACTAAAGGGCTCATGACTATAGGGGATGACTGTTGCTTGCCTTCGAAGTTGCTTTGCCTATGCCCCATTGTTTACGATCAATGATATATTTATAAGAGAAGTAACTCTATTATATTTTTATTATGTCTCATGATTATTATGTGTGTCTCATGTGTATTTATTATTCTTGAATGTGACAACGTGCTTTTACATCATTATTATACAATCAATGTTGTCTTGTTAATATGTGATACTATATTTCGAGTTATCTGACTCTAATCACTAAATGTCTATTCTATGAAAATGAATGAGGTGATTTAAAGCTTACTTGCTTGGAGAAGCCCAAGACAAGTGTCGCATAGTGTCATGTTTGAATGGCTTAGACTTGGCCCCATAACATTAGTACAAGGCATAAGGGGTAACATGTTCTTTTTCCAAAAGGAGAAAATTGAAATTTCTTTAAGTTTGTGATGACACATGATAGTGCATAAAAAGCATACACGACCTTGTGCTCGATAAGAGGGAAATTCAAAAATTGATTGGATGATGCATGTGTGTTGAGGATGATAACGTGTCTCTTTCAGTTTTAGTGTGTGAGTTTACAAAGATAATGCCACACAACCATGCAAGAGTCATGCACGCTCATGTGTGATGTTATTTTCTAAAAAATATAAATCTTGAATGTGTGATATGTTGGGGGACTTCTTACTTCTTGTTTTTAACCAAACACTAGCACACAACTGAAAAAGAGCAAGAGGAATCTAGTTGCCACCAGGAACCAAAGGAGGATCGCCAAAATCACCTTGCTTGGTCTTTGGAGGAGAGGTAGGTCATGATTTATCAACCTTTTAAATTGAAGTGATAATTAAATTGTTTACGGTGATATAATTTTATATAATTCTAGCTCTCTTTCAGATGTGTATGAACACTAAATTATGGTGAGAGGATTTCGATGAGTGTAGAATTATATAACGAATTTGTATACATGGTGGTATTCTATAGTTTAATAACACATGAGTGATGGAGAGATACTAGAAGTGGCTGACTATGCACAATCATGTTAGGGGTAGTTTAGATATTTTGAGAAAATGTCTCACACTCATGACTATGGAAAACACACCCATGTATATTATGGCCTCGGCCCAACCCGACCCATTGACATCTCTTTATGGAGGCCAAATTCTATCGTTACTTATTTTAACTTTAAATTTTCTGGAGGGGAATTAATCAACCTATAATATAATGGGCACTTATCTATTATGCACTCCCTAGGAGAAAGAAAATTTTTTGAAGATCATTAACGCCAACACTATAACAAGGCATTTTACTTAAATTTATAGTTCTACAAACTTAGCAGTAGGCACCAATTAAATTATATTGTAACTTTAAATTAATTGTATATCAATCATATAAACCTATATTTATCTTGAAGATAATCTTACTCCATTGTTTCATTATGTGTATAATGTTAGATTAAATTCAAATACATACAGAGTAGGGAATTAGTCCACTGTTTCAATCAATTTCAAATTTCAACATCAAAATAAATTCAAATACATATGAGTCATAAAATATTGAAAGGCCAAAGGACAAATTCCCACCTAAAGTTTTTTGCAAAGATAAAATGCTGTTATCTAACTTTTAAAAATTCAAACATTTATCCATTAATCAAAGGTAATGGTTAAGTTTAATAGTCAAAGGTAGTAGGATATATTTTTTTTTCTTTTTGATAAAAAGGATTTTTAAAATAATAAAATAAATTTTATAAAAATAATAAAAATATTAAAATAATATTAAAGTTTAGGCCAAAGGACTTATTCCCACCCAAGGTTTAACTTAAAGACAAAATTCTACTTTTTAACTTTTAAAAAACCAAACACTCATCCTTTGTCCATTTTTTATCTAATTTCATTAACATTTTAAATAAAATAACCAAAATACCCTTTCTAAAAAATAAAAATTTATAATAAAAATATAAAACAATATTTAAATATATAAATATTAAAGATTATTAAAAAATTTTAAAAAATATTTAAATTTTACAAAATTAAAAAAGTAGTATAGTTGATGATAGTGGTCATTGATACTGAAATCAGATAATTGAAAACGGTTATTTAGTTTAAGTGGCAACTAGATTTGGCCACCTCGCTAGCAATCATAGCTAGAAACAGTCGATATAGCTAAGGTCAATCATTTCTAACTGTTCTCAATTGCGTTTATTGAAGAAAGTAGCTAGATCTGACTGTGTCTGCCAAAATAGGAGACGACCAACATGACCACCTCAACCAATAAGACGACCGTTATCATTGATACCCGTAGTGGTGGTTGTTTTTAATTTTTTATATTTTTTAATAGTTAAATAATTTTTTATATTTTTATATTTTATTTTATTATTTTTTATTAACATAACAAAATTGTTCTTTTAACTCTCAAAATTTGACTATTAACAGTTAAATTTAATTGTTGATTTTGGTCAATAGATGAGTTTTTGGATTTTTAAAAGTTAAAAAGTGAAAATTTGTCTTTGAGTGAAACCGTGGGTGGGAATATGTCCTTTGGCTTAAAATATATTATAAAAATATTTAAAAAAAATTAAAAAAACATAAAAATATAAAAATTAAAAATTAAGCTGTCAAAAAATAGACACCTGGTTTAAGAGGAGACCAGATCGGTAGTCTTCTTTTTTATTGAAGGTAACTAAATTTAACCACTTCTACCATCAACTGAAGTTAAAAAAAAAAAGAAGGTAAAAAATAGATGGTCTTCGTCTTACCTATTGTTTTTAGCCATGGTAAGCCGCCTCTAAAGCACTTTGACAAACCCCTTAAATCAGGTGGCCGTTTTTAGCCACTTGATTTATTTTTCAACGTCTACTATCAGTGACAGTAGTGACTACTTTTCTTATTTTAATTTTTAATTTTTTAACATTTTTTAAAATTTATTTTTTATAAAAATTAAATTCTATTTTTATTATATTTTTTATAAGAGTATTTTAGTCATTTTATCAAAAATGTTAAAAAAGTTAGATGAAAAATAGTCAACAAGTGAGTATTTAAATATTTAAAAGTTAAGAGATGATATTTTATCTTTAAAAAAAACCTTATGTGAGAATACGTCCTTTGGCCAATATTGAAATTAATAGATTATAGAATTAGACAAACTAGATTATATTATAATTGATTTAAAATCATTTCTTGATTCAATCGATTGTCAATATAATGGAAATTGGTCTTTCGTTCTCAAATGTGCTCAATGACAATATCATGGGATAAGGTTTTTAATTGTGTATACATTGGGAAGTAGAACTTAGCCCTCTTTCATAATAATTTACTAGGCTATTAATTATTAACCCAATAAGCTCAATAGCTCACACTTGTATCATCGTAACATAAATTTGTTATATAAAGTGCATTAAACATTTAACAAAAATTAATCATGATATGCTTATAAAAAGAACTTACTAAACTATGTATTTACCTAGGCTTTATTATATTAAAACATTATTAATGTTGGCTCATATTCAAAAAAAAATTTAATATTCCCATACATAAGCAAACATTAATTTTTTTTTTATTTTAAAAAAGAAAAACAAGTTTTGAATTACGGTAAACAATATTTTATTTTAAAGTAACCATTATCTTTAAAAAACATAGTCTTATAAATAAAAAACAAGTTTTGAATTACAGCAACCAAATGATTTTAATTTATATAGGATGTTAATTATCACAATTACCAATAACTATTTCATATGAGTTACTACTATGAGAGTATGGTAAAAATAACATTAAAATGTGATTACAAAACTAGTTTTTACTTAGTAATTCTATTTATGATTTCTCTTTAGTCTTTATGTTAAAAAAAAAATTAGAGAAATCACATAACATCGAATGAAGTTTGTGACTAGGCTTGTTAATTAGGCCAGGTATGCCCAAGGCTCGATTGTTCTATCTAAAAATTGTAGTTTTAAGCTTAACAAAATTTGGATCTCAAGCCGAACTAAATTTTTTTTTTTTTGGTAAACGATTGAGCAATAAATTATTCATTAAATTAACAACCTTAGGCTTGAATAAAGATTGTTCAAGGCCAAAGTTCGATAGACCAAAAGTTTCATTATAAAAAAAAGTGTATTTATATGGTTTTCAAACTCGTATGACATAAAATTTAGAGTTAACAATGATTCATTGTTACTAATTATTTGGAGAGAAAAAGAAACAATTTTTTTTCTAAATTTTCTTTTCTTCTTTTCAAAAACATTGGGAACACATTAGAGTGAATTTAGTACTTTCTAAATAGTAATTATTCATTGCACTACTGAACACGTTTTTTGTGTTCACATTTTTACTTTTTGAATTTTAATATTGAAAATGGGTTTGAAAATTGGTACTTAGTAGTTGGCACTTAGTTTTCTATTTCTTTTCGTTGACTTTCTCACTAAAGAAACAAAGATATGTTCTTTATAATAACTTCAATAAATTATAAAGGTATTTTTAAAGATTTTTAAAGTTACATAATAAACCCAAAATAGGCCTTAAACTAGCTTAAACCCCTAATGACAAGCTCGAAGTCTTGAACAAGCTATGCCCGATTGACACTCTTGAACAAGCTATGCCCGATTGACACTCTTTACTAGTGACTTATAATGAAACCTATATGTTAAAACCTTACTTGATATATCATGAAACATACACATACAACTTTATACGCAAGAGAAACTTTAGTCTTATAACACATGTTGTACTATAACCATATATATGCGCATATTTATGTACAAATAGGTTTATTAATATGATCATAATCAAAGAAAATGTCAATTTAATCATAAAAAAACTGTCATTAAACAAATTATAGTGCTCCCACTAATCCTAAAAACCAAATGTAATAGCATTATCTCTATGTGTTGCACTTTAGAAAGAAATGCTACTTCACTTGACGATATAGGCATGATTCACTTAATCAAACATTATGCAGAATTAAAACTTTGCATAAATTACCAAAATATCTTATGTATAAACATCCATCAAACAAAAGCATCAAAAGATGTCTCACATAAAATAATCAAATCAAGTGTGTTGTATATAAACTGATAAAAACATAAGGCAAAATATAACCACATAACATGATTTGAAATAGATACCCTTATGCACCATTTAGGCTAACTTGTCATTCTCCATCTACCATATTACTTTTTACCTACAAAATAATTAGAGAAAAAAAGTGAGTGACAATACTCAGTAAGTAGGAGATAATATTATTTCTACATATCTTTTCTCTTATTCTTATTTGAATTTAGTCATGTAAGATATACCTTCAAACTCCAAACTATGATAACGTGGAATGCCTTACACTTAAACATAGTCATTTAGGGAACGTCTTTGGTCCCAAAACTTTGATGACACTAGAATACTTTTTAAAAGGTTTACTTAGTCATCAAAGGTATACCTTCGAACCCATAACTTCAATGACTCAATATCAATGCATGTAACACTTTCTAAAATAGTGGTGAAAACATTTATCAAAACATCAATTTTCTTTTAAAAATATTTCTATATTGATTAGTTTATATTAAGGCAGAGATTTGACAATCTAACCAGGTGGTAACATAGTTGTATAATTTTATTTCCTAACATAAATCTATTAAACTACAATTAAACATATTTTTTCCCTATTGCAAGGATGTTTAGAAAGAATCTCACAGGTTTCCTTCGCAACAACCATCATATGAAAACATATCTATTAAAAAATATTTACGAGAAAAACATGTTTTTGTGAGTGTCATAAAAATTGTGAAAACAAATAGAACACATCTCACATATGTACTATAAGTATCCTTGGTTGACATATGTACTATTTAACTAGATTCCAAACATAGCTCCACACTGTAAGAACTTAGAGCACATGTGTATCATAAAAGTCTAGTCTCATGCAAAAAAACTTCTGATATGTTTTCATAAAAATCAATGTGCATGCACTCGATCCCTTTATGAATTTCATTTAAGCTCACGTATCACTTTTACCTTTTTTATATCATGTCATGGATACGCCTTAACTCAAAGACTCACTTTAGGCATATCTAGGTACTACTACATACCTTTATCATCCCTTAAAATTTATGGGATAACCTTATGAACAATTGTTCATCTACTAAGAACATTTGTTTATTTTTTAACTTATGTACTACCATTTGTCTTTCAGGAATAGATGTTCACTACTTTCTCAATATGAACATCTATTATTTCTTATTCACAATCATGCATGTCCTAGTCATCACGTACAATCATTCATGTTCTTGAATGTGCGTTCATTCTTATGTCATAATCGTTTACTTAACTTCATGTTCATGACCGTGTATCATCGTTAGAGTAATTTTTTCTTTTTTTTTTAATGAATGGTTGCACTATTATTCAGTACAAACATTTATTTACTGCTTAGTATACATGATATGAATAATCGTACATATCCTTTGGATGGTCATTCATTCGTATGTCAAAACCTTAATTTTATTCCATTGTGTCTAAAGCGATGAATCATAACTTTATTGTTCAAAATAACCAAATCCAACAATTCTAACTTCATCCATCACATTCCAAAACATCTTAAAAACCAAAATTTGTCTGTACAACATACAAAGATTAACCAATCAAAATTTTTTCACGCAACAATCCATTTTTCTAGGCAGCATCATACGTATTTCACTTCTAAAACAATTTTTCATTAATAAAACACCTTTATTAACAACATTTTGCGTTCAATAATTCATAAATATGCTTTATACTATATAATATAAAACTTAGACCACTAAATAATCCATTCCAAAGATATCCAAATTTTAAAATATGATCTCCTACTTGGTTGTCCTATTAATGAGTTCGTTGCCAAAATTCTCTTCTTTTTTCTACAAATTTGCTCTAGATATTGTAATCTTAATATTAGATTTTTTCTATGATTATATAAATATGTATAAAATGATTAGTTATGCACTATATGTCTCCTTATATAGATTTTTGAATCAAATAACTATTAGAACTAGTGTATACCTTAGTGAACGATTGTTTGTCACTTATATCGTTATCTGATTCATCCACTTGATATGTTATAAACAAGTGTTTACTTTCATGTGTGATCATTCATAAACCTATTTTTATAATCTTTTTAACTTAACCATATATTTTACACAACAACACATTATTATAAATTCAAACTTAATATAAAATGACAAAAATGACTTTACTACACACTTTTGGATATTACATCAAAATACCCTAAACATCTTCTGTTTTCAATGTGGTTGTAAGGGCTACAAGTCTTAGTCCTTTTGTTTGGGGTTTTAACCTATATCAACTTTATATTTATGTACTTTATCATTATAGTCCATTTCTTTATAAGGTTTATAACTGTAATATATTTTATCCATATGTGTCTTAATCTACTAGTGGTCTTGTTCATATTTGTACTACTATCACATAGATTGTAAGTTATCTATAAATAGAATCAACAATAAGTAGCTTAAAAATTTAATCCTTCAACCAAACAACCTAAGAAGTTCTTCAATAGCAAGCTACAAATTTGATATATGTGGTTGAGGATACTATTAATGACTACTTAACAATTTTTCAACATATAACGTTTTTAGCAAGTATAATAATATTTTCTGAAATGGATTTCATTTAATCTTGAAAATCATCATAATGTGATCTTTTGCTAATATCTCATTATCTCCTTAGTTATAGTCTAGTGATCGAGACCTAAATTTGAAAGATATCAAGTGGAAACCTCAATTGCAAAAACAATATCAAGTCTCATGCATACTTGTATATACATCAAGCTTCTAACAATGTCATCATAAGGGACATCTCACAGGGATTCCCTTTAACCTCATTCTTTAGACACTGGTTGATACTAAACTTATCTCCTTTTACAATAGACATATCAATTGCCTTGCAGTTCTTCATATTAAGCCTCTTAAACACATATTTTATGTATGTCTTTTGAGATGAGTCAAAAAGTGGACTAGTTTTATCATTGTGGATCTTAATACAAAAAGTAAATAAATATTTCCCACTAAACTTTGACGAAATTACGATTTTCCACTCTTTAAGTTAGAAAAAAATTTCTCAACCTATTATGCACTTTGTGTAAATTACTATTTTTTTATTTTTAGTGAAATTATGAAACTCTTTTAAACACTTAAAACAAATGTCAATTATTAATATATCTTTATTTTTATTAAAATTATGAAAATACTCTTGCCATCAAAATTACACTCTTATTCTTAATATAAAACCAGCCAACAATTACACCACCAAAATCAATTGACAATTTCACCATCAAAATCATGAGAAACTTTTTGAAATCAAGTGTCTTCAATTTCATCCATTTTATCATCAAAATCTATTGCCAACAAACTGGCATTAAACCTCCCCTCACTCCTTTCACACCCTAATGGTGGCAAACCATCTCTCTTTACATTGACCAAACTGGAACCAACATCTCTAAAACCATCCTTATCACTATCAAGAGATTTTTTGCTAGAGATCAACACTAGTAGATTCTCCTCCACGAATAATGAAATATCCAATGACATGAGAACTAATTGTTCAACGAAAAACTAATCATTAGAAATAGGTTAATAATATAAGAAGGGTTAGAAAAAGAGACAAATATTATATTTTGGTAACTTGTGTGTTGCAATATCTAGCTTTTTGATTATGAATTTGAAAATTTTCTATATTTGTAAAAGTGTACTAGAAGATGAAGTCCATGAATTCCCTTTGGAAGAAGAGGATTCTTCATCCAAATAGTTGAGATTCAATGTACAAGAAAGTTATAACTCATATAAATGCTTGAAGATTCACTAACAGAACAACATGATCAGTTGAGTTGTAAATCACACTATGTCCTTAATTTAAGGTCTATGTCTTTGTCTTCTAACTCTAAAAAGATTAGACAAACTAGTGACAACCAAAAAAGAGTTATAGAAAACTTTAATGATCGTAATGTTAAATGTGACAGAGCTTCACTATAGAAGAAAAAGCAAGAAAAGTTTTGATAGAGTTGTCGCTTTAAGCATTGTTGGTAAGAGGAGACATTGGCTTTGTCTATGTATTTGTTGAAACAATTAGTGAGATTTGGATGGGATGAGTAGCAATAACCATTTGTAAGAGACTCCAATTAAAATTAAAATAGAGTTTGTACTCTTCATTCATTCATTTTAAGGAAATGAGTAGTAAAAAATAAGAAAAAAAAATGACTTTACCAATGAGGGTGACACATACAAAGAGATAGAGTTTCCAATCGGCAATTATGAGAGAAGATCAAATGAAGCTCGACAAAGAAATAATAAGCAGAAGATGATCCTATTCTCTCAAGAATTAGTTTAAGGTATTCTCGTAATTTCAATAAAAATAATGATATATTGGTAATTGATATTTACATTAATTGTTCAAGATAGTTTCATAATTTTAATAAAAAGGACATATTAGTATATTATAATAAAATTAAATGGCTTTCATCAACAGAAGTGGATGATGGGAACAAATAAACTTTTCAAACTGAAGAGTGAAAAATAGTCATTTCATCAAAGTTCGGGTGGAAAATAGTCATTCAACCTAAAAAGTAATTCTTAACACATCCTCTCAACTCTTAATTAGCCCATTAGGGACCAATTGTACATTGTTCACCAGCCATCAAATCTTTGAATATATTCGAAGTTAGACTTCCAAATTAAGGACAACTACTCGTAATAAATTAATCGGCTTGGTGGCCGGAGATGATGTGAACACTATTATATTTTATAAACCAATTCCGGTCACTTTTTTCAATTTAAAAACCTCTTTCTTTGATCATTTCTACAGAAGAGACGACATGAAGGAAACAATAACAATACCACAAAATTAATTAATTAATCTACAACTTAGTAGAAAATATAATGATTTGAATAGACATTTCACACCGAAGATATCGAACACTAAATTAAATATTTGCAAAGAAAAAAAAAAGGCAATGAACCACCTACACTATCCCAAAATTATTAATTGTCTGTTTTCTACTAATTTCTGGTTTTTAGATTGAAAAACATACTTAGCTAGATTTTTGTTGGAGGTTCGGTGTTGGGTGGTACGCTGATTGATTATTAATATATACGAAAGGTTTAGATTTAATTAATTGATAAAGAAGATTAAATTAATCTTATGTGTTTTCCTTGTGGTATACTTAATGGAGAAAACAAAGGCTTGAAAGGATGGAGGAGAACTTCCAGGGCTAAAATAATATTTGAAATGGCCTAGGGTTAAAATTAACTAAATGTTCATTAAAAGAGGGTCGATTCTAAATGCAAAGATGGTGGGTGATCGGCAAAATTAATGTTGAAGTCTAGGTTTGAATTTGTTTATTATTAGTAAGAAAATTGAGCCCTCCTTTCCTTTGCCCTAATTTCTTTTAATCGCCTCACGTTACTGAATATCTGATTATAAGAGCTACTGCTGCGAGCTACAATTGGGATGAACAAAGACTGACTAATTATAAATCTACCTATTGGTAAGGAAGTTAAACTATTGTTATAAGATTTGTTCTTGATTATTATTATTATTATTATTATTATTATTCTTCACTATTCTTTTAATTATTATATGTTCTTTGTCATCAATTAATGATTCTGTTAATTAGATAATAAGGAGTAAATTACCTATAATGTTGAATTAATTAGTGTCTTCATCATTGTGCAAAATGAATGAAATCCAAAACACTGATCAACTATACATTCATATAATTAAGTTTTGAATTATATAAAACTTCAAAAGTCGGTGTTTTACTTAACTGATTGTATGTTCTTCTGATTCTTGATACATGTATAAGAACATTCAGAAATATATGATATTTGAATGATAGAAATTAGGTGTAATTAAGAAGGTTATTAAAATGTTTTAATCATTAATTACATAGTATTTTTCAGTTGTATGTGATAATAATAATAATAAAGAAGAAAGCATTAGATATACCTCAGCATCGGCCATGGGGTGTAATGTTAATGTCGGGACGTGCACCCCAATTCCTCACGCGCACAAGACCCCACACTTACTAGCCCTAATTTCCAAGCACCACCACCACCACCACCACCACCACCTTCATGTCTTCTCGCTATATATTATAATACTCATTGACAAATATATGTATACATCAAATAAACAGTTATATATTAATCAAAAGTTTTACCCAGAAAAACCCATCAAGTTTTATGAGAGAGAGAGTGTTATTCGCTGATCTTTGCCTTCTAAATTAAGTACTTATTTTCTTCCTCATATCTTCCACTTTTTTTCTGACTCCTCTCTTCTCCTTACGCTTTGTTCTCTCTGTTACAAACTTTTCTAAAGTGTGTTGTTCTCTCTTTTTCAGTTTAACTTCTTTCTTGAATGCTTCCTTGTTAGGTTTACACATATATACCTCAGTTACAATAAGTTTAGAGTTGCTGTTTATATATATGGACAATTTTATGTTCATATTGACATCAAGCAAGCAAGATCTAAAACCTAGGAATTAGACATCACCGTCATCTTTTATCTTTTTTGGTTGTTTTTGTTGGTGCTTTTTGTTTGACAGTCATGGCACACCGGTGGTGGGCCGGTCAAGTGGGTCTACCTGGAATGGATACTTCAGCTACTTCGTCATCGCCAATGAAAAAACCAGATCTGGGTATCTCCATGACCAACAATAATGGAGAAAGTGGAAGTGGAGGCGGCGACGAGGAAGATGAAAGAGAGAATAGTGATGAACCTAAAGAGGGAGCTATCGAAATCTCCACGCGCCGCCCAAGAGGTCGACCTCCGGGCTCCAAGAACAAACCTAAACCTCCTATATTCGTCACAAGAGATAGCCCTAATGCACTTAAAAGTCACGTCATGGAAATAGCTAATGGCTCTGATGTTGCTGAAACCCTAGCTAATTTTGCTAGAAGGAGACAAAGAGGCGTGTGTGTGCTAAGCGGAAGCGGCACGGTCACCAATGTAACCCTCCGCCAGCCGTCCGACCCCGGTGCAGTCATGGCGATTCACGGTAGGTTTGAGATATTATCCCTAACCGGAGCCTTTCTACCTGGTCCAGCTCCTCCAGGTTCGACTGGGCTGACTATCTACTTAGCCGGCGGGCAGGGGCAGGTTGTGGGGGGCAGTGTAGTCGGGTCACTGGTGGCTGCAGGCCCGGTGATGGTGATTGCAGCGACGTTCTCGAATGCGACTTATGAGAGGCTGCCACTGGAAGAGGAAGAAGAAGGAGGCTCTGGGGGGTTGCAGGGGCCACTGGGAGGAGGTGGAGGCGGCGGAAATGGTAGCAGTAGCGGTGGTGGCTTGGGTGATCCTTCAGGATTGCCGGTTTATAATAATTTGCCTCCAAACTTGGTGCCGAACGGAGGGCAGCTGAGCCATGAAGCATATGGTTGGGCTCATGGGCGACCACCTTTTGGATAATTAGAGAGAAGTGAAGAAGATGAAAAATTAAAGTTTAAGAGTTTTTTGCTAGCTTGTGTTGGCATGTATGCAGAGACAAATTAAGAAAGTAATTAGCAGATGAATAAATTAATGTAATTTCAACTCTATGTTTTTGTATATTAATTTCTCTGCTGTTATATGTGTTCAATTAGTTGCTTTTTTCTTCTTCTTCTCTTTCCATCTAAATTAATCAACAATTTAGGAATATTAAACTTTTCTTTCTTTGTTTCCAATGAGCTAGGTTCTTGTACACATTCAATTGCGGTATTTTTAATTAAGTTGAGCTTTTACATTCAATATATGAGTTTTGTGAGATTTGGCCTTACGTTTAAGATAAATAAATGGGAAAATTGGATCTTCTCCTGTCGATTTCTTTATCTCTTTTCACTGATTTCTTCTTATGGTTTAAGCATGTAATCATCTTCAATTCTCATGCCACTTGAGTTCTTGTAGTTAATGTGTTGCCATGTTTTACAGACAATGTTTCTAAACAAGCACTTTAGTCAGTTACTCCCGTATTGACACAATAGAAGTAAAGTTTTTGCCCCCATTGCCTAACCAGTAATAATAATAAGACTCGTTGTGTCATCCACATGTTGGAAGAAACTTAAAAAAAATATATATAACGAGTGATGCTTTGATAGACGGCCATATTTAAATCAAAAGGATACTTGGAATTTGGAATCCGGGCATATTTAGCAACACCACGCATGAAAATGTGATATAAATATACATAACCATGGTACAACCCAAATAATAACCAATTGACTATATCTGAAAGTGCGCAATTCATTTAAGTACTAGCAAAACATAAACGTACGGTTGCATATGATTGATTAAATACAATCCTGATTTCATGACGTTCAAGTTTATAATTAATTTGATTTCTATATTTATATTTAATTTGATTTCTGTGTTTTAATAGTAACATATTGTTTTATGAAACTATGGTTTAAACTATAAAAGAAATAAGTGTATTCACAACGCTACCCCTTAGTCAATTTTGTTTTATTTAATTTCTATTTCATGATCGTATATCTTTTCAATTAAGTAGAGACAAACCTTTCTCTTATTATATGAATTTAATTTTTCTTTCATATGTTAGATAAAAATTGATCTCTTAGATAGAGTATTAGATAGAAAAAATCTATTAAATAATAAATTATTGACTCTAAGTCATCTCTTACGATAAATCAATTATTTGAAGTGTTATTCTTGCATATCCTTGATAAACCAATGTTTAATTATAGATAGAGGAGGATCTATTTGAAAAGTAAATAGTCTCCTTACCGTCTCTCATCTGCAAAGAATTCTCAACGCAAAAACATAATTTTCAGTGACAAATTTATAAAAATGAACTGGGGTTGAGGGACTTTGTATTTTCTCTCTTTAATAATGAAAAACCTGAACCCCACTTTGACATTCGACAACAAATAAATTGAGCCTTAAGATACGTATATTTATATAAATTAGATTATCCAAGTACAAAATATAATTGGGTTTCAAAAGAAGTTCCATTCTTATTTACTGAAGATTGGTTCCGAATTTCAGAGTACAGAAGGAATGTTAAAGATAGTGGAGGATGAACTGATTAAGATGAGCTATGACTACATAGGATGATCAAAAGGATCTCATATGTTGTGTTTAGCACATAATTAAAGTAAAACATTCGAGATTAGACATGATGAAAAGTAAACTTTTTATGTGGAGAAGCCCCTAAGTTATCAAAAAGAAGCACAAATATTGTAAACAATTGGTCCAACCTAAGTGAGGCAAACAGGTAAATTGCCTTTTGGAAATTAGCTGGAGCACATGAAGACCGATGTTATTGTGTTGTGATGGTACGTTTTGGTATGGTGATAACTGACAACCATAAGAATTAACCATCCGCGTTGAAGCTTGAATTGTTCTTCATAAACAACTAGTTTTTGCCGTCCTTTCCAGTGGAAAGTTTTCATGCTGTTTGTTTCCAGCTTTTGCCTTCAGATCTTTCAAACCTATTCAATACATATTTTGATTAAGAGCCAATTCCCTAAATATAATTCTTCTAAATCTTTTCCCAATAAATAAAAGGACAAGAAACTAAATATGTTATTGAGAATTACCTGACATCAGTGAAGTTAAAGAGTAAACATAACTCCTGCTTGAGTAATACAGATATATATATTTTTCAATATCATTCTATAAATTCTGTCATCCATTGTCGTTTCCATATAATATCATAGGAAATTGACAATTATTTTAAAGTCTAAGGGGAACATGACCAAATTAAGCATACAGTTGCATTGAAGTTTAAAATATACATAGAAACAAGAAAAATTAAGAAGATAGAAAATCACAAATGAAAAAGAGATCAAGATAGCAGCATAGTCACTTATTTAGACCTTAAAAAGTTTAACATAGTGGCCATTAGGAGGTGTTATACTACATATTCTTGCTTGATCAGCCTAACATCTTAGGATGCTTTTATGCGCTTAATCAATGCGTTGAGATTGTACTTTGATGCCAAAGCAAATATCTAAAGTGCTCTACACATCTTATGCAAGTAGTGTAGATTTTCCAAATTAGTTTTTTGTCTCCTTTTACGGCGCAATTTTTGCCTCTTAGAATGGAATTATCACAAATTGCACGTTATGGGTTTAATCTTGAACAAATTAATTACATTAATTTATCCTAATCTTCAAGAGAATCAATGCAAATGATTTTGTTATGATGGGATGTCAAAAATTAATGACTTAGATTCACAATAAAACTTGAAGTTAATTTAATAATAAAAATGTGATATTTGTGTGTGTTTTCAGATATGAGATTCTAAAACATAAAATGAATAATCTATGATGTAATTTAAATTAAACGACCTTGTGGGATAATGATTACACTACAATAATTATGATACATCAATTAAATAATATGTTGAGAAAAGGCATTTAACATAATTTTGTGGCTACGATCAATATGACACTCAAAGGATCAAGACTTTCAGCAACATAAAGGACCCTCTTCACATGGATTCACATGACATTGTTGAAGTATTCGTAATATACAGTAACTGCCTATTTACTTCCATAAAACATTCTAATATTAAAGTATTGCTCTAAAAAATGGAGCTCATGAACCCTAATATTTTAATCCCTATTGTATATTAATTAATTGCTCAAGAACAAATGGTTTCTCCTTTTCTTGATACTTTTGTCTCTCTGAGTGTGAATTTAACCAACATATCCAAAGCTCTAGTTATCTGTGTAAGTCTAACAACAAATTAAACTATAATGCTTTGAAAAGGAATCCGCAAAATCAGCATTAAGGAAATGTGGACCACCAATAAAGCCTAAGTTGTTGTCTAATTAAAAAGCCCACTAATAATTTTAATAAAAAACAAGGAATCATGCATCAGCAATGGAAATATTAGAGCGCATTTTCTCTTTCCAAGTCCTCATTGAAAAATATTATTCGCTGCATGACCTTGTCGTGGAGTACACGTTGTCCTCATCCGACTCATTAGATGCCATTTGACCTAACTCTCTAGTGAAATCGTGTGTTTAACCCATCTTTATTTGGTTGTACCATCATCATCTAACGTTTGTTTGTATTTCTACTGAAATCCCTGTGCAATTCACCTAAAGCTAATTCATAACAAAAAAAACATGAAAACTCTTGACAACCAGCTCCTTGACAGGGACACATTTAGAATTAAATGTAGTGAAACAGGTGTGTGTCAGTTAAACCGATTTATAGATAAGTTTATGCAATGAAAGAGTCAAAAGAACATAAATTCAACAAGCACATACTAATCAATTTGATCATTGAATTTCATCAAATTTAGAATGTTCAATCTCTTCGAAAGTTCATTCATTTTTGCTTACTTCTAAGAGTCATATATGTGTGTGTGTATATATATATATATATATATATATATATAAAGCAAATTTAACAGAGTCCTATATCAAAAGTCACCATTAGGTAAGAACTTTTTCGAATTCCACAAATCTGTATCCTGACTAACTTGATGTTTTACATGTTCACATGAATCTTTTTCTCTGATCTTGTTCCATAACTTTCCTCCATATCCTATTTTTACTTAGTAAAACTGTTATAAATGCACAATGTAATTTATAATATTTTTAATCACATTACCTATAACTCAAAGTTTAAGTTTATACAGGCAAAAGAAGAATCTATTATGTATCAAGTTAATTTGATTACTGGTCTAATTAAAATTTTTCAGTAAAGATCATAGAAATCTTCTCCACAAGTATTGTTCTAGATGATTGTTAATTTGCTAGAATAATTAGTGAGTTATTAATAAAATCTAAACTTTTCCCTAACTACAATTAAAAGCTTTCTTCTTTCGGGGGTGGAAATGATAAATTTAAGACTTTGTGGATGTCTTTATATTTATGGATAATCTTATTATTAAAATTAGTGTAAAAAAAAAAGGAAGGAAAACGACAAAGCTGAATAGGCGAAACTTTCAAAGGAAGTGGGTCCCATTAAAAAACTAGATCGAGTTGACTTTTTGACTGACAAGTGACAAAGCCCTCGGGCACATCCAAGTGGCGGCATGTGAGCATTTTAAGCCCCGTAAACCCGGCCCGATTGCCTTTTTGGACAAAGCCCCGTTGCTACCACCCAATTATTCATAACTGGCCCATTAAGATTCCATTTGTTTGTTTTTTTATTTTTATTTTTATAAATAATTCTCAAAAAAAAAATTTATTAAATACTTCTCTGGAAAATGTTTTTAAAAGGTTATGTAAATCGGTATTTTGAAAAAAACAGAGACATTTACAATAATATGTAAATAGGAAAGCAAAACTTTGTGACTTTCTCAGATGATATACCAAGAAGAGAATAAGTTGGCAACAAAGAGTTAACTGGTAGGGAAAAAAGTTCATTGTCTCTTCGAAGTACCTTGATAAGGAGAAGCCTAAACTTCCTGAAAACTGACATCCTTTTCGACGATTCACAGTCTTGACACAACGATATTGAAGTTCAACCTGCAGGAACAATGTGTTAGCAACTCGTCAATACAGTAGCATTGCATATTCTACAACTAGCAACATCCTAACAGCAAGAATCTAGTACCTCAATGAAACCAGAATCCACAAAGAGGTTTGCTGACAGCATCTACACAGAAAAAAAAATGGGTTCCATTTGACTGCATGTACTGCCTGAAAACCACCCTTTGTTCCAGCTGAAATTGCTGCATAGTCAGACCTGAGTTAATCATAGCAGACCTTATCATTCATTCTGGGATACATTGTAATTAAATTCAAATAGCAAGAACACTAAGCAATTGAAGATTTCAGGAAACTATAAGCTTAAAATTTTTGGATTAACAGCCAAAAGTAATTTGTAAGTTAAGAATTTATTGCCATAATCCCTTAAAAAAGCTGGTCACCAGGCTTCAGGATAGAGTATCTCTCTATGAGGGCTGCTGGCATCCCTTGGAGTGATACTTCTGATTGTGTGAAAATCTAATACATTTCCCACCAAACCAATCGAGGCCCAATCCATATCCATGATGCAACTTTTGAAAGTTTTTATAATGTAACTGAATAGGATACAAAAGTTGAGGGCGTCAACATCATGGAATAATCAAGCTGGAGCACTATCAAAGGACACTAGATCAAGAAAGGAAAGGAATGTTGCAATGCTCTGCAATTTTCTATAGACTGCAGCTGTACAAATTAAAGTGATTTCCAAAGCAAATAAAGCACATACCGAAGTGACAAGTCAACACCACCAATAAAAGAGCCACTTTCTCTTGACAATTATGTCAATTGTGGCTTATTTTTCTCTTCAACATCTGTAATGCCAGATAAAAACCCTGAGTTCATTAAAGAAATGACACCAAATATAAATTACATTACCGACAACTCAGAGCAAAGAAACAGGTCAAGTTAGAAACCTGAAAAATAATCATGCTGCTTTTGGGGTCAACTTCCTATAAAATTGAAGGCTGATCACTCTGGAAACCCCCTTGTACAGAAGTCACAACAGAATGGAACAAATAGATTCTTTACTGAGGCTATACTACTGGTGCTGCAAATTTTTTAGCCCTTACAAGAATCTCAGAGCTGTAATCGCAAGCATACACAATAATGTTCTTGTTCCCACTGCAGAAGGAAATGATCCAAAACAGGTGGTTGTAAGGAATTGCAAATTGAGCACCATAAGCATTTTTCAGAATGCTTTATCTTCATGGAAAGCATACAACTTATTCACAACTGTTCCTGCAAAATAAAAATGAACACACACATACATATACAAATATTGGGTGATTTTGTCTCTATAAACTAAAAGAGAAAAGATAAACCTAATCCAGGAATGTAATGAGCATTACCCATGAAAATAGCATAATACAAACCAACATATCGTACAGACCACAACAAGAAAATGAAACACAAATTAAACCATCTTAACATATATAAATAAATAAAAATTATGTAAGATGGTAAGAAGGCCTTTTCCAGCTATCATGAAGGAGAAAAGAGATTTTATAGGGGAACTCCACTAGAGTAATGTAGAACAATGAAGGCCAAGTTATCAATTTTATAAACAACAGGATTACCCTCTATACATATAGGAGATATAAAGCAACACATGGATCTCATTTTATGCCTACAATTCAACCATCTAGCATAGAAATTCTAAGGGGATGGAAAGAACCATTAAGAAGAAATAAAATTTCCAAAGGATCACATTTAATCCAAGATTGATCCAACCTACTTTCACATAAAAAAGAAAAGACATGAACTCCACATTAAAGGCTGTTTTAATGCCAACATAATATGTTAAATAACCGAGAAAGTAATCATTCAGGATGAAAAATCACAGAAAAGTAGAAAGGGCAAGATTTCCCTTAGGTGGCAGCAGGGTTTCATATAGCAGTAAAAACTGTATGAGCTTTTTTCAAAAGACAGAAAGACCTAACCAGATGAGATTAGTATACAACATGATACTTCCTTAGGCTACTAACATTACAACATCAATGGATGGCAAATCAGGCCACAGGAAAAGAAAAATAGAATAGAAGTCCCTTTTTCCAAGGAATTCAAGGAGCTGCACAAGCAACTTAACGTATCAAAATCTCAAAAATCAAATTTAAAAAATTTTTATGCAAGAGATAACTCAAGTAACATTATATTGTCTATTAAAGCTTTTAAGTAGAAACAGCAACAAGTGGTTACAAGCTCATCAATTCATTTGGAATAATATTGCCAAAGTAATGATTTGCAACTTACTTTAAATTTGTAAACTACGGATTCACTAAATGCAGGTTTTATGGAAAAACTTGATAACTAAAATCTTAAGAAAATTATATCATTATTTATGGAATAATTGCTCAATCTATATCCCATTGTCTTCTATAAAGAAATTCCAGTGATTCATTCTACAGTTACTTCGCCTTCACAACAACAAAATAGCAGATAGTGGACAGCAAATAGAGTCTCCAATTTAGGCTGTGGTTCAACAAGGAGTCCTTACAACTTCAATATAAGAGGAAACATTATTTTTTAAAGAACAAAAAGTCAATGTCAAACCAATGTTTCCAATTAATTTTTTTCCTTCGGGCAACTCCAAGAATTTTCAGATATCACCTTCCTAGAACCTCTTAACAGTAACAGCAATCACTAAAATAGAAGCACTAGACGTTTTTACAATCTATTATTTGAAGAAGACATAAAAGTTAATCTACGTTAAGCCTAAGGTTTCTAGAAGCGGACCCACCTGGTTTGAAAAAAACCGGACACCTCCCGTTATTGCAGATAAACTTGATGAAACAATTCTCACAATTCATAAAAGGGCTTGGAAAGTTTCGGCATCGACGAAATCTACCTATATATCAAGCATAAAGTCAATGAAATTTCTTAATTTTGGTGCCGACTAAAACTACCCATTATAGAAAGCAACAGCTTTTAACAAAAATGAAACTAGACATGGGAAATGATAACAATGACATGAAAAAATAAACAAAATTAAAGCAAACAAAAATGCAAATAATCTAAAGTTTGAACCTTGAAGAACTTGCTAGCTGAGTGATGATCGTTGGACATTCTCCAAGCATCTGAATCATTGAGAGCTTTTTGTTTTTTGTTGTTGTTGTGAAGAAGAAGAAGAAGAAGGGAATGGGAGAAAGTGGCAACGGAGAGAAGGGCTGTTTTCAATTTCTTGTTTCGTGGTTTTCCCATTCAAAGTCTTTTGAGCGATACATTTGAACTTCTGCTGTTCCACTGGTCTTTGTTTGTTAATTTTGTATTGAAATTCAAATGAAATTTGTCTGTTAATTATTATAACAATATCAAACATTTTAATATGCTAATCATAAAAAAAGATCTTAAATTCATTATTCAAAAATTAAAGATATTCATTCCCTCCACTTTCATCACAGCAGAAATACTGCATCCTATTCACTACTGAGCTCCTGCTCTGAAGATAAAAGTCGGCTCAAAACCCAATTCCAACTTTTAATTATCTAGTTCAGCCCAGTGCATTTAATCTTTCTTTTTCAAGTTGTAATTTAAAAGTAAAAATGACGACAAATTTTTTACTCAGACTGAAGATGATAAGCAAAAAAATTTAGAAGAATGTTAGAGATTGTGATTGCCTATCTTCTTCTAACTATACTTAATAAATGTCTTACATGTTTAACACAGTTTCCCTGATAAAGAAGAAAGATAAACAAACCCCTTCTGTCTCTTCTTTTCAAAAAGGGGAAGAATGGTGCAATGCAATGAGAATTTCAAAGAAAAGTACATTGATTGATTTGAACACCAGTATGTATCTCAATGTGAATCTCCAGCTCACATGGAATGGCAGCCTTCTAACTTTCTTGTTTAATTTGACCTTGCAGAGCTCACACCAACACTAGCAAAATCAGAATCATTGGCTGTAATTTTGTCCATTCAATATCTTATCTTTACATACACGCTGTGTACAATCTTTCTGCTTACCATAAGGATGAAATTAGAGCAAAAAAGGACCTGTAATTAGAGTTGAACAAATGAAAATTAGTCTGGCAAAATGAATTCAGCAAGTTAAGCATTTTAAACTCAAACTTTGAAGTGTAATTGGAGACGCAGTTATAGCGTACAACCATTGTTCAACTTTTTAGTTAGAAACCTACAATAGATTCAAGATTATGATATCAAAACTAACAATCATTGATCAAGTAATGTCAAATTTTTAACTTATACAAAGAAAATTATCTTTGCGTTTATCAAGAGAAGTTTATTATTATTATAATTTTTATAATATATTATTATTATATTAATATTATAATTTTTATAATTATAACAAAAATACATTATATTAATATTATTATTATATAAAAATACAGAAAATTTTTAAATTTTTATAATTTTAAATTTATTATTATTATATTAATATTATTTTATATTAACATTTATCTTAATATTAATATCATTTATATTTTAATTAAAAATTATTTTAGTAATTTTAATAAAAAATATTAATAAAATTAAAAGAAATTTGGTTAATGTGCATGTATTTGGCTTTTTTAAAATTTTTAGGTGAGGATTGTCATTTAGGAAAGCCTCGGGTGGGAATAAGTGGTTTGGCCTTATTTTAAAGCACAAGTACTAATTCGTGGCAGAACTCAATGACCATTAGAAGAAACTATTTAAAAATACACATTTGGGAAATATTTTAGACTTGAAGGAGTATCAGTTTAGCGGTGTACTTAATACATTTTGTATTATCATGGACCTCTAGTTACAAATTTTGGTTTTGATTAAATACATTGACATTTAATTTCATCTGTTTGAGTTTGTTTTATTGATTGACTTAAAATTTAGTTATTATATTAATGTTAGAGAGCATAAAAAACATATTTTGGAAAGGAGGGATTGAGGAGATATGGTCATTTGATGATCACCTTTGAGCAAGGCGTGAGGGAGAGCAATACTGGCACAATTAAGTTGACTACACATCATATATTTATAGGTCTGATAATCAGATGATCATTAATAAAAAAAAAAATTTCTTTTAGCTTATTAATTATCTTGATGGATTTAACAAATACTTGTCTTCTAATAATAAAACCCAATCTGCAAAGAATGTCTTCTGAATCAATCTTGTAATATGTTTTTATCTTTAAAAATATCTGACACTTAAAAACCTTATATCTACTTATTGCTTCATCAATGTTAGAAAACCTCATATTTACATGTTGTTCCATTAATGTTAAGAATCTTTGGATGTCAAAAAAAATGAAGTAGCAAGTACTGATAAAACAATCACAATCTTGGGTAATATGTGAAAGGTAATCAAACTTGGATTCAGAAAATTACCCCACACATTCGAGACTATGATTAAAATTTATTATCTCTTCAAACTTATTTTTTACTTCACAATTAAAAGATACCATAGTTTAGGATGTTTTATTATGTTTGAATTTCAATCATTTGTAATTAACAATAACTTAATATCGAGAAGTTTAGTAAGATTTTTAATATCAACATCATGATTGATATTACCTTTCTCATGTTGATCTCATTTGGATTTATACTTTCTTCTATATCATTCTATGGATGCAAAACTTCAACAATTTTTTTTTTTTTTTTGGTAATTACTAAACTTCAACATTGATTCTTAAGGGAGAGTGATAATATTGTCTCAATAATGAAATTGGAAGGTTTGCTAGACATATTTATTGGCCCAGTGCATAAATTATCTTGACTCCTAATTTTTGTGCTTCAAAACCAAATATTGGAGATGCATTTCTTAGAAAGAACAATGATAAAAATGACTTGTAAAGTATGAAATTAATGATATTTTCTCATTTCATTGTCATATGGATAATGTTTTGTCTATGAACAATACGCCATGTCCAACTGAATTATCATCATTTTTTGTTTTCCCTAATATAATTCATTGTGTTACTCTCCATCCTCATTCATTGCCCTTTGCAACATAAAAAGGATTGGCAATGGCAATACTCTGAATTGTATAAAGAGGATTGGACATAATCATAATTCATACAATGATGAATCAAATAAAAAAGTTTGGTCAGAGGCTCTCTTTACTAAAAGGAAGAGACAGAATTAGACCTATTGTCTCATTCATTCTCTCTCTGACTAACTTTTATTAAAATTTCTATCAAGATTGATGACTCTTCATGACACAATACAGTTACATGCCATTTCAACTGCATCTGTAGTAAACTTAAAACAGAACCTTAGCTGTGCTCGAAAGAGGAAATCTATGTTGAAGTCAATTTTTCCTTCCATTTTCTATACAGTAGCCCCATTACCATGGCCACGTCGCCCTTGAAAACAAGCTGTCCTTATCACTTCTCAGAACCACCACCACCAATGACATGCACTGCAAAGTTTAGTAAGTCCCTATATTCGGATTGAAATCTACCATATATGGTTGAGTTCCATGCATGAAGAAACCGGACATGGCATATAGTCAAGGACTCTTTCTTTACCTTTTTTTTGGATAGGGACCAGACACAGCCATATGTGCCACTGTATGCAGCATAAGCATGTTTCTTGTAGATGGTTCGCTGAATTTAACCTCCGTCTACTGGTGATACAAGGGAAATACCCGACAACTCATGCATATGCCAATGCTAAAAACAGCAATAAAAACATGAAATTTTGTAACAAAATACAGTCATGGGATATTTTTGTGGCCATTAATCTTTAATTTATGGTGCTATATTTAAATAGCATCTGCTGACAAAAGAGTGAAAGAGTACCATTGATCTGTACAGACATGATACCACATTCTTGGCAGGGTGCAAGGGGAGTGTACATCTATTTGATCTTGCAAAAGCACCTACCAGTCAGATAATCTACCGCAAAAATAGTATCTTCATGCTTCAAATCTAATCAGGAATTTGGTCATAGTCCCCATTTTCTGGAGATTGATGTGCTCCACGTCCTGCTCTTCCTGCAAAAGAAAACATCACATATTGATCTTTTCCTCTTTCTCTCACTCCTCCGAACCCCTTTCAAAGGGAAACCACATACCTGTCAAGTCATAACTAGCAGAGGTTCTAGCATCCAAGCTACTTCTCCATTCTGTTCTTAATGGTGACACATGCATACCAGAAGGTTGAATCATGAAATGACTTCCTCCAATAGTTTGAAAATCATCATTTCCTCGGATAGGATTTCTCTCAGAAGATTCAACTGGTGAGCGGAAGCCAATACTTGATACCGAAGCCCCACCAACTGTTGATGGCAACTTGCTGCCAGAAGCATCACCTTTTAAACCAGCATTAGCATCCTTCTTTGCATCAATCTGAAAGGTACCAACAATAACCTGTAGATTCAATAAGAAAGAAATTGATTAATCAGCTAAAGAACCAAATTCTCTTACAGACAGATATCAGAAATTTGTAAATTTTATACATTACCTGAACTGGACCAGCAGCCTTTAGGGGTCCACCAACTCCTCCTCCAATGATCTGGCCATCTGAACTAGATAGACAAACACTAAGCCCACCAGACCTTCCTCCAATTTCCGTCCGCACGTAGGATCCGGACAATGAAATGATCTCAAAACGACCCTAATGTCAGAGTTTGAAAGAGTAAATTACATTTTGAAAGTATCAAATAATTGATACAAGTAAAAATGTCACTTTTGTTTCCTTTTCGGTACAATCAACTTAACCAGAGGAAAGTCACAAATTTTAAGCAAATACACAAAAAGATATATTTTCAGCCACCTATTCACACAGTGCAAACATGAAGCTCAAAAATCTTAGAACTTGATATAATTGTACTAATAAGTCTTATTAGTACATTGTTGAGTAATGTCACATGTATAATAACAAACAGCTGCTAAAGAATCTTTCATTGGGCATATTGCACAATCGTACTTAAACCCAGGTATTGCAGCACACTTGAACAACAGCCATATCTAGGAAACATTGAGAATTAATGGCACCTAATGGCATCTATTTGTGTCTACATCTGAGAGGTGATATTGGTTTCAGCATCTAAATTAAATCATATATATATATATATCCTTCAAAATCATATTTAAAAAAGCATGTGGAAAATTCACCAATTGAATAATCTAATCAACTATAGAAACAACTAGAAGTTTATGATAATCCTTCCGGAAACCTGATTTAACATTTTTTTTTTAATTAAAGCTTCAAAGAACACAAATTAGATCCAGAGTACATCAAGCTTGTTATTACTAATCTAACTGTAAGAATTCAGTGATACAATCTCAACCTCAGCTCTTGTATGAAAGTTGACATGTTTTTGTCAGACCTTGGTGCCCTGAGAGGACCTAAACTATGGTATAAACAAACAATTGTGCTCCCAGCTCTATATATCTCAAAAATGTAATTTTTTTCCTTACTGCACCCACAACAGAAGCATCCCACAGGTGATTTAATTAAACCACCATCTGTCTTGATTTCTCTTAGATAAAACTAATGTCTTCCTTACTGCACTCATTATAGAAGCATCTTACTATGACTTGACGAAGAAATAAATGACAGCAAACTTATACTGTAGTACACATGAGACTTTCAAACGCAGATAACTCTTATTTCCCTATTTGTTTTTGCTTCTTCTGTGGGGGAAAAACATTCATGCATGGAAGATCAACAAAAGAGTTACCAATACAACTGCAAAATGATATAAGAATATAAAAAATACCTCATATGTAATATTTCCTCCTGATGTTGCTGGCTGGCGCAGAGATGCATTAGAGATTGAACCAGATGCAGACAGAATACATACCTCACGCTTACTTTGTTGCATGAACATCATGATTTTCTGTGAAACGTCCTATTCAATGCATTGGTATGTTGTGTCAGAAGGGAAACAGATAAATATTAGTAAGAGACTGACTTGTTTTATATAAACCTATAGTAGCCCCTAAACTTGTCCACTAGAAAATCACAAGCTATTATATTTTAATAAACACTAAAATAAAATAGAACTCAAAGACGTTATTCAGACACTAGAAAAAAAAAGAAATCACAAGCACTCCAGCATCCATAATTTAACTATATTTAATCTTTCAGTAATGCCATCAAATTGGTAAGTAGATTCACGGTTTGAGGTTGGTAATGAATGAGGACAAAAAAAGGATTAATAGGGGGAAAAAAGATATTATTGCACGCGTACAACCAAATTTGTTGTTTGATTACCATAAAGACAATGACATAGTATACTCCCACTACTGCATCTCAGTTTCCAATTACAAAGGAAAGAAGAGAATATCGGAGATTTCAATAGTAAATGACTAATATATCAAGAGGATCACTTCGATCATCAACATGCTAATCTTACAAATTACTAGGATTAGTGTAAACAAGGTCACTGCCTTAGAAGAAACTTGGTGAAGAGAGGAGATTTTCGATAATTTAAGATAAGATGGAAGAAAGAAAGATAAGTAAACCGAATCTGGCCCCATAGAATGATAACAACCATAATATTAATGAAATGTTCTAAAATAGAAAGCTTCATCACAATACAGATAATGGCAATGATTATTGGCATTATGTCATTTCACCACCACCCACTAACACCTTCCCAAAATAGGGACAACGACACTGTTAGATGATCCCCATGATTGCTGAATGTCCACAGTTCACATGCAAGTTGCTCAATCTAAAAACTAAATCTCAAAGGGAAAAAAACAGAAGGAAACAAGACCGTGCAAGCATGTAAAAATCAATTTTGAATTTATAATTAGAGACAATGGGAAAACAGAATGAAACAAAAAATTACTTCATACACATCAGACTTCAGTTGATATGTTTACTTGAATCCACAATAGATAAAGAATACAACACTAAGTAAAATAGATCCCCGGACCTTCTAAAGGCTAAACAAACCAGGAGAAACAGGTATTGCCTAATATTTTATAAGAAAAAAAAAGCACCATCAAGAATTTGTCTTCATTCAACTACAGAACCAAAAACACATTATTATGGTGTAGTGCAACATCTTAAAAGTTTAAAAAAGACAGTAGAGCAAACTTCTCAGGTATATTTCATACCATGCTGCACAATATAAAAAAAAATTAAAAGCTTTTGAAGATGGAAAAAACACTACAAATAAACTGTGTGTTCATATAATTAAATTATTCAGTACATATATACCTCGACATGAGAAAATTTAGAAACTGAGATAATGCATACCTCACCAGCAGAAACACTAATAACATGAGGAGTAAAACCTTGTCCAGAATTTCCTGCATCCAATAATCGAAAATAGCAACAGTAAGTTTCTAAGTTAGACCTTAACCACAATAGAAAATAATGAATCCCAGACCACAGAACATGTAATAAAAATAAACAATGTTACACAGTTTTACATGGGCAAAGTAATTATATTGCAAACTATAATGCAGAGTAAAAGAATCAATACAAAACAAAATATTCTTGGAAGTAAACAAAAAGTATCAGACCATATGGTTAGTCAATCATTAATAGGAGTGAACTTAACACGTTTTCTTCCAGTAAATGAGGAAAAAGAGAAAATAAGTCTCACAAGCCACATAAACCAACTTTGCAGGTTACTAGAAATCCAAATCCAGCACCTTAAAATGTATACAGGAAGGCTAATAACAATCTCAGCATAGTGACATGCAATGAAATTACTTTGATACCACACAACCAACTTTACGTTACAGCTAGGGATATAGATAGGGACAAACATATCACCACATCAGATGCTAGGAGTTAATACAGTAAACCTGTAATGGCATATATGACATGGTTCTCAATTAGCATTAAGGTTCACAGCTTAAGATGTAAAGACTCAAAAGTATAGCATCCTTAATCAATCTAAGAAGAACAATTTTAAATCCTTTTCCAATTCAAAAAACAGAAACTGAAGCTTCGCTAACCATGAAAAAACGAAAAATGAAAAAAATGTACAAAACGAAAAAGCTGGTGTAACCACCAAGATGGGTAAATTCATGCACAAATTTAAACACGTCAAATCTTAGAACCAGAAGTAAACCAGGGACAGAAGAATTCAAGACAATTCCTCACATTTTCGAGGAATTTAACAATTGGACTCACTAAACTCAATGAACTAGCAGATAAAGCATTGGAAAGCAATAAAAGTAAAATGTAAAAATAAAAAACACCAATAAACGCATACAAACAATTCTCAGAAACGCACTCAAACACCTATGTTTTCAAAGTGACACCCACTACACTGAAGCAAAAATAGCACCGGTAAATTATTCAAAAACACCGTCCAAATTCAGCACATTCCCAACAAAAATAAAATATACCAGAGAAGCCCATAAAGATCACACTAACACAAATTGCCAAAACACCAAATTAAGAAGTAGAGTAGCGTAAAACATGAAATTTTCAGAAAAGCCCCCGAATTAACAGGTACAAATAGGAAACTTTACGAAAATACCCACCAAAACCGACAAGTTGAGACTTCTTGTAGAACGGAGATGAGTTAGAACCCAACAGCGCTTGTTGTTGTTGCTCTCTCTTCTCCTTGGAGCTAGATGCCGACGCCGTTTTCTTGGCCGCCAAGGCCTGCTCTGGCGTCCCGTATTTTCTGGGTCTTCCACGCTTCCTCTTCGCAGGCTCCACCGGGGAGGTCACGGCGGAAGAACCAACGGAGTGAGGGTATACCATTGGATTGTGTTGTTGTTGGTGAGACCCAGCGCCGTCCTCGTTGGTGGTGTGAGGAGGTGGGGGAAGCAGGCCATTGGTGGGAGACAGAGTGGCAGCGGTGGCGGAGGGGTTGGGGTTGTGATGGTGGTGGTGAAGGTGATGGTGGTTGAAGTAGGAGCTGAGTTGTGGTAGTTGTTGCGTGTCGTTGGGTTCCATTCTTGTTTTAGATAGAGATTTAGAATTAGAGAGAGAGAGAGATTTTTTTATTTTTTATTTTATTTTTTATTTTGCGAGGAATGTTTAGATTGTACTTTGTTTTCAATTTTGATTTCATAAGAGGTGGAAGATTCCTAGCCGTTGGATTGCTGCTTTTCTTCGTGATTCACTATGGTTGTTGACTTTAACCTTTTTTTCAGAATTTTTCAAATAAATTGCAAAATTATTTTTTTAAGAACAACTAAATTCTATTAATATATTTTACGACCGAATTTTGGTACAGAATTTCAGTACCGAAGACTGTAAAAATATTTAAAAAAAGATATTTTTTTTAAGTAAAAAAAATATTGATTCGACAGAAAACGGGAAAAATGAGACACGTGTCTGCCTGATACGTATTTTTGTGAACTTTTCGGTTTGCGTAGCACCTACATCCCTTATCCTGACCGTCCAATCTTCTTTTCTCACCCATCTTCTCCCATGTTAAGCCTAAACTGTTCTCGCTTCAATCTTCAAAGGTCCAGAGTAACAGCTACAAAGAAAAAGAATTTGAACATTTGAATATTCGAGGTACATGGTCATGTATTTGAAGATTAGATAATTATATTTTGTTTGGGTCAAATCTAGTTAGGGTTTTCATCTGTCAATGTTGCTGTGCGTTTTTTGCGTTGAAGTTTTTTATTTTCCGAACTAGGTTTTCGAAATTTCGTGGATTGTCATGAAATTATGAGTTTTTCGTTTGAATTTGAATGCTATTAGATTTTGCTTAGGTCAAAGCTAGTTAGGGTTTTCATCTGTCTCTTGATTATGAGTATGTTGTACACTTCTTGATTTAGCTCATTTTGGTTTTGTTCAATTTATTTTAAATTTTGAGTTCTCTTTGGTAGATGGGAATGTGGGTGAATAAGAATTGAAAGATGGTGAATTTGGTTTTTGTTTGGCAAAGTTGACATTTGGGAATTTGTCTCTCTTGATTATGAGCATGTTGTATGCCTTCTAATTAAAAATTCGGTTTAAAATTGAATATCAAAAATTTTGGTTTGGTTACCGGTGTAATCAATTTGGTTCAAAACCAGATCGACCCCAAACATGTTCAGTTTCAGTTTAATATATTAGCTAAATGGAATTTGATTAAGTATTAGTTAAAGAAAAAGATATGAGAATTTGATCAAGTATTTAAAATAGAATTTTAAGCTGTTGAACGGTTCATTTCCATTCAGGTTGTGCCACTTAAGATAATTTTGAATGGATGAATGACCATACATGTGAGACACTATAGAGACATTTTCTGATACACAACTAGTCACTCAAGAACCACTTTGTTCTTATCCAGTCTGCAGAGAGTGATTCCGGTGATTTGAAGCGACTCCAGTGACGGAAAGTTAAGTTTCTGGCGGCAAATTATTCAAGCACAGACCACAAGTAAGTGGGAGTTTGTTGATGTATTTTGATATTGGATTTGAGATGTGATTAATCTGATATGCGGATGGAGTATACTTTGTGTGATCTAATGAGTTCAAATGCATATAATTGTGGTAGATATGTGTATATATTTGTGTGTAGCTCTTGTTTGATTGCTGAAACATATGTTTCAAAAATAATTTATTTTGGAATTATATATGTATAGAAGTTATGATGTTGTGATTTAGGGTATTTGTACTTTATGTATTTTTATTTGTGCATTTTGTGATGCTATATCATGTTTTATGGTCTGAGAATACATTATAGATAATAAAGTTTCATTTGGTGATTGTTCGGTGTGGAGCAAAGATAGTTTGAATAATTCATCCGAGATGCGTAAGAACAACTGTTTCAAAGACATGAATGGTCATGATAAATGTAAAATTAGGATTTTGTTAGCATTGAATGATTGTGCATAAGACTCGCACGGTTGTTCATTGACTAGAGTTGAAATGTTGATGACCGTTGGACAAACATGCATACAATTGTATGTGACACATAGGATTAGTTGTTGTGAATGACTATGCCAGAGTGTATGACCGTTCATGATTATGAAAAGACGATGATATCCCTAGGCCAAGGTACAATCATGAACTCAAGGGAAGAAGACATTCATGACATAAGCATGAATAACTGTACGATGGGCATGTATGGTTGTGCATGAGGTCATGGGCAGGAATGACTGTGATTGGAGAAGTCATTCATGAAAGAAGTGATGCATGCCCGTTCACACAAGGCATACGGTCGTGCATCAGTGTAAGTTTGAATGGACATTCATGAGTTATGTACATCCATTGATAGAGATGTCTTGACAATTTTTAGGGATGTATAGGGTATGTAGTAGTATCAAATCATGCCAAGAGAGTGTACATACAAATTAAGGCATGAAAGTAACATGAGTTAAGGGTGAAAGCAAGATACAAGCCCGAGTTATATATTTTAATGGCTTGAGTGCATGCACATAGTTTTCATGAAAGCATCCATGAAATCAATTTTTATGCATGTTTTCCTAGACGTAGGGTGTTCATGTTTTGGAACTGAACCATAGGATATAGGAAACTTGAGATCTGTAGTACATGTATAGGACTCGATTCCATAGGACACATAAGGACCTAGAATTATCATGAAAATTAAAATTTAATAAATTTAAATCACACAAGTAGGTTAAAAGCACACAATATGAAATCAGTCAACAAATAATTGAAGTTCTTGATAGTAAAAGAGAAAATGTTAAAGAGATTGACTCAATGATTTATAGTGGTTCGAAGCATCGATTTTAAACCTCTTATATCCAATTCTTCAAGGCAACCCTTATAAAGTTCCACTAACTCCGTATCATTCTAATACATTAGTTTCTTATGGGATTATATCTAATTGTTCAGGATCTCACCCTTTTATAGTAATTGGTCTAGGATTTCTTTGTTTTCAAGTTTATACAAAATCTTGCCCAAAAAGGTTTGCATACAAATAATTTACAAGCAAATATGCCTCTAACCAGGCAAATATACAATAGAGTGAACTAATTTCTCTTAAGGATAAAAATTTGGTGTAGTGAGAGAGTTAAGGTTGGATAAAGAATGTGAGCTTTCGACTTCGAATTCATATAACTTGAATAAGATGAATTCTATTGCTTTGAATATGCCTCAAATTATTGATTTTATACTTGATTTTTGACAAATGATGCAGGCTAGTTGTTTGGACTGAAAATAGTCATTGACTATGAAAAGATCTTTGAATTCTAGTATAGAGTCCCAAGGAATGGGCGTTCCCTTTTCTGTAATAGTCATTCCTAACCAAAAGATTTGATTTTCCAAACCAAAAAAAAAATAAAATTTGATCAACTCTCCAACGATCAAATTTTATTTGGCGTCATTGTTGTGGAACAAATGTTCCAATACACGAATGGGCGTTGTCTTGAGTTTACTTTTTCTTCAAAGTTTCCAAAATGATGAGTGACCAACTAGAATGGTCTCATTCTTTGCGGAATGATGCTGAATTCTACAAATAAATTCCAAAGAAAAAAATTGGTGGTGACACAAACAATAAGCAAATTCAATTTCTTCTAAAAAATATGAAAATTTGTTAAAAATTAAGAAAATGAAAAATTTCGTACCACCAGCACGAAATTTGTGCTAAATGTAAAATATAAACAGCCCTCCAAAATTTAAAATCCTGCACCTATACCCTTAAATATGCTAAATATTGGGTACATGTATCTCCCCTTGTGTCAAAATCTTATTCTTAATCCCTGACGCTATATTATCCAAAAAAACCTTAGTATTTCATGCTAATAATGTACTAATAACGTATACACTGTTGTAAAAAATTTTATTTAGTCCCATTAGGTTATAAAATTTTCACATATATATTCCCAAAATTAGAGATTTTAGTGTTGCGGAGGAAATTTATAGTTAAACTCCTTAGATTATAAATCTATCACTTACGCTCCTGTTTTCAAAGTTTAGCATGCACATAGAATGTTCTTCGAAGTTTAGTATATATTGAACTTCAATTTTAAGCCCAAAAAATACCAATCTAAATCTTAAACTCGTACAAATCTACTTAATTAATTGCAAATACACTCCAAACACAATAAATCCCAAATAAATTTACAACTTAATTACTAAAACAACCATAAAATCAATAATTTTCGTCCTTAAACCAAAAATAATAACTTCCATGTCTTGCAGCTTTCAGGTTGTTCAGCAGTGCAAAGTGAAGTGAAGGGGGAATGTTGAGTGCACCTGAGCTACACATCTTTCTGCTTGAGAAGCTTGAGCTTGCTTTATGCATTTCAGCGTTAGTGGTTTTTGAGTAGTTTTCCTTGCACATGTTCCATAGCTCTGTGTCAAAACAAGCTAAGCTGCGTTTCTGCATCAACAAGCTGCTTTTCAGCATTTTGTTGAAAAAGAAATAATCATTGATATTCCTAGTATAGTAGTTGCTATCATAAATACAATCACACTCAATTTGATGGTATTGTTTGATCTTAAAGGGGATCTTCTATACTTTTGCATGAGGGGTTATTTCTTGGTTTGTCCAGTCATCAATAACTTGATGTTTTTTAAGATAACAGTAGATAGAAACAAGGCCCTTAAGGATTCCTATTGAAACCAAGAAATATAGGCCTGCCTACCATCCACACCGGAAGAAATGGATTTTTGCGAGAAAAACCTGCTAGTGGAGGAAGATCTCCTAAGGATATGAGACAGAGCTAAAGGGAGAGCCAAAAACGGATTTTTGGTGTATGATCCTGCATAATCTTGAATGTTATTAGTTTCTGATGAATGGAATAAAATGTCAACCAAATTTGTGCCCCATTTTTACACTAAAATGTGATTTGAATCTTTCAAAACAATCTCAACAACCATGACAAAGTAGAACAATAGCAATGAAGAGCAATGGTGGAGGAACACAATTGAAAAGACGAAGGAGATGTATGGAAAACATGGCTTGTAATTTGGAAGCTAAATGTTGTCAGCTCTCAGGTTGAATTTTTTGTTAGAAATCAATTGGAAAATAGGTTGAAATTTTGAAAATGGAAGATAATGGCTGAAAAATTCGATTTATGTACGGGGACATTTTCATCAATATGCAGTCTGTGGTTAATATATTTAATCCCTAAGTTCTTTACTGATTTCGTATAACCTCAAAACTAGGTTATTCCCTTAAAATAAGGATAACCTTATAATAATAAAAATATATATATATTTGGGCTTTAACACATAACATAATTAATTAACCATGATAATTCATTTTTATATTTTACGTG
Source organism: Anacardium occidentale (assembly GCA_026122585.1). Classification (NCBI taxonomy): domain Eukaryota; kingdom Viridiplantae; phylum Streptophyta; class Magnoliopsida; order Sapindales; family Anacardiaceae; genus Anacardium; species Anacardium occidentale. The sequence goes on from JAJEJH010000456.1 coordinate 124,170, forward strand.
AAAAATTTTAACAATTAAAATTGGGCTTTAATGTTTAATAATAGTGATAAAATCATACTATTATTAAAAATCTTAAACTTGATTGTTTTAATATAAATCTAACAAAATGGTAAATTTTTTTACTTAGATTGTATTATCGACGTAAATTGTTGTTTCTTAAAATAAAAAAATTTGAAAAATAAAATAATGAAATAATGATGAGACTTTTAGGGATCTTTAGTTTTGGTAAAAATGAAACAATATTTGTCACTGTTTGAATGAGATATTATATATTTGAGGTAAAATAATATCATTTTGTATCTTATAAAATAACATTGTTTTAGTACTTATAACAAAAATTAAAAAATATAATAATGGATATTAAGCAGTTTGATACATGTAATATAAAAAATATATGTTTTATGCATTTTTAATTCAAAAATATGATGAAACGCATTTAAAATAATAAAATAAATGAGTTAACAAATGGTGTATTTGTTAATTAGGAAAATATGAATTAAAAAAAATAATATTTATAAATAAACTTCCATTGAGACTTTTGTTTCAAACACCAGTACATGGTTATTCAATTCTCACTTGTGCGTCAACTTTATCATTATCTCCCTGGACAATTGCCACTATGATTAGAGAATTATTCATAGGACTTTTGGGAGAATTATACCCAATAATTAGCTGATGAGAATGGAGAGCTTATTTATTATCATGATTGTAATTGCGGGATGTGATAACTTTAATATCATATAAAACTCATATCAGAAGTACAAAATTTTCTAATATGAATTCCAATTCTTATACCCTATATTTCGGATTAGAACAATCATGCACTAGTTTGTTATAACGGGAAATATAGCTATTTATTTCAACTAATTGGTGAGCATGTTCTTGGTGAATCTTCTGATGGGCTTGTGCAGTATGATCTAAGTATTATTAAGTCAGATATGGAGATATAGCTCTTGAAAAAGACGTAGATGACCCTACATCCCTTTGCTCAAGCAATGCACGCTTCAGAACTAGACGGACCTTGATATATAGATTGGATTTCAAAACCATGTGGAAGAAGAATCCAATCGCTATGACAGCCTACAAAACATGTTTTAAATCTAAAGAGTCTCAAATGATGTCATTTCTTACTCAGAATTCAGAATCTGTTTTCATTAGATTCGGAGATAACATATTTCTCTGTCATCTTCAAAACAAGGCCGTGTAAATGCTCCCATATGATAGTTGTGGCTCCCCCGTTTCATCGGATTTCAGCAGAGTAGTGCCTTTCTTCAAGCCAGCTTGCCCACATTCTTCTTTAGTATATATTAGGAACCCAGCACCAACAGCAGATCTAAATGTAATTAAATTGCAAATGCAGACCAAGATTATAGATGAAAATGATTGAATGCAACTGATCTTATTGTGTACAATAAACAGTGGTTCAATCATGTTTTCCACAATTTATTCTGGTTGATTTCTCCATCTCCCTTGTATGCCTTCTGTGTACTCCCAGTCCCTTTCTCCTGCATGAGTCCTCACAGTTTAACAAGATTATTATCATTCATGGTTGTGGGTTCTGGTGAGCATTTCATGTAAATAAATTATGATTCTGAAATGATCATACAGTTGATTTTATTCTGCTTTTAACTTAAGCAGACGATCAACCGCGGTTGATGTTAGTACATGTTTATCTTAGATTTTCCTGCAAAGTAGGTGTTGCTGTAGTTTTAGGCATCCTTGTTATGTGGGCCGCTGTGCTTTTCTTGGATGGATTTATTGTCACTGATAATTGTATTAGCTTTGGTTCTAGTCACTCCGAATGCTTGAATTCTTTCAAGTTACTACTTTTAAACTGTAAAATCATGTAGGATTACCTTTTCCTACTACTTTCAAGCAAACAATTGTAAATCAATCAAGTATATACTGTAAGTCTATAAAAAAAGAGTTGCTTAAGAATTCTACAGGAGCTTAAAAATGCTGCTACTTTTAATTTCTTTCTCTTGAATTAAAAAAAAAAAAAAGAAAGAAAAGAAATTGGCTAGTTTGTACAACAAGAGTAAATCTTCAACTTTATGTTGCATGGAGATCAAAGTTATCCCTGTTTGAATAAATGAACTATTTATCTAATATAAAGAATGAACAACCCTCCAAAAACATCCAAAATCTTAGAGGGTGTAAGCTTGAGTCTACAACTTCCCGGTACAAAAAGAATCCTCCCATGTTAATTAATCAGATAGTGGCAACAAGAAACTAAACCCCGAATTCTCACGAATAAGAGGAGGTGGTTCAATGTCAGAGATGTCAATTTGTTCCATTGACTTCGATAGGTCATCTACTGAAAATGGAATGCTGCAGCATAACAAATTAACCAGTAAGAGGTCAATGACATCCACAAAAAAACGTAGGTAAAGGCCGAAAGGCAGCTTGGAAGAGTGTCTAGGAACAATGGAAACCAATCAAATTATGCATAGCCTTTCTCATTGTCTTCTATTTTTTGTGCAGCTATGTCATGTTTGATCATCATGATCATACATTTCAGCTATATAGTGCAACCCTCAACTAAATGTTGAAAATTTTATATCAATTTTCAAAAGGTACTTTCCAAAGAGGTATCCAATAATGTAGCCAAGATATGACAACATTTTAATAAAATGGAAAACAAACAAAAACATAACTGAAAGGAAGAAAAGATTCACACATTGTTAACGTTATTTACTAACCTTGAATCATCATCCAACAGGAAGGAGCTGCTAACTGCATTGTTGGAATCTTCTGTCATCAATACCCTCATATTGGATATAACCTACAAAACGAACATTAACATGGCTGCAGTCAGTTTAGCTGAATGTCTACCATACTAGGAATTATTTTAGTCCTATCCCATGTGACAAAGATGACTCTACCCTAGTTTGAGTAATGGCATCCACAGGCCACTTACATCTGGAGACACACTATGCGTGCCATACTTGTCATCCCAGTACATTGTACTGATCCGATATAGCTGCTGTATGCTAAGGACCTGTCAATAGAAATTAATTTTGTTGATATTCGGAAAAGAAGAGGGCACAGAAACAACTTGGAAATATATGATAAGCATCACGCACTGGGCAGAGGTCATGGCTTATTTCGTCCAGTGTCTTCTTCGGTTTTTGATGTATGACCTGAATTAAAAAAAGGCAACATTTGACAAAATTTCATTTGCTCTTACTTTTCCTTGTCAAAGCAAGTAATCAGGAACAAATGGAAAACCAAGTTTAAAACAGGAACATACAAGAAACCCAATGGCCTGCCTTATATGCTTGAGCTCATCCCAGGCTAAACCTGCATACTGTACTCATTTTCTGTTTGTTATGTAATACAATAATTAAATAACGAAGCAATGCAGCAATTCAATAAAATCACCTCATCTGTTGCTTTGTAACACCAATGCTCCAATTCAGCCAATCCGGCTTTGACATATTCACCATTACTAAATGAACAGCACTCTCTCCTCAGCAAAAGGCTGAAACCAAGATAGTGGTGGGAGATAAAAAAGACAGGAGGAACTTGTACCTTCAGTACTAAAATAATTCACTAGCAATAATAGACTCAAACCTGTTGAAAAGTTGAACATTTATGAAGGAAAATATTTGAGTGAAGACCTTACGAACTAAAAATGGAGGCACCTAGTACAAGATATCAAAAGTTAGACAAAAGATTTGATGTGAGAATCAGATTAAAGTACAAAAAGAAAATTAGGATATTCATGATGAATCTCTACAAAATGAGTGAAATAGGAAAGATATATAGGAGGAATAGAATAAAATTAGGTCTAACTAACATAATTAATTTTCAAAGTGTTCAAGAAGTTTCCAAGGCTCTTTACAATCCCTTGCCAGTGTGCAATTAAAGCTTTCTGGGCTGCAGTGTTAGCAACTGAACGTGATGATCCCTTGACTAAGCTTGCTCTGGATGTTCTTGGTGCCTATTTCATCATATTCAAATTAAGATTATAATTTTAAAGAGTTTAGATACAGAGGAATGTTTGCAAATTCCAGATTCAGAGAAGCATGTATGCAGTGATTTTTTTAAAAGAAAAATATTATACCTGGATGCATAGACCAAGTAATGGAGAAATTTCTTTCTTCAAATTATCTCGAATCATTCCATAAATCTTTTCAACATAAGCTGTAAGCTGCTGTTTGAAAAGCAAAGCTGGGTACTTGGCTTCAACTTGCCGTAAGGTATCCACTCCACCACTTATGCTACCGTTGATCAAGGAAAGGTTAACCCCTTGTGGAGACCCACGGAAACTCTGAAAAATAACGTTCAGTTACATTAACTGAAATAAAGAAACTTTACCGAATGAGTAATTGATTCTAATGGAGAAAGTTGTACTTGTGTCATCCTCCCAAATAGTGTGGCTGATGATGATCGACGACGTTGGGGAGTCATTCCAGCTGCACCACTAGCTTTCAATGTTCGCTGAAGTAGCAAGAGGAGTGTAGAGGCATTGGATAACCAGTAGGCCAAAATATCATTGTTATCCTGGGTCTAAAATCCAATATGCAACATTCAAGCTCAAGCTGGATTTGATTTTTAGAAAAATTAACAATATATTATACTAGCATAGAAAGTTGGACATTTCAAACCTCAATAGCATTGCCAATGGTCTGAATGATGCGGTCAAATACGCTTGTTCTCTCAACTTCAAAAGATCTCCACTGCAACAGGCATTTGTATATGATACAGGCAGCAATAGGCCGGTTCCCTGAAAAACCTAGGTGTTGTGCAATACAACGAATAAGCAACTCCTGGTTCTCTTGTTGTTTCTCATTTAGCGATTTTTGTGGTTTCTCCTCAACTTCTGAAGGATCTCTATTTATTGAAGGACTATGCAGATCCTGTTCCCATATATAGACTGATCAGCAACAAAAGTAGGCAAGGAAGAATATTTGGGTAAATCTCATAGTATACTTTTCCCTTACTTTCTTTCATTGTAGTATATAATTATAAGAGCGTTACTTACAATAGATGCCTTTGTATCCACTGACATACGACCACTGTCAGCAGTTCTCTGCAAATTTTTTAGAAAACATGAAGATCAAAAAACCTTCTGGATGACAAACACTAAAATTGCAAATTTAGTACTTTATTTCCTCAAGTACCTGTAATACGGATCTGGACCGTCCTGAAAGGAACTTATTGGGTGCCATGGACACAGCCTGTTGCCTTAGTACTTGATTCTCTGATTCTAAATTGGTCAGCTTCTCTTCTAGCCTAATTGTGGAAGTGTAAGAGTGGGCCACATTAGAAAAGTTTTAAGCAGTGAATTATTTCATCCACAATATAAAGTTAAGCATAAAATTTTATAATAAGTAGAAACAGATTACATGATTTGAATTTGATTCATAGGAGTGATGAAGATGAATCATATAGACTGAGAGAAAGTATACTACCTGGTCAATGATTCTTGGAGTTGCTGAACTTTTTTCTCTGTTTCTTCTAATTTTTTCCGTCTTTCTTCACTTGTCTCTTGGAGTTCATTGTATTTTTGTTCAGATTCATCAGCTCTTTGTTTTTCTGATTGCAATGACTCCTATAAAACGATGATTGTCTCAGATTGGATGATTACGATCAACGTCCAACATAATACAATGAGCTATAAGAAGAGCCACAGCAAACTGATGAAAACTCATACATTGAATCTTAATGGTTCTACTAACGTCCTACCACATCTAACAAATCTTGAACACAGGTTTCCAACTTCTTACTTTGACAAAGAGCAACAAATATTGCACTTCAAACCTTTCCCTTTTTGGTAGCATGACAAAACAATCCTAGTTAGGGTAATACGTCAATTCAACACTAATCTTTGGGGGGAAAAAAAGTAATGTGATGCTGCTTTTGTGAATTTGGCCGGTTAAAACTTGCATCTCAAGATTAATCTCATTCTTGTATTGCATGGAAGTAAATCTTAATGTGAATGCGATTGCAATTGAGGTGTTTTACAAAAAAATGTTTTAACTGAAAATTATATTACTTGGAAGAAAAGGTTTCACCCCACTGTATAAAAGTGAAGATACAATTAATTTATTTGGCAGGGGAACTATTAATAAATATACACATTCCTTTTATCAACAGAAATTAAGTATTAATCAATGGCTGAACCTCTTACCTTTAGGCTCTCCACTTCTGCTGTTAGTGACTCAACTTTTTCGGTATCTTCAACTAAAACTTGGGTTTCTTTAATAACAGGAGGCGCCTCTTCAATAGCTTTCTTTGCAGCCTCTTGTTCCTTGATAAGCAATGCCTTCGTCTCTTCAACTTTCCTTTGCATTTCTTGCAATGAGTTCTGCAACTTTGTTACCTCCTGTGTCTTTGCTTCTTCTAAGTCAGTCTGCATGCATATTTTTAAGCCTTGATAGATGATTTAATAGAAAAGTCATCGAAAGATTTTAAAGTTGAGTAATAAATTATGAAATATAAATTTATAATAGCAAAAGCTCATGTCATATTTTTGCTCCTTATTTTAATTATTATACCATTAAGTGATGTCAGCATCAAAACATAATTATTACCCGTAAACGTTTCTCCAACTGTAAACGCCATGTGAGTTCCTCTACATGCTTCTCAAGCTTATCTTTTGCTTCTTTGAGTGCACCTGTTTCCCTTGCAGCCTGAAAAAAAAAAATAGAGATGGGTACAAGAAGTCAAAATGAGATACATACATATGAAGTGTCAACTTACAAGTGAGAGGAAATATGCTTAAGGTACACTTTAAACAAAAAACTGAAAAGATCTCCATGCTTGATTTCTCTTTCAACATGAATTGTTTGTTCTCTCTTTTAGCATTTCTTAGAAATTCTAGTTCCATTTTCTAATTTTCAGACCTTTTCTTCTGAATACCAGTTTTTTTGTTTCATATTAAAGATTTCTCCATTAATGTTCACAATTGTCTTGATGTAGATAAATGCAATTGTTATAGGCTTGTTTTTGTTGGACCAGAATGATTCTACCCCCTCATCCCAAACTCCAAAGACGCAACAAAAGGTTGGCAGTACCGCAATTGATTATCAGCTAAGAGGCCTAGCCCTATATGTATAATCAGAGTATTTATGTTTAATACAGAAATAAATTGTATGAAACTATATAAAAAAAAAAGTTATTCTTTACTGACCATTTTGAGCTTCCTAAGCTCTCTCCGAGCAATTCTACCTCTCCATCTTGTCTGCGCCTTAATTGTTCCTCTCTTGAGCTTCTTATAATATGAAGCAGCTTTATGGCAACGCCACCGGGCCTATATATTTCATTATCCAAAGAAAGGCAACAGTTATAAGTAACTAGATATGCAAAGAAAAATGAATAATTGTGACAATATCAATGCTAAGGTTATAACCTGAATAATAATTGTTGCTTTAGTTTGCTTCTTGTATCTGAATTCTTTGCGAGCAGCCATTGCCCTTAACCCTGTTTGCAAGGAAAGTGCTGAAACATGGACTTTCTTATAAGCTTTTCGGGCTCCATATCTTCGTAGATTCTTCTGAATTTTCACAGCAGCTGCCTCCTTCTTCATGCCATCAAAAACTTTGCATGCCAGTCTTCCTACAAGTCATCCAAATGCATGTAATAGTAAATTAGAAAAGGAAACTGATTTACCATTAACAGATGTCCTAAACAGCTTTATGAAAAGACAAAACAGTTACATCTTCTACTAGACTACTTGCTCCATAGGAACAGCACTAAATGTAATCAAAACCAGATTTATGCTATAAAATTTTCAGATGACTCACCTCTGCACACAGATTGCAAAATCACAGCAGCCTCTCGCAATTCAATAAACCGTTTACGAGCAATATGAGTTCGTATGCGCCTCTGGATGGTTTTTGCAGCATTATTGAGTACTTCAGCTCTCCGTGCATCTAACTCTGCCATTTGACCAGCTCTTAAGAATACCTTTGTTTTGCCTATCTGCACAATTATTTCCAAGGCAAATAAAATAAATTCTTATAAGTGTTGCACTTAATATATCTAGCGCAACTCAGAGGACAAAATATTTTAAGCAGTCCCACAAGGCAGCACAGATATCTCTTCTATTACCTGATATCCTTTAAGCCCCTTCTTTTCCAAAATCATTTTGCAAGCAACCTTTTCATCATAGCTGTTTGTGGATGCATTAACAAAGGTAGTATGCATGTTAGTTCATTTATGATCAACAAATAGCCTTCTGAGTCATATAAACTGAGGTCATCCCTCGGGTTGAAGAACTGGTAGCACAGCGGCTTTAGGTTTTGTAAAAAGAAATTCAACAAGAAAGTCAAACCAGCTACACACTTCGGTTGTCAAACATCTTATAAGTTCTTTTTTTTTTTTTTTCTCTTAATGTTAGAAAAAAGGTTACTTACTTTCCTTCCAAAGCCTCTGTGGCAAGAAGCCCAAAACGGTTGATGAATTCAAAAAAGGGACGACGAGTAGGGTATCCAGCACAACTGATTCTGATTGCCTCTAAAACACCCTACAGGGAAAGCCATTATAATAGCTGAACATGAGAAGACTATTTAAGAACTAAATATCATCTCTTTCTTTCCAGAAACCAAATTAAAACTGAAAGAAGAAAATAACATAAATATAAGAAATTGTACTTACACCACAACGTAGCTGTTGCATAATGTTTAGATTCTCAAATATGGCAGGTTTAAGAAGGTTGTTTGGCTTTACACATCTGATGTAGTGGGGTTCTGTAGAGTTTAATGTATCCATTAGTTGCTGTAGCTGTACCTAAAATTTTACACCATAAAAATGAAAGTCTTCAAATTCTTGCAGCATAAAAAGGATTTATAGTGCTCTTTTGAAGTGGCATGAGGTAACATATAGACTCTAGTTTTCATCAACTATCACATGAGGGAAATTACCTTAAAGCGAGAACCAATTGAAGAAAACTTGGACGATTTAGATGTCTCTTCTGGAAGTGGTGGGAAAAGTCCAGCTACAAAAGAACATTGGGAAGCACTCAACAAATCCTGATGTTCAGGAACAACATAATCCTTGTTTTTGTCTAAAAAATGATCGGATTGATATTGGACCTGGAAAGAAATGTTATCAAGAAAAATAACCTAAATGCTCGAACGATTCATTCCCATAACTTTTCTACTAATGGAACTTTATATGTTTTGGTAAAACTTTGTTTGTTGAGCATACCTCTCCAGCATAATGAGAAATGGTAAAATCCGTCCGAGACAATTTTGGCTTTATAAAGCGCTTATTTGTCTTAAAGGTTTGGTAGAGCTTATTCGCAAATGTTTCATTCGTTGATTTTGGAAACATGCTGTAAAAGAAGGTAAGATTACAAAATAAGAAAAGTAATAAGACCATCAAATAGGAGCTCAATTTTGGAGCCACTCATCCAACAAACTTAATATTGTTTTAAATTTTTACTAAGAGAGAAATAAAAGAACAAAAGTTTTAACTGTAAAACATAGAGTGAATCATAGCCACATTTCTTTGAGAAGAGAAAATAGAAAAGAAATTACCAAGCTTCATCAAGGAGAGCGATTATTCCACTTGGTTTCTACAAAAAAAAAAAAAAAAAAAATGTGTAAGACTTGAACTAGAAAAAGGATTTGAAGTACAATTCTTGTAGTGAACACATTTAATCTTGAGAAAGGCCTAGTTGAGTTTTGTGGGCTCCAAGAGAAGCAAAAAATTTGGAATTGTGAATTCTTAACAACATCCCCCTCCCCAATTCATCAACCATAATAAACATATGAACTATAGATGTTTGGAGAAATTTTTCCAACAAAGATAATACAACTTTTTTTCTTGATAAATAAAACTTACTATGTTAAAATCACAGATAGAATTTCTATGCAAAATTAAGAGTAGAGTCCTTAGTAAAAATATAAAATGATGAATAACTCATGCCAATTCCTTCAATCTCTTTATATCTTGAGAAATCGCTAGAAACCAACTCGCATTGACAACAGATTAATCCATTCGCCATACTAAAATGTGAGGAAAAATGAGCCATATAAGATGCTGTTGTCAAAAAGCCCACTAGCAAGGAAGATTCATCGGTCGATCATCCTCCATGGAAATTTTAGCCATTGAGCTCAAAAGTTTATTAACTATCAGAAAACCAACCAAATATTGAATCTTCCTATCTCTGAAAATCTAGTTGACTAGACTGAATGAAGCTGTTGAACTAATGGCAGAATGACTACACTTTTATGTTCAATCCTTGTTGTCATTACATCTTAAATTTAGCATCTCTGGACCCATGATCCTTATATATAGAGCAGATATGAAAAGATATGTTTATAAAGAGCTGACTAGCTGTACAATTGAAGTATAGACTTGGTCGGTAGGTTCATAGAGATCTGTGTTCATTTAAGATCCAGAGGCCGTTGAATTAGGTTCAAAATAAAAAATGAAAAATTGAGTTGAACAGGAGAAAGAGTAATAACCTTTTCAATAAGATCCAATACATCTTGATTATCAACAAATTCAATGTAGCTCCAATCAATTTCTTCTTTAGTGTACTCTTCTTGTTCCATCTTGAAGACGTGCTGATAGATATTGCTAGACTTTTCAACTACAAGTCACCAAAAAATAGTAGATGAATGGCAAATATTTTTTGAAAAATTTACCTGATTGAAATGCTGCTGCAACTTCTCATTGGTGAAATTAATACAGAACTGTTCAAAACTGCACAAGTGGAGTATGATGAACTAAGTTACATGAATATTAACCCAAATCTTAATAGGTAGTATCCTACAAGATCTTCAATGTAACATCGTGTTTACAAAATTAGTGTGTACAAATTGTTACCTATTATTCTTAAAGCTCTCAAAACCATAGATGTCAAGGACGCCAATGAGAGATTTTGAGTTAGGATCTTGTCCAATGGAGCTATTAATTTTATCCACCAGCCTGTGCATAGCCACCAATGTATTTTAGCATCATAACTTAATCTCAGTTCTCGGTCCACTTTATATTTGTAGTAAAAATTATAGGGAAATAATAGGCACTGGTGTATCTTATAACAAAATTAACATTTACCAATCAAACAATCGAGAGTAAATTGTCTTAGCCAAACCATCCCTGCTAATTGAAGCACTTTGAGGGTCAAGGCTTCGCTTGATAATCTCCTCAGGGGTAATCATAACACGTTTACATAATGCATCTTCTAAGGCCACAGGATCACACCTGAATCAAAGTAAAATTGAATAATACCATTAAAGTTAAAAAAGAATATGAACAATGGTACTTATTTCAAGAATTCATACATGAGAAGTTCTGCTGCTGTTTTAAGATGGAATTTGGCTGTGTCATCTTTTGGAACCGATGAGTCAACTTCTTTTCCCTTAGCAAATGCAATATTTCCAATATGAAGTATTGCAGCAACAACTCTGAAAATTGCTTCCTGAAAGAGAGATGGTTAAAGGATGGGCCTTCCTAGTTCTAAGTTTCTAAGTAGTTAAATGCGTGCTTTTGTAGAAGGTATACCTGATCCTTCGCACTTATTCCAACAATATCCATAGCTCTCCTTGTGGCAAGATAATCTTGGGCATCACTCACACCAACTAGCTCATAGCAACTTGACTGGTTAAGATAGTGATATGACTGAGGGCTTCCCAACTTGTACCTCTCAACTTCCTGTTAATAGAAGAAACTTCAGCTAGAGCTTATAAGAAATTGATATTATTCAAGACACCACAAACTAGATAAAATCAACCAGACATTTCATTCCAATGGTAAAATACCTCCTGTGGTGCAGCACAAAGGAGGTAAAAGCAGTGGTAGTTGCGCTCAGGGTTAGAAATTTGGCAAACACGAGATCTCTCCAGAAGGTAAGTTCTGATGGCAGCTCCTGAGATTCTTCCTTGCTTATCAAACTGGATCTCAACAAATTTACCAAAACGACTGCACCAGTATTGATTTCAGGACAAAAATCAATGTCAAACTAGCAAAAAATAATAACAATTCACCTGATCTAGCGATAAGTTATACTTAAAGCATCCAAAGAATGTATGAATATGAAACAGTTAATTCATCAGTGAGGAGAATTTAACAATATGATGCTTGCTTGGTTTGGTATAATATACATGAGTGAAAGAAACATTTTCTTTTCAGAATTTTCAAGTTGAGAGAAATTAAACAAATTGGAAACTTAAGCAACATTCTACTTTCCATTTAGAAGGTCTCTCACCTCGAATTATTATTTCTAACTGTTTTAGCGTTTCCAAATGCTTCAAGAACTGGGTTTGACTGCATTAGAGAGTGCAATATTCTCATCAGCATTCAAATATGAAACTAAAAAAGCATATTTGATAGAAGATAAAATGGAGTGACAAAACTTCATTGAAGCATAGAAAAATGAAGTATCGGTTGATTATACTTCAAGAACTTGTTGTTCAACTGTTCGCCCTTCTGTAGCAGCCCTACCACCTAGAAAGGCCAGGTAGCGCATAAGCATTTTTGTAGTCTCAGTTTTGCCTGCTCCACTTTCACCACTGACCAGAATCGAATTACTTTTCCCCTCATTGACCATTGCCCTGAAAGTAGTTAAAGCATAATTGTTGAATATATAGAAAGCACTATACAGCTTCTAGTATAGAATGAAGATAACCTGTAGGAAACATCAGCTACTGCAAAGACATGAGGACTTAATTCTCCAAATGGAGCCCCTCTGTATTGTTGCATCATGTGAGCATCATAGATATGAGGCAATCTTTGGAATGGATTGATGGCAATAAGAATATTTCCAGTATATGTCTGCAATGATGACAAACATTAGAAGTGTGTGTAGTAGCACATGCCACTTTAAGTAAAGACATAAACTTCATTATAAAGCTTACATAGATTTCATTGAGTTCATATCTAATTCTTAAGTTCTCCAGAACTCCAGGCTCATGCAAATAAGATAGCTTTGTCATGTCATCAACGCCCCCAGCAGGAGCTTCCATATCTTTTGGATAAATTTTTGATAAGTTTGCAACAATCTGAAAGTTACCCCATAAATATCAAATGTCAAGAAGAAATGGTAATGTGATCAGTGATTGAAAGGTTTACTTTCAAGTTGTGTACTTTTTGGTGGTTTCTACTAAATCATATATTTAAAGTGATTAAAGGATAAATATGAAGTATAATATACTTATAGTATCACTTTCACTGGAGTCATTGGATATAACAATACTACGTTTTAACTGAAATTCATATTACTAAAAACAAGAAGTTTTTTGTTTTCTTATCTCAAAATATGTTATTGTTGATGCAATGATAAAAAGAAAGGTAACAAACATCAAAGATGCAAGCACAATAGTTGAATTTAAATCATTGATACTGGAATTCGTTCTTAAAGTTCTACAATGAAACAGAAAGAAGAAATAAAATGTAGATTTAAAGTAACTTGGAATCTTGAGTGGTTCACTGACCTTCTTTCCATTACTAGTCTCAATCTCAACATCCTTTCCTGTAATTTTTAAAACCTGTCCATCAATCCAAGCCACTTCCGGGTCTTCGGCCCAGACATGAGAACCAACAATTATATTTTCTGGAGCTGCCTGCAGATGTCAAGGAAAGTTTTGTAATGACCACTATAAAGATATTCTTTGAAAAAACGCGAGATTTTATCCTTCACGTAAGAATTTATCTTTGCTCCCTGTTGGTGCAAGTCATTAAATCAATGTAGTCAATGAGATAACTCTATGTAACCAAATATTGTTTTCTTCTATGGCTAACTATATTTAAGCTCTCGTTAGACTAATCAAGCATGCCACCAGAACTTCAAATCTATCATCCTTTGGCAGTGACAACTTAAGTTAAATTTGTAGAAAACTAAAATTGCAAACTTCTATGAGCAAAATTTGCATCCCAAAGTCCATAACTTTAGCATGAGCTACTACCTTGTTTGAGATCTTCACAAGATAAAAGACACATAATCATATATATGCAACGCTAAGGTTTCACTAGTTGGTTTACGTCACCAAAAGTCATAGCTCAGTGCCTCATCTTAATTCCTTGCTGAATAACTAATTGAGGGAAAGCGCAGTTTGCTGTCTTAGCCAAATTATTTACCTATTCAGGTTCAGAATATCTTTTTTTTTCCCTGTGAATATGAAAATTTTGTTCACCTGACTGGTACTCTTCTAAAGTCATTGCTTGACATAATAATATAAAATTCCAATCTTATATACTATTAGATTCCTGAATTTGATTTTATGTTTTGATTATTCAACAATCTACACAATTGAAATTAATATATTTGCTTCATAAGAGTCAAATCAATAGTTTTTTGATATTAAAAAAAAAAAACTGAAAATTCATAACAGAAATTGTAAACGAGAACATGTAGAGAAGCGGAAGTTGACATACCATTATCAGGCTATCACCATGAAAAGCTGTTTTTCATGGATTGCAGGTTCAAGATCCAACAAAAAGAGCTCACCTTTGCAAATCTCAAAAAATACTCCACTATCCAACTCCAAACCCGAATTCCAATTGGCGATATTTACGAAATAAACCAACCCACCCAATTGCGATATGGAGAAAATGTAGTTTTGTGAATGGAAGTGAATGTGAGATGGAAGGAAGAAAGGAAGGGCAATGAAAATGAGAGAGTGACATTGTTCAAGAGGAGCTGTGAGTTCGGTTGTTTTCTCCTTTGGTTTCGCGCCAATTAGTGGCTGCTAACCAATTCTCGTCTTGACCGAGTGTAGCCTCTTCTATTATAATTTGCTACAACGGTGATTCTCTTGCTTCCACGTGTCTCAATCTAATATGACTTATTTCCGGAAAAATCACATGCAAATTTTACGTACACTCCCTTCCTCTTATTTCAATTAAACTTTCACTCTCTTTTTAAAATTTGGTGTTACTTTTTAGTTAAGTTTATTTAGTTGAAACAATTTAAGCCTAAATTTACAGCTAATTTTGTTAAGTCCATGCATAGAATACTTGATGATACAAGGCAGGGTTCCACCTGATATTAAACAAAATTTGACATACAAATTATTTTAATAGTTTAAGTGTTCTATTTAGAAATAATATTTATAATAAAATATTTGTCTTTCCAGACGATTACTCTATAAGAAGAATACATACCTGAGAAAAAAAATGTTGTTTTATAATTTTAATTCATACATGAAAACTTCAATGATAATTTCAATTATCATATATAAAACGATTAATTTTATAATATATCATTCTTATTGATCTGTTTTGCTGATAGAGCTTTTCTCGTTGTCACTACTCATCTCCTATCTGTAAGACATAAAAAAAGAAATACTAAATAATAAACATTTAATAAGCAAACGGCCATATAGGTGTTTTTGCTTTTTTTTCGTTATACTTAGGTTTCTTTTTCTCCGGATTTGCATATCCACTTCACATAACTCTTATTATCGAGGGTAATCACTAAATATTATAACTTTAATAACATGTATCTAATTTGTGCTGAAAATCATTTTAGAACTTGTAAAAGCATTCATAAAACATTTTTTGAAAACTTTTCTTTACTAGTCATATCGATTAAATAAGACTGAAATGGGGTTTGACACATTTGTCACAAGAGCATCATAAGCTCTATCAGTCCTCCTTTTCATGTATTTAGAATATAAGTGAATTGTCATAACATCTTTCTATGAGTGTGTGTATAAATAATCTCATAAATACTTCCTCGATATGATATATTTATGAGAAAAACATATTTTTCATGGGACCAAGTTTCATGTCTAAGGCTACACCTACAAGCCATTCATAAATTCAAACACCCTAGATGGTATAGAAAAAACATGTTAAATACACACATTAGCTCATCTGATCAATTAAAACTGAATATTTTTTCATGCATCATGTAATCATGTTCAAGCCATACTAATCTCGTATGACTTACATGTTATATCTTATGCTTTTGTATCATATATTATATAGGCACACATCAGTTAAACAACTTAATGAATGGACATTCATGATTATAGAATAATTGGTCTTTGTAATTTCTAAAACAAGTGTTTCCTTGTGGAACAACAATTATTCATCATATGGAACGATTGTCTGTTTCTTTAAGACAAATGTTCAATCGTATAACTGTATAACCTATTTAATAAATGAAATAATTATTTTTGTTCTTATAATAAGTGTTCTATCATGTTTGGAACTACCAATTCATTTGTTTGATAAGACATTTTTCAATTATTTCAGTCAATTGTTGTTTAATCTCCTTTTCTAAGTCTCATAATGCATAATATCCAATCAAGTCCTAACATGCATATTAAATCAACTTCATTCATCACAAAATCTCAATATCACATTCACACAGTATACAAATATCACAATCTCATCATTTTACTTCTATACACCATATATAAACATGCTTAAATTCATGTTTGACTCTAGGAAAATCAATTTAATTGTCATCCCAATCATATTGACATGATTCACATATTAAATTGCTACGCTTAGACAAAAGCGAGATCTACTTACTTAACCTTAATAAGATTGCAACAATTCACTAATTCAAAGAGTAAATATCTTTGACTTAGAGTGATTGAACTGATATTGAGTTTTGGAACTCCTGCAATTACAAAATATTAGTGTGAGGATGAATACACTATCAAATTTGGGTTCCTTCCATTTTTTGGAATCGATGTTCCAATGAGATGGTTACCTCTAACCCTATGGACGATTATTCAACTTATGGAATGATGTTCAAGCCTTGGAACAAGCATTCGTCAAAGATGAACGGTCAATCCTCCTCCTTTTTATTACTTAAACATAATTTCCAACTTACCATTTTTAAAAAAGTTGAACATGGTCAAAGTCATATATATAAGAATCCATAATCACATAATTCATAAATCATAAACTCTAAACATCAAATCCATGATCTCTTTACACCCCTTCATTTTATCTTATTTCTACTTTCTAACTATCTAGAAAACTTATTCTTGTAAAATAATGAAGACGAGGAATGAGCTGCCAACCCATTAAATAAAAACAAACATAATATATAACTTCTTACTAGAACATTGTATTATAAAGATTTCATTTCTTTCATATTCATTGATCACAACCTTTTCATAATCATTAATCATAAGGAAAAACAAGTATAGAACACTTATATTCATCCTAATGAAAAACATTATCCATCATGTTTCATAAAATAATTCATAAGTTTTATAACATATAAAACATAAGTTTCATGTTTAGCCTTTCCTACATAGTGCCACATCTATCTCAGGTACCTTATTCATATTCATTGAAGTTCCATAGAGATTTTATAAATCATATCCATGTTTATCATAGGTTCGTAAACTTTTTATTGTATTCATATTCATTATAGATCTATAAACTTTTTATCGTATTCATATTCATCATATGTCATCATATCTCCACAAATGTTTTATGATTTAATCATATTTCTAAATTCATATATTTATAAATTCCTCATCTTTACTATGGGTGTTCAACAAAACATATCTTATTTTTCTTGCTAGCAAAATTTATCTTTGAAAAATATCTTAGAAGATTTATTCAAAAAATTCATCCTATACATTTTTTTTGAAAACCATATAAAATAATGTAAGTTTCCTTTATAGAAAATATATAGAAAACGCCTTTCAATATATTTTAGATTAAAACATTCATACTCCAAACATAACATCATATAATAAAATTCATACAATAATTCATTCATCTTTATAAAATAAATTTCATAACATAGTTCATAATATAAACATTTTCAATATAAAAATACATGAATATCTCTCATGCAAATTGTCTTACGATCCATGTGCAATGAGTACAAATGCTTTTCATCTCACTTAATTTGATCCCATAAGAGTGTCTTTGTTAACAGCTAGTTGTTGAATGAGAAGGCATACTAGTATCGTCTTTTAGAATTTCAATATGGGTTAGACATTATCTAACATATGGGATTGTTTTTGGAATAACCAGTTGATCTGATATATTGCCTACCAACTTATTTGCATTTACTAGGAATTAGCCTTATGTTTAGATCAAATTTGGCCAATATACTACAAACAAAAATTACAATATAGTGTTTGCTAACAATGAAGGATGACCTAATTCAATAGGATTCGGTCAAATATATGTTTTGTAAATTTTGTCAAAGACTAATAATTGAATTATCATATTCTTTTTCGACATATTTTCTTATCTCATTCTTACAATTTTTAATAAAACATATGAATTCTACTAAAATTTATAGATTTTGACGAATTGACAGTCTTTATTGAAACCTATTGATTTTGTCAATACCCAATGTTTCAACAAAATGTCTCAAAAATGGAGCCCAAGCTTTGAATCTAATCTAAGATCTCTCAATAAATCTAGCTAAATCCTAAAATCAATTTATACAATACTATCATTTAATCAAAGCTAACTTATTAAACAAAACTATATCTTTACACAACAACTACATAAAAAAAAAAAATGTCTTTAACAAAGAGAAAAATAGTTATTAAAAATGAATTTCTCATCGTTAAAATATTTTAACAATTAAAAAATGAGTGAACAAATGAAGATGACAAAGAGAATGAGTGAAAATGAATATCATTATATTCTGAATTTTGATCAAACTTAAATTTATTTCTGAATTTTTTAAAATTGCTTTGTTGAAAATTGAACCACAAATCATTGTGTAATTTGGAAGATTTGTAACTGAGTTTGTAAGAGGAGCTTCCCTATCTTCACTGCAGGTATGTTCTGATCGTATATACATTTAGGAACTTCTTTCTTCTAGACCTTGAATCTCTTTCTCCTCCTCTGCTGGAAGGTCATTTGCCTTTTGCAGTGCTTCCATGTCATACTCAGATTGCTCTTCCATCATTCTCAGGTTCTGCGAGGCTTCCATGTGGAGTGATGCCTTCTTCTCCTCCAGTACAATTCTCACGCTTAAGCAAACCTGATATTTGGAAGTAAATTCTTCAGTTTATGGAAAATGTACAATCTTTTTTTTTTTTTTTTAAATCTGGGGACTCCCTTCCAAGTTAAGCCTGGGGTTTGGGGTTTATGACTATGGAAACTCGTAATCATAAATCAGATAAATTAAAATTTTAATTTTTATTAGATTTCGAAAGCTAACTGCTCAAGTGACCCTACCTTTTAACCTATTAGCCAAACGCCTAGGTTCAAAGTATGCAACTTTCCGGACATCCTTGAATACACGTTTTGACACTTCAAAGGAGTATCGCTGCCCATTTGAAAGAACTACTGTTACCAAACTGTCCTTATTCTTCTCCATTCCAAAAGCGTGCTGACTTGGTTATTTTGGTCTTTAACTTATTGGAGGAGAGGGTAATAATTTTGAGAATGGTAGAGTTGTCTTTTTGGTCATGTCAGTATCATTTGATGTCACATAAATTTGGTATAAGAAGCCGGCTGAGGGTGGCCTCCATGACAAATTTGGGTGACCCTCACGTGCCATGTCTCAAGATAATCATGTTAATTTATAGGATTGTATTTAATGAAAATATTAATAATTTATATTTTTTATTTATTCACAAATTTTTATAAGGGATTCTAAAAATTAACTCAAAGAATAAAAAGTCAAAGATCATAAATTGGATGGCAAAAATAATCTCTTAAATATAATTTTGCATCTAATTTTATCAAAAAAATATTAATTCAAAATTTACTTGGTTTAACCATATTCAACCAAGATTTTTTTTTTCTTATAATAAGTTGAGATGTTTAATTCATGTGGGCAATATTATTTAAATTATCTTTTAAATTTATCGACTATTTTTTTAGAAACGTTTAAAATAAAATAATGTCAATAAACGGGTTTTTTTTCTTGGTGTTTTTGGATAAGAATCATTGAGATAATAGAGATAAATTCATATTTTTCTATTTAAAAAAAATCACTTATTTGTAATTATTTCCATTTTTTATTAGAGATTTACCATTTTATTGCCATTGGAGAACACATGAATGTGTCGCGATTAATTTAAAAGAAAAAGAATAGGGCCAAAACAGTCAATGTGAAAAGTATAGCGCATTATGACATAAATACCCTTGTGTTTCTCGCGACAACTATAAGCTCCGGATTTTCCTTCTCAACCCTCGGCGCTCTCCCTCTTCTGCCCCTGTAAATTTCCTCTCCCAATCCCACCCTTCCCACCACTCTTCACTGCCCTTCTCTTCTCTTGCTATTTACCAGATCAATTTACCCGCCAATTTTCCTTCTTTCAATTATTCAAATTTCCTCCGATTCCCTCAAACCCTAATTCTTTACTCCGACCCCGACTCTCGCTTCTTCCTTACCGTGTTCTGTCGCGTTCTTGCTTCTTTCTTCGTGTTTAGCAATACCCATTTCCTTCTTTCGCTGGTTCCTTTTGTTTTTTGGTTTCCATGTGCGTTGTGAAGTTCTGGTAAGATTTATGTTCATTGTTGGTAACTTTTCTTTAGTGGGTTTTTGTTATTTCTTGGGTTTTATGGCTGTTTTGATTAAATGAGTGTGAATTGGGTTCTGTTGAGATCTGTTTATTTTGCTTTAATTTGTCTTTTTGAATGATCGTTATAAATTATGTGATTGTGTTTGCTGCTCTTGATTATTGGCACGAGATTGATGTTTATAGCATCATGTTCACTGAAATTTGGTTATTATGGCTGTAGTTGTAGAAATAAATCCATTTTAGGAACAATTTGAAGACGTTTGTCAAATTGAAAGATTAGCTTCTAGTGGACTGTTGGATTTGGTATGTTTTTCTGTTTAAAACTGCTGAGTTGCTTGCAAGTCTCGCTGGAATTATATAACACAGTCCGAAATTTCATGTTTTATTATTTGTCATAGAGCTAGCAAATTCAATGTGGAATAGTGCTTGGAGGTTTGAAATTTGGGTTGCCCTGTTTCTTTTGTCGATGTCGTGTGGAAAATTTGGTAATTTTGGATTTCTTGTTCTCTTGTTTTGCAAAATGTTTGTGGTCATTTTGGGACAAGGCTTGTTTTTGTTTTGAGTATTTGTGGTGGATTTGAAAGAAACCTTGTATTTAAATTTATCATTTGTTTGATAACTTTCAGGGTTATATTGACACAATCGAAAAAGCAGTGTCTTTGGCCATCTGAATACCAAATTGTAGTTCCTTTTAACAGCTGATTTTGTGTTGGTGATATACTGTGATTGACTTATTTAATGGCAAACCACGATTTGATTCTTGGGCAAGGACACAATTTAGGTATGGGACAGAACCAACAGTTGGTACTCGGTAATAATCATAACTTGGGTCTGGGCCAGAACCATGAGATGGAAATGGGACAAACTCATGAGCATCATTTGAGTTTAGGACAGCAAAACCATGAATTGGGTTTAGGACATCCTCATGATCAAGACTTGGGTTTAGGACAGAACCAGGACCAACAAGAGGAAGATGGTCAGGATTACAAACATGAGAGTGAGTTAGCCATGGAACGAAAACCTGATCATGGTGACCATGAATTGGCTCTCACTGAACAAGGTCATGAGTTAGCTTTAGCCGAGCATAATGAACTGGTTGTTTCAGAAAGCCACGATCTTGATGAGAATCTAGAATTAGCACTGGATCAGCACCATGGAATGGCAATTGAACCTGTTGATGATTTGACCGTCCATCATTCCCATCTTGTAGTTAGCACTCCTATTGTACAGGCTCGTACTCTTGCCTTAAATCCAAGTTATGAGTTGACGGTCGGGCAAGAGTTCCCAGATGTTAAGAGCTGCCGCAGGGCATTGAGAGATACAGCTATTGCTCTTCACTTTGAAATGCAGACCATAAAGTCTGACAAGACTCGTTTTACTGCCAAATGTGCATCTGAGGGATGCCCATGGCGCATACATGCTGCAAAGCTCCCAGGTGTTCCGACATTCACAATCCGGACTGTTCATGAGAGCCATACATGTGGAGGAATTTCTCATCTTGGCCATCAGCAAGCCTCAGTTCAGTGGGTTGCAAATTCTGTTCAGCAACGGCTTAGGGAAAATCCTAATTATAAGCCTAAGGAGATATTGGAGGAGATTCATCGGGTTCATGGTATTACCTTATCATACAAGCAAGCCTGGCGAGGCAAGGAACGGATCATGGCTGCCATGCGTGGGTCATTTGAAGAAGGGTATCTCTTGCTTCCTCAATACTGTGAGCAGGTAAAACGAACAAATCCAGGGAGTATTGCCTCTGTTTACGGGAATCCTGCTGATAACTGCTTTCAGCGTCTCTTTATATCATTCCAGGCATCAATTTATGGTTTTCTAAATGCCTGTCGACCCCTCCTTGGACTTGATAGGACATTTTTGAAGAGCAAATACCTGGGTACTTTGCTTCTTGCTACTGGTTTTGATGGAGATGGCGCGCTGTTTCCTTTGGCATTCGGTGTTATTGATGAGGAGAATGATGATAATTGGATGTGGTTTCTGTCTGAACTTCACAATTTGCTTGAGATTAATACAGAAAACATGCCAAGGCTTACGATTTTGTCAGACAGGCAGAAGGGCATTGTAGATGGAGTGGAAGCAAACTTTCCAACTGCTTTTCATGGGTTTTGCATGCGGCACTTGAGTGAAAGCTTTCGCAAGGAGTTTAATAACACATTGCTTGTCAACCTTTTGTGGGAAGCTGCTCATGCTTTGACTGTGATTGAATTTGAAGCAAAAATTTTAGAGATTGAGGAGGTATCTCAAGATGCTGCGTACTGGATTCGGCGAATTCCCCCTCGTTTGTGGGCCACAGCTTATTTTGAGGGGACACGGTTTGGCCATTTGACAGCTAACATAGTTGAATCATTAAATACTTGGATTCTAGAAGCCTCTGGGCTTCCTATCATTCAGATGATGGAGTGCATTAGGAGGCAGCTCATGACTTGGTTCAATGAACGCCGGGAGACCAGCATGCAGTGGACATCAATTCTTGTGCCTTCTGCTGAGAGGCGTGTTGCACAAGCCTTAGAACATGCACGCACTTATCAGGTTCTTCGTGCTAATGAAGCTGAGTTTGAAGTTATATCTCATGAAGGAACAAACATTGTGGACATTCGCAACCGCTGCTGTCTTTGTCGGGGCTGGCAGCTACATGGTTTACCCTGTGCTCATGCTGTGGCTGCTCTTCTCTCTTGTAGACAGAATGTCCATCGGTTTACTGAGAGTTGTTTCACTGTAGCAACCTATAGAAAGACATATTCGCAGACCATTCACCCAGTTCCAGATAAGAGTCTTTGGAAAGAGTTGTCAGAAGGAGATCCAAATGCACACAGAACTGTTGAGGTTATTATCAACCCACCAAAATCACTTAGGCCTCCTGGTCGACCACGAAAGAAGCGAGTTCGGGCAGAAGATAGGGGACGTGTTAAGCGAGTTGTGCATTGTAGTCGTTGCAACCAGACAGGCCATTTTAGAACAACCTGTGCAGCACCAATCTAGTTTACTGTTGAAAGTTGGTTCCCTACTGTGAAATTTGGGTTTGCCCCATCTGTGAAAAAGGATTCTTTTATTATTGGTCATGTAGTTCTTGGTAGTTAATAGGATTCAAGTAAATGCTTAATTTTATGTGACTGGACATTATTGTGAATTTAGGTCATTATCAGTCATCTTATTAGTATTCATTCAATAATACACTCATTGCTGTAGAGTTCAATATCTAGAATTTGATTTCTGATATTTTGGAAGTCTTTAGTATTCATAGCTGCTAGAGAATTAAGTTATATCTACTTACGCTAGAGAATTAAGTTTTAAAGCACATCGTAGTCACTTTCTAACAATATGAATTATACATGAAACTGGGTTGATTATTTGCAAACAAATATTCACTGTTAAGGCCGTGGGATACTTTGTGATAGTAGTATGGGTACAGACATTTGCCATCGCAAAGGTGACAAAAGGAAATGCACAAGCCACTAACCAAGTCAGTACATTCTTGAATAAGAGATGGAAAGTTTTAAGTTTTCACATACTTGATTTGAATTAACAGGACAATCCTGAAGTCGTAATCATAGTGTCAATTTACATTTCTGAGCAAAGACTTTTAATCTTAATCAAATCTAAAATAGCAACATAACAAAATTTTATAACTATAATTCTTGTAAATTATGTTAAAAGTGATTTTATATAATTTGTATTGACATAAACTACGTACCAAAAAATGTTGTATCAAAATATGATATGTTAACCATTTTAATACAAAACAATATGATCTATTGTGAAACAATGTATTTGATCACAAAATGACATAGTTTATCAATATAAAACAATACACTTCAACATGAAACGATAAGTTTTGTCAAAACAAATTTATTTTAAAACAATTAAAATACTTTTTTATTTTATTCCCTATTTATAAACATTTAAGTACAAGAATTCTCTATACATGTATGTACGTATAGAGAAGATCATAGGCTTCAAAATCCAAAAATTATACATGATTTAACAGCCCTCCTTAATTAAAGTTAGATAGCTGAGGAATATGTGACTTTATATTAATAGTTAAATAAATAAAAAGTTAATGAAATCTTTATGTAAATTTGGGATGAATTTAAACTAAACTAAATTCAAATTTAAATTTGTTCAAGGTCAAACAAATTCTATATAAATAAAATTTGAGTTTATGCTTAAGTTCAAGAATTAAGCTTAAGTCTGACTCGTTAATGCAATCAAATTTATTTTGTTTATATAAATATATTTATTATAACTTGTTAAAAACATAAATATACGTATATATTATGACTTGTTCAAATACAAATATATTTATTATGATTTATTAAAAACATAAATATATTTATTATAATTTGTTAAAACATAAATATATTTATTTTAATTTGTTAGAAACGTAAATATAATTATTATGACTTTTTTAAAATATAAATATAGTTATTATAACTTATTAAAAATGTAAACGTATTTATAATTTATTAAAAAATTATAATTAATAAGTTTCAATTTAAGTTCGCAAATCAAACTCGAGTTAAGTTTTCATAATTTCAATTCGAAAATTTTTAAAGTTAAAATTTGAATTAAGATTCAAATTTAAGTTGTAATAGTTCATTTCAAATTTATTTAAATCAAATTCAAAAATGAGTTCAAACATATTCAACTCTGATTCAGCCCTCAAAATGTGGTACGTGTTGGTGCTCGCATAGCATTGAAGTAACTCATAATTAACGTTTTTAAAACTAAATGTATAATTATAATAAAATAATAGTAAATATTATTTTACTTTAATTTAAATGAACTTAAAAAAATTGTCTTATGTTAAACATTTTTCGTATATATATTCTGAAATATTATAAATGATAATAATATAATAGAATATTATAAATTTTTTGAAGAAAATTCAACGTCATCAACAATAAATGTCATCAATGGTAGGTGATTTTATTTTAAATTTTTATTATTTTAATTAAAATTAATACAAATTAAACATATAAAATATGTAATAAAATTTCGAAAAAAATTTTTCTTTTTATTTTTTTTCAACAATTTAATAAATTAACCCTTTCAAAATAGGTGAAAAAATATTAAACAAAATTAAGTTTTATTTCATAATCTTCTTTACCAAAAGTCGTAGTCATAAGATTATCTGAATTACTAAAAAAATATTTTATCACCAGACAAGTCAATCAAGAAGTTCTGCGAAATTTGCAACTCATTCCATTTTCCAAATGACACACAAGAGCCAGAAAGAAAGAAGAAAATACCTGAGCAACTCTGTTTGATTGTCCCAATCAGAAAAGGAGCCATTTAAAAACACCGGCGGCCAATGATTGTCGACCATTCACACAGGATTTAACCTAAACCATTTCCTGTAGACAATTCTCCAAAATCTTGTACTCTTCAACATACCAAGGCCAGCAGAATTCTATGGCCATTAGAGAAAACCAAGACGAAAAGAACAATGCATAGTAGGCAGAAGCACAGAACCACAGCGTTCAATTAATGTAAAAAATAATGTATGGATTGGCATAACCCTATGGCTAGCCTAATGCACACCCAAAATCTAACAGATGTAGCTTTTGTCCTAGCACAGAATTTCACAGGAAGCAGAGCACAACATTATGGTTTTCCAACAAATTTAACTCCCTTTTTTACTGACTAAATTTCCAAAAATTTTAAGGTCACATTTATGAAAAACTGCCTTGCCTAGTAACCATAGTTTGAACCATAGACTGAGCCATAGCCTCCGTGTCCAGGATTGGAAGGAGGTGAACCATACATGGAACTATGAGTTGCATATGGGTTATAACCTTGGTCTGTTGACCCACCCACTTGGGCCTGTGAGGGAGGCGCAGCTTCAGCCATAAAATTCTGCCATACATTAAAACATTCTATCAGTTTATAATCAAACAGGAAGCATTTAACTAATGCTCATGGTCTAAAAGCTAAAAGCAAATTTACAGTTACAAAATTCAGCTGACAAAGAAGGAATGAATAAAATATAGCAATAAAACACTATATATACAAAAGCATTAACATGATGCAGTCAAGGGAGCGCCACCAAATCAGAGTCATGACTAGTAACTGTAAAAGAAATGTACTCAACCTGGGCTACTACTAAACCAAAAGAAATATGAAGATTAAAAATAAAGCAGTTGAATGCATAACCACCATACAATCACATGTTACAGTAACATGTCTGTTTCTCTCTTGAAAGTAAAATGCTGTCCATATAGAACGTGTGGCCCTTCTAGTTTCCGATAAATTAACTATAATCTTGCAATGTAAGCTTTCAACCGATTTTAGAGTTTTGTAGAACTAACATCTACTAGCCTAATTACAACTTCACATAATAAGTAAACCTTACTGGATATCTTCTGCATCTTCCACATGCATAATGACTACAACTCATCATTTCTCAACTTAGCACAATTAACAGGAGGATTTATACCCTGTTGTATGAACATTCATAGAATATGCTTGCAGATGAGTGAGTGAGAGAGAAACTTTGTGACCATGCAACAGGAAACTTTCTTTATCTGGCTAGATAACAGGAAAGTTTATAAGACAGCATACTCCATACCATGTTTGCACCAACAACACTATCATAGAGTAAATAACTCTCATATGCACCTTAAATTTGCCAAATTTCCTATTATAGGTCAATATTAAGTAAAGCTAGGATAAATGATTTCCAGGGGCTGATAAATATGTCAACAAAATTATGGGGTCATGCAGAAGAATCATCAAGGGAAGCATTCTACTATACCAAAACACATAGTACAAGGCACAACCAGCAGCCTATTAAGCAATGCGCACACACAAAAAATAAGGGTATATCTAGTAAAGAGAAACAGAAATCTTAAAATTAACCCAAACTAAGATGAGGGATATGCCTGTATTAGCTGCTGTGCAGTTTGCACTTGTGAAGCAGTTCCACTGATTTCGACAGTCATTTCCCCAGGAACACCCCTGGTTTCTTGTATAGTCACAGTTGCCCCACTAGAACGTCGAATATAGCTTATACTTGCACCAGCTGTCCCAATAACAGCATCAGCATAGGACAATGGAATCTGCATTTGCTGTGTGATCTGCAAAATTATATGAAACCATCATCAGAAGTTCAGAATATTCTAGAACTTTATTCCCAAGGCCAGCAGCACATAATAGAACTTACATACAGAACTTTATTCCCAAGACCAGAATATTCTAGAACTTTATTCCCAAGACCAGCAGCACATAAATAGAACTTACATACAGAACTAGATTTCGTTTAAGGCTGCAAAAAGCTTGCAGAATAAGACATGAGTTTTCAAGCCCAAAGTAAGGTTTAAACCATAACCAAGCACTAAATCAAGCCTGGTCCAAAAATTTGCAACTTGACTTCATAATATAACTTATTCTCAGCCCAAAAGTATAGAGATTATATAAATACCGTACAGGTGGATGTGTATATCTCATGATCCACCACTCAATTAACCATCTTACTGTAAGAAGTACAACCTTGACAAGGACCAAGAAATAAATTTTTAGCAACATAGTACCAAACCTCGTAGAAGAAAAGACAGGTCTCAATAGTCACTAATGTCTAAATTATAAGCACAGAGAAAAATATTATCTGAAAACCTTTGAGATCTACACATTAACTTCAGAAAGAGAAAATAGTCATAAAAATAATATTCATACCCTCTGCTAAGTTGAGTATGAATTTAGTTCAACTCTATCACCCATAATATTCACTCTCACAAGGTTTTCAAGGCTCCCAGGATATTGAACTTATCTAATCCATGTGGCCTGAGAGGTTTGAAATGAACACTGCTTTCACTCAGACATCAAAAGAATAACAAAGTTCTCTACTATACTGAAATAATAATAACTAAAAAAATGAGATCCAGATCAGCAAGGGATTGGAAAAAGCGTAGCTGACAAAAAAGATTCCAGAGATTTATTGCCCAGTGAAAATAAATATAAAAACATAAAAGAAAAACCTGTGTTATCATCGATGGTGCTGACTGGGCATTCGAGGAAGCATGGACACCTATAGGGGCTTCTCTTCCATAGGCAGATATTCCCTGATGAGGCTGTTTCTCCATCGGAGGCAGCAAGTCTGTAGTAGGATAATAATTGTCTACTTGCCGTGGGGCTGGCATATACTGAGGATTAGGTCCAAAACCAGGACCTCCACTAGCATTAGGAGGAAGACCTTGAGGTGGACCCCAGGATTGATGAGGTGGCATGTGCTCCATTTGAGGATTTGACATTTGCATCTGGTTGAAAATAATAATAAGTCAGAATCCCATTATACATGATAAAAGGGAAAAATAAATCAGTGAAGTAAAATGCACTTACATGCATTTCAAATAAAGGAATAATACTGCGGTCAACTAGAAACTTCCTGAGATGAGATGCAATTAGTTCTATTGCTTTGTGTACACTAGTTGCATCTCCAGCTACTTCGACGACCCTATCATCTTGGAGAGCAAAGACTGGCAGGTCTTCTGCAGCAATTACAACAAGCCCCAAAGATATTACAAAATATTAACACAAAAGGAATCAACAGTCAATAAAGCAGAAGAAAAAAATGTTTTTTTCTCCAAAAAAAATATAATTTATGTGGTTGTCAAAACAAGAATGTACATGAAGCCAAACTCACAATGTACAGCTAGTAAGTGGAACAAAAATAAAACATATGTGCCTCTCAACATGAAAAAAGAGTAGAATTGCTATTACAATCCAGCTACTTCAGGAAATTTTATCACTTTGCTAACTCCTACCCATGGTTGACCGTAGAATTAGTTATATTAAAACCGTAAATCTCACAACCAAAATACAAATACACATTTCAGGACACCACAGACAACAGAAGCTACATCTGAATAAGTATGAAATGAATAACTAGGTATTGCACTATTTGGAAATTTTGACACAAGGTATTTGTACAAGGATTGTTCTGAACAAATACTTCTCATCAAACATAAAAAATAAAGACATTATGTAGCAGAAGAAGATGACAATATATAAGTAACCATAAGTCACAAGCAATAATGAGAAATACTATATAAAGGCAAAGTCAGAAAATACCTGCTCCAAGAACTCTAACTATACAACTAGATGACTCTTGAATAGATTTAACAGTTCCTCCTTGTTTACCAATCAAACTTCCTGCTTGAGAAGCTGGGACTAGCAGCCTTGTTGAGATCTTGCCCCCTGGTGGCAGATGAGAAGAGTCACCTTCCAAACCATCAACTATGCGCTTGTGAACCCTCAAAAGGCCATCCATAGCAGGAGGAAGAGAAGAATCAGGTTCCTCCTTAGCAGATATCATCACCTATTCATGAGTGACAGAGTAGGATCAGCATAAGTGAATTATCCAAGCTTATGACTAAAACCACAGAAACCAACATAGAAAAGGAACATTAAAGACCGTGTGGGTAGGATGATACAAATTCTTAGCTCAGAGGAAGAAATGATAAACATTTGAAAGAAAAAAAACCAGACATATCACACTTTTTTTATCTGTAAAAATAAAGATAACCTCAAAAAGAAAAAGAAATACAGAAATAAACATTCTCTGTGCCATGCATCCAGTACCAGAAAGCAAGTTGTAAACAATCAGGATGATCAGACAATAAAAGAATGGCAACAAAAACTCATTATGCCTTGAGAGTTACCTCCTACCCAGCTTATTAGCATGACTTACAATCAATAGGTCCTTTTCTATACTGAAATTTGTGAACTTCACCAACTATAATTTCTTAACACCAGTCTCCAATACAAAATGAGGCCAAAATTTTGATTTACAAATCAATATTTTTTCTGCAGTCCACAGGGTTCAAGAATACAATGTGGCTCCCAGAGAAGCTTGAAGTGTGATATGAACACAGAGTTTAACAACTTCACAAAGTTCTTTGTATCTTCATTTAACAAATAAGACATCAATATGACATCCAAAATAGTTAGTGTAAATTTCTTGTGCAAAATTGAATTAATAACTTACTAATGGCCTGTTATATTTCAGTTTACACACTAAATCCTAATTTGTAGAGGTATTTTAATGACATAGTTACAGCATCTTGATGCTGATTACATGTTTCAATTTATAACACAAACGGAACACAAATGAAAAACAAAAAAGGTTTCTTATGTATTTCACTGTAAGTGATGGTAATTTCACGGCTTAACCATCCTAAACACAACCATGCAATCTGAGAAGGGAATTTTCAAATTAACAGATATTTTATTAGCTTATTTTTTTAACAGGATCCTTTGGGGTTTTTACAATCTGCGGCAAGACATCAATCATTCAGTTTCTGAAGTTACCAGAGAGAACGTAGAGCTTCTTGGTACGATTGTTCATATTTATTCAGATCAACTTTTCAGCACTTTCTATGCTCAATGCTGATCCCTGCAATCTGGATCTTTGGTCCTTCAAATTTGGAATCTTATTTTGATTTGTTGCCTTAAAATTGGCGAACAGAACCTGCACAGATTCATGTTTGTTATTACAATAAAGCGAATTGTATTCTTATCGTATAGATTGCTTGTCATTATTGAAGAAGCGTCCTCTTCTTCATCTATTATATTTTTAAGAATTAATAATGTGTTTGAGATTGGATTTTAATTTGTGACACAGATACTCTCCTCTTTTTTTCTTATTTTAAAGGCAATAGCCAATGTTTATATAACAATATAATTATATTTTCCCCCAAATATTATCCATCTTAACATCTTAAAGAAGGAAGAATTTACTACAAACTAGTTAACGTAAAACTCAACACCTAAAATTTTTGGGCAGAAGGGGAATTGTCGTTCTTGCTAAAAAAATTAAAGCATCTGCATGATTGGATGAATGAGAAGCTTTTACTTTAGCATCAAAGATTGATATTCCACTTTCTCTCTTTCCCCAAATTCTCCATTAGAACCAATAAATGTTTCGGAAATTTTATTCGGTTCAGCTATGCTGTAGGTTTGGCAATGTGGTGTGCACTTAGAGGTATAATCTTCCATTAATACTCTTGCAATGACATTATCTGTCTTGAAGATACTTAGTCATTTACCTATAGCATTTTAGTTAGTTCTACACATATAACAATGGATCCTATAAATTTTCAAAAGCTTCCTTTTTGATCATATCCATTAAGTTCATTTCCACATAACCTAATGCCATATAGTGGAATTTTCAATGCATAATATGTTCTATGCACGTAAAAGCAACTTTTTAATCAATTTCAAGAGACTAAGTAAACATAGCCAATCACACTCAAGTTGTTGGATGGGAGGCCTTTGACAGGAAAAAGAAAACCTTCAGAAATTCTTTTCCAAATATCTTCTGATGACTTCAGAAACTAAGCCAACACATAGCAAAAGCTATATTTATTACATCTAGAAATTGTCAAGTATGCTCCAAAATTGGCTTTGAGGTGATGAAAGATAGAAGGTCCAGAAAAATAATCTTGAAATAGCAACCAGAAGACAGACATATGTCCTCAAGCCAATAAACAATTTGCACAAACAATTTCTGTCCCACTAGATGAGTCAAATGTGCACAATATATGTAAAACCATGAAAATTACGAAAAACTTACAGCTCTTTCTGCTGTCCCAGGAGGACCATCAAGTATCTTAATGCGAGCTCTTGTCTCCTCAACAATTTTTTTAATGAACTCCCCTTTGCGACCAATTATGCTACCAACTTTCTGTGCAGGAACCAACATCCGGAATACACTCTCTCCAGGCCATCCTGGCCATTTCTTTTCACCACCTCCAGCTGCTGAATCCCCTTCATGTTCTAGCTTTTGTTGAGGCTGTGAATCTTCAGGTACTTGCTCCTCAGCTACTTCATCATTAGGAATTTGATATTCAGGTAGCTCATCATTAGGTACTTGATATTCGGGTACTTCATACTCAGGTACTTGTTCCTCAGCGACTGCATTTTCAGGTATTGGACCTCCTTCATGATTCCCTTCATGTTCAACAAAGGCTTGATCCACTTCAGCCATAATTTTCCCGCTACAGAAAAGCAAACCAACACAACTTACTTCAAGACCAAACAGTATACAAATAATGATACATTCAAATCTCAACCTAACGACTTTGAATAGTCAGAAAGGCAACTACCAAAAACAGCAAACATTTTTTTTTTTACAAAAAAAAAAATTCTAAGTTAAGAAACCTCACACACCACAGAACAAGTGAGAGGTTAAGCCAAAAAGGACAACTTCACAAAATAAAGCAAAAAATAGAAGGCCAATGATGAGATAAATGAAAGTGCTAACTTCCACAATGCTTGATTTGGGAAACAACTAGTAAGAGGGTAGCACATACTTCATCAAGGGCTAGAAGAAATTGGAGATAGCGGCACCTGTAAAATGGTAGCACATACATGTTTGCTAGGCATATTACTTAGAAACAGAGTGGGTTGCATAGGAAAGTCATGAAAAAACATCTTATTCATTACAGCCATATATTGTGGTCAAAGCAAGAAATAAAACCACTCACACGATGTCAGGTAACAGAGAGTAAGATGGTTTCAACAGTTGGAACGCTTTTCATGTAGGTCTATCAACGTATATCTCCCTTCTTTCATCTCCTCTCACAAGTCGAAAATTTTACTAACTTAAAGAACTAAACTTCGCAAACCATCGACAGCAAATCAAAATCTAATTACATATCAACAAAGGATTATCATTACAACTAATACACAAAATAAATAACAAGAAAAATTCAAAAAAAAAAAAAAAAGAATACCTAACAGAAGAACATGCATACAAGAATATAAACCCTAAAACTTCTCGTATATTCTCATTACCCAAAAAATAAACAAAATATTTTTCAAATGGCAACAGCCCATGAATGGGTCAACAGAAAAATCTCAAATCACCTAAAAGAACAAACGAAGTAACCCCATAAAGAACAAAACAATAATAGAACCAATATGTACCAAACCCTAACATTTTAAATGAAATACTCACATATGCTGCGCAAACAGCCAATAGGTTAGCAATAAGGGATTTCTGGAGAATAATTTCGTGTGAAAAGACCAACTTCTTACGAACTCTTTTTCGGCTTTTAGGTTTTGTAAGAGAAGAGGGGTGAGAACAGGGATGCTGGGGGCTTGTGAAATGGAATTATTATTATCATCTGATTTGGTCTTTTATTAACAGTCCTTTGAAACCATTTAATTTCTACAATGATCCTCAAGTTTGAGTTAAGGACCAAAGTACCCCTTTAGTTTATGAACTATATTATACATACTTATCTCGTTTCTTCCTAAAAAGAAGTTTCTAATATGTTTGACTGGTGAGTGACTTGTGGATTGGATGAGTTAGTGTCTTAACGAGTGAGTGTGATGCAAGTTATGTGAGTCCCAAAATGAGGTTAAGGTTTCGAAAAATCATTATAAATTGAATTAGAGTTTCGATTAATTTTTAGATTTTTATTATAAATTATTTTACGATTTCATTAAATTATGCACCATTTTTTAAAGTATAATTGCTAATGTGATTGATTTTCATCATTGATATTAACATTTTAAACCAAGATTGAGAAAATTCAATGCTTACAAAATGTTGTTTAGAATTTTGTTATACCTAAAGAAATACCAAAAAGACTTATGTTTTCGTCAAGCTTTGTAATTCTATGGAGATTCAAAAAAGACTCTACAACATCAGCAATTATGATTTTGAAATTGTAAGGCGGCTTTGGGAGAGACTTAAATCAAGCAATACCCTGATAGAACTTTATGGTCACGAGGGAAAGGTTTGGCAGCTGATACTGAAAAGCATTGTCATTGTTTCTTGCTCACAGAATTGACAAATGGAACTTCAAGTATATAACTTACATGGCAAGTTACTGTAATGCATTCTTTACACTTTTATGTCCATACCCAGGGAGCTTTCACTGCCCACCAAATTTCTCCATCTATAATCCCCTGGTTTTTTTTTTTTTTTTTAAATCAATTTCACCAATTTTCTGAAGAATCATTTTGGCAAATATCATAAACCAGATCCTCTGTCAAACTTTATCAAGATTATGAAAAGAGCCAGAATATTAACCTTAAATAAGTATATGGTTTTCAGCAATATAAGAAACCATCTAGAAACTAGGAAAGAACTTAGATGAAAGCAAAGCGACAAGTAAAGCATTAGGGGTGGACACCATTCTATTAAAAAAAACCACCAAAATACATCGCTAGAAGAGCAGCCTCTCAGAAATCGAACAAGCTAACCACAAATACTTCTTTCTAGGTAGTTAGCCATTCAATTGTCGCAAAGATAAAAGATAAGCAAGATGATACGGTAATTACAATCCTAGGAATAATGAAAGCAGAGAGAAGCACAGAATTGCCATCTTAAAGTACTATCTTTACTCTATCGAATAAGCAGAATTTGACCTATTTATCTACTTTTGCATACCATAAGAAAAATTGTGGGTAGAACGACAACAAGTGGACATCAGCATTTCTCCAATTTTTCATGTCATTCCTCGTCTTTGGCAGCCACTTCTGGTGCTTGAGCTGGGGCGGGAGCTTGAGCTAGAGCAGCAGTGGTCATAAACAAATTGAATTTTTCAGATTTCGCCAGCACAATTTCAATCTAGAAGTCAAGGACACAAAAATTAATTACAGAAGGTCTTCATTAGCGCTATTTTCCAGCAAACTGCAGAAAGCAGCACCTAAAAAGGAAATCAAGCTCACCTTGGCCTTCTGAATGAATCGCCCTCGTTCACTTCTTTCATGCCCACAGTAGATGTCAAGACTTTTGTTTCATGATTAAAAAAAAGTTATTAAATCAGGAATCATGCATAATTTCAAGAGAATACATAGAATGAAGAGGGGAATTCTTACTCTTCCCAGTAGCCAGTCCATTATTCTTAAGAATCTCAGCAATAGTGACTACAGTAGTAATTGCTGCAAAGGAAAGGTAAGATAATATATTTAGGAAAATGATGTCACACTAAACATCTCTTCAACAGCCAAAAAGCATGTACAGAAACTACCGTATGGAATTCCAAGCACTGTGACTGGTCAAAAACACCCAGAAGACAAATAAAAGAGCAAGCAAACTGAAAATTAATAACCTTCTAATATGTCTTGTAGAAAGAACGAGAGATAATAAAAAAGAAACGTAAAGGCTTTAAATGGTAGCACAAGCCTCAAGATTCATCAGAAGGTAATTCAATTAATAGAAGAGTATGTTAAAAATGTCAACTTCATGGTTTCCAAGTGGGAACAAGCTTGTCAGGAGAACTGAACACCATATATATCAATCATTAGAAGTTTCAACTCATAATTAACCATCGAAATGATTTTGAACTTTCCTAAATAAGCTTAGACAGTTTTCTCTATATTATTCCAATATCATTGGATGTCTACGAAGAGACTTAGATACCAGTGAAAACTATCTCTGCCTTGAGTTCTTTTAAATACGACATGGATATAGCAAGAATACCGAATGCCTCCTATTTTTCCCAAAACATGCTTAATCTGTGACTTGTGAAGAATCCCATATAGAAGGTAAATTTAAAGCCATTACAGAATTGATTAAGTTATGATCTCCTCGAAGTTACAATATCGATGGTTCACAGAGCGACTAATAAAGATACTTAGAAAAAATTTAGGACTACGAGACAGAGCACATTTAGACTTGATCACTTCTTAGCATCTCAACTAATAAGAGAAACATCAAAATAGTTCTACAGGGTATAATTTAATTTTATGCAACAAAGTAATGACCTGCCAATCTTAGCATTTTCAGAAGGTTGCGAGAAAAGATCAATTATGAGCCTTTTAAGTCCCCGTTTTTGGTTCAAAGTCCAATAAACTATAATGTCAAAACTTGCGTTACTTTTATCAACATATAGTTAACAGAAGTTCTGTAGTGAATTTTTTTCTTATGCACTCATTATCTTGAACTTACTGAACTTAATTCTACTCACTGAAACTTCTGATTTACTTTACATTCTTTCTTTTTGCTTCTCCTCTCTTTCTTCTCATTAATTATACAGAAGGTTACATAATATGATACAAGATATATAAAAAAACATACCCATGCCTAGAGCAGAAAGTTCAACCTCATGGGGCTGTTGAATGTACCTCTCCATCAAAGCGGAAAACCTAGATACATGAAGCCGAAATTAATTCATAAGATATAGGCAAAAGCAGTTATGCCCACCCAAGGTTTGATGAAAAGACAATTATCTCCTTTAACTTTTAAAAACTCAAACACCCGCTATTGATCAAATGGTCAATAGTTAAAAATTAATGGTCAAAGAGTATTTTCAGTTTTTTGATAAAAAGAATTTAAAAATAATAAAATAAATTTTATAAAAATAAAAAAACAAAAAAACAGTTACTATTGCCAACAATGTCGCTAATGATAGTGATCATCAATAATTAAATCAAGAGATCGAAAACTGTTTGACTGTCTCCGCTAAAAATGAAGGAAGTCGATTGGGCCTCCTCCACTAACTAAAACGGTCAAATCAAACTACCTCATGAATCAGTAAGCTATTTTCGGTCTTCTAGTTATATTATCGGTGGCCATCACCATCAGTAACAATAACTCTTTTTTAATTTTTTAATATTTTTTAAAAATTTTTAATATTTTTTATTTAAATATTAAATTATATTTTTATTATATCTATTTTTTGTGATGAAGATAGTATAACCATTTTATCAAAAAGATTTTTAAAAAAAATTAATAAATAAATGTTTAAACTTTTAAAAGTTAAAAATAAAATATTTTGTCTGTTCATCAAATTTTAGGTAAAAATAAGCCCCCTGGCCTAAAATATATTGTTCATAAATGCGTAAGTAACTAAATTTGGAAGTCATAACAATCAGATTATATTGGGGACTCTAGAAAGCGGTTTTCAAAAATATTTTTACTTTCGGTTAACATTGAAACTCAAATACTAAAGCAATGAGTAAAGGCGAGTTTTTTGATAATAGTAAAATTGATTTTGAATTTATTTATGAGGAGGAATCTGATCTAAATCGACAGAGGCCATTTTGAATCTTTTGAATCCTACCACAAAATCATTAACCGAATTCCGACTGAAAAATCAATTACAGAAAATTATTTGGGTCATTACAGTGTAAAATATACAAAAACCCTTATCACAAAAGTTATGCACGAACATTAACTACGCATTTATAAGAATCAGATATAAACTAGATCACAATTCTAGAACAACTGCAAGATTAAGAATCAGAAGATAACGCACAAAATAAGTAACTTAATACAAGTAAAAACAAGTGATTATACATTTAACAACAACCCAGATGGGAAAAGTCATACCCTGGCAAGATTAGCATGGAAGAAGAGTGGTTTCTAGGTGTTGGAAACTTGGATTCTATTCTTCTTCTGATTCTCCATAGTTTTAGTTTGAGTTGGAGCTGTTGTTTTTGTTGTTGGTGGTGCTGCTGGTTGCACTGCCACTGCTGTCCCTCATGCCATTTTGTCGGTTTATTATTTCTAGGTGTTGATTGTAAACTCTCTATTACTTCCCTTCACTTTCTGTAGCGGGAAAATGGGAGTTTCAATAGAAGGGTTTAACCAGTCGAAAATTTAGAGAAAACCGTTACGAAGTGGTGGTGTTGTAAAGAGCGGGGGTTCAGTTGGTGAGACAAATGGATGGCCAATCACCACGTGGTTGGAGTAGTTTAAGATGATGACTTTTGCATTGCAAACTTTTATCATTTGATTAAATTTAGATCAAAAGGAACTGATCTCATGCTGTGGAAGGAGGCATTAAGAGAATGCTGTATATAGATTGCTGAACTTCAACTTCTTTGATAACAATCAAGAGAAAAAAATTATTTTATTGCAGTCAACAATAAATAGCAATGAAGAATTTCTCTTATGCTTATACAAGCGCATTGATTTGTTCATTGTACAAAACTTATATATGATAATGCGCAATCATATCTCAACAAAAGGAAACGAATTAAGAAGATAATCCACGCCAAATAAAATTTAATACGTTAAGGTTATCAAGAGATAAAACTTTTTATAAACTACACTACTGCTTTTTATTGGATCGATTTGTCTCATCTTCTTCAAGACTTCGAATCACTTTCACTTTTCTTCAATTTTGATGTGCAATCCATTTGGAAATATTAGACTAGGCCTTCGAATAAAGTCCCCTCCTTTGGTCACTGACCACCTGAAAAAGAAAAGTTATAAATAAGAATTCGATATTTTAAAGCTTTGAAAAAAAAAAAAAAAAAAGACATAATTCAGTACTGATCGTTGAAATTTATGTTGTTAATTTTAGTTACCTGTATTTACCGACAAAATGATGGATAAAAATTGCAATTTGAAGCTTAGCAAAGTCAGCTCCAACGCAAAGTCTAGTGCCACTACCCCAAGCCATAAAAGTTTTGGATCCAGAGTGCAAGTCTTGTCCCTTTAATTCATAGAAGTTTAGAAAATATTAGAATATACGTAGTTGACAGCGTACTAAAAATTTAGTTGGCGTTACTGTAAATTATTTACCTTCCAACGCCATGGATTGAAAGCAAGAGGATCCTCGTATTTCTCAGGATTCAAGTGAACAACAGCAGGTGCCACCATAACTATCCAACCTTTGGGAATTGTATATCCTGCAAGAATAATTTTAGTTTCTTTAATCTTCATCGTAAATTATAACCAACTATGACATGTTCAAATTTAATCAAGACCAAACGACTAATTTCCAAGATTTCATTTAAAAAAAAGAATCATGCCTTTTAACTTTTAAAACTCAAATACTTACCTATATAAATCAATAGATAAATTTTATTAATCAAAACGGTATTTTAATTATTTTAATAAAAAATTTTATAAATTAATAAAATAAATTTTATAAAAATATAAAATTTTATTTAAATATAAATTTTTTTTGAAAAATATAAAAAATTAAAAGCAATCATCATTGTCGGTACCTGCAACAATGGTAACATGGCCAGAAATAGTCAACCTTAACCTTATTGGTCATTTTTTATCATGGTTATTAGCAGATATGATTAGATTTGATCACTTTTGCTAAGTAAAGTGGCCAAATCTGACTGTCACCTAATGCATTATTGGCCACTAGAGCCAATGGTAATGGCGACAACTGTTTTTTTAATTTTTAAAAAATTAATGTTTTAAATTTAATATTTTAAAAATTTTTATTTTTATATATTTTTTAATATTTCATATTTAAATATTATTTTATATTTTTATTATAATTTTAATTTTATAAATAAAATGTCAACAAAATTAGATCAACAATGATCAAGGGTGAATATTTAAGTTTTTAAAAGTTAAAGATAAACTTTTCTCATTGAGTGAAACCTTAGGTGGGAACAACTCTCTGGCCTTTAACCGAACAGCTAGTTGCCGAGCAGGGATTTAAAACTTACCCTTTATCTCTGCATCTTTTCCTACTTTCCTAAAAATCACAGGAGCTATATTTGCCAATCTAACTGTTTCGTTAATGACCTGCAACAAATAAAAATTAGCTAGAAATCAATTAAAAATTCAATCAAGTATTTATTTTGGAAACAATTTTTTTTATTTCAAATATTTTATTCATATTTGTCGAATTAATGTAACTCACCATATGTGTGAAAGTCATTGATTTGTATTCTTCCCATGTAAGTCCCGAAATTTCATCACCTCGCTCTTTAATGATTGCCTCGTGCTCTTTCTGCAGAAATCAAGTTAACCTTATTATACATTTTATCTTTAATTCAATTTTAGATTTTATAATTTCTGTCGAAAGTGTGTAACAATGTATTATATATTTACGAACCGTTAACTCTTCTAGCACATGAGGATGGTCGGAAAGAAACTTTGTAAGCAAGGTAATGGCTTCAGAAGTGCTTTCAAAAGCACCAAAGAGAAGTAGAAACAACATGTTAATTGCAACTTCATCATCTAGAAAAGCGTTTTCCTTCTCCACTTCTTCAATTACACGATCCAAGAAATCATTCTGAGAAATTTTTGTTGCTTTCCTCTCATAGTATATATCTCTAATCACCTTTAAGGCGTTTTTACTTCCCTGTTAAGAAAATTCAACAAGTAACTTAAATTACGAGATAGAGAAAGATGGGTCATCTTGATACTCAAACAGTTCCATGAACACGTGGTTATAGCAACAAAAAAAAAAAAAGTTTGTTTGAAAGTTATTTAAGCCATACCTGTACGCATGCATGGAAAGCGGTTCCTGGGATGTTGACAGGAAGAGAGATGACACCATTCATGAAGGCTTTGTAATTATCTAATAGCTTCTTTCCATCCTTCTTTTCGTCATAACTCATCAGCCTCTTTGCAAATGATTCAAATATCATCTATAAATGGATAGCCAAGGAAATATGTATTAGACTCATTAACAATAATTAATATAATTGAATCATATATAGGCACCTGAATTGAATAATAATTAAGCTTACTTCGGCAATTCCTTCTTTGACATTGACATTGCCTTGGCTAGCCCATGAACATATATGTCTACTTGTTGCTTCATCCATTTGATGAAGCTTTCCCCTTAGACTTTCAGGGCCAACAAGATGCAGAATCAAGTTCTTCATATATCTATGAAAGCTTCCATGCTGTGTGAGCATGTTTTCTTCTCCCAGAAATTTACTAAAACTGTCAGTCAACCAAATTGAGAAATTTGTACTTTCTCTTTGGAGGATGGTATAGTTTATTTCCGGATCAGTTGATACAATCATCTTCTGCCCAAATAGACTCGTCCGAAATAACGGTCCATATCTGAAAATATATACATATATTTATCAAGATAATAATTCTTTTGTTAAATTAATTAACAGACTTTTTTTGCCAATAAATAATATAACTCATATACCTGCTTATTCTCCTTTTGAGAAATGGAGAAACATCATGAACTTTGTAGGGAGATAAGAATTGGAGAGTTTCTCCAATAATTGGCAAACCCATTGAACCAGGAGGCAATTTGCCATCGCACTTAGGGTTCGACCAAGTGTAGAACCAATGGCTTATCCTAATAACAAGAAAGGCTACGAGGCAAAGGCCAATTTCACTCCACATATTAATGGTTGATGAGAAACACACACACGCACACACTCTGAATAGATTGAGCTCAGAGCTTGATGAGAAGGAATGTATGTAGTGCTTATGATAAAATTGGTAGAAGGGGAAAGGTTTATATAGAGGCACGTCCGAACCATTTAGTAGTCAAGAGTGATGTTTTCGTCGCGCTGATCAAGGAAACATTCTTTATTTTGGTTTGTCGCTATTCTATTTGTTTCAGTCAACAGTCAGTTTTGCATTCTAGCCAACACTGATGACATTTCATAGAATGCTCATGAGTCGATCCAGGAGACTAAATTAAGCCGCCTGAGCCGTCTTGTATTAAAAGTCTTTCTCTTGAAGCAGCCACAGAAATTTCCTATTCAATCTGGTACTAAAAGTTTGGACAAGTGCCTTTAGGGTTTGGCTAAATTCCTGGTTAACGAAATTAACTATTTATGTTCCGTTACACAATTCAAAAGAAAGCTACTGAGGTTAATTCTTATTAATTTAATGACTTACATCATTCTCAGTACTAGTTCATCATAACTATAAATTCAATAAATTTTTTTTTTTATTTAATAATTGCATCTTCAAGACTTTTGAATCTCAATATTTCCGTATAATCTTCGTAATTGTTGTTAACGGCAGCAAGTGTTAAACTATGATTTATTTTATTCATTTAATAATTGGCCAAAGGACTATGTCCCACCCATAGTTTGAGGCGGGAGCAAAGTCCCACCCTCCAAGTTTCAAAAGCCCATCTCTCACCCCTGAAAATATTTTTTATAATTTTTATATTCAAATTACTAAAATACCTTTTTACAAAATAAATATTTATAATAAAAATTATAAAATAATTTTTAAATATAAATAATTTTAAAAATTTAAATTTTTTAAAAATATTAAAAAATATTTTAAAGAATTTTTTAAATTTTGAAAAATTTTAAAAATTTGAAGCAGCAACCGCCGCCAGTGTCTCGGCGGTGGTTGCCGTTGAAGGGGCCAGGTGGCCGTTTTCGACCACCTGGTTTCAGGGGAGGCGGTTAGATCAGCCGCCTCCAGTTTTGGAGGAGGCGACCGGAATTAGGAGCCGAAAATAGTCGTAAAGGGTCGGCCTTGGCCCAACTAGTCGTTTCTGACCTTCATTTCTAGCTGAGGTCGCCTCCGCCAAAACTAGAGGGGGTCGATCTGATCATCTCCACCGAACGGGGAGGCCAAGAACCAGGTGGTCGGAAATGGCCACCTGGTTCTATTATGGGCGGCCACTGCCACCGGCACCAACGGCGGTGGCTACTTCAGTTTTTTAATTTTATAAATTTTGTAATCATATTTTTTAATTTTTTAAAATTTTTTTAAAATTTATATTTATATAAATTTTATTTTTTAATTTATAAAATTTTAATATTAAAAAGGCAAAAATGCCCCTATATTATTACTATATACTATTATTTTTAATATTAAATTTGACTTGCGAGTGGGAGTTTGGGCTTTTGAAACCTTGGGGGAGGCAGTTTGCCCTCGCCTCAAACTATGGTTAGAAAATAGTCCTTTGGCCTTAATAATTCTATCTTCTAGACTCTTAAAATTTTATATAGTAGCATTGAACCTTTGAAGTTCAATATTAAGGAGTTAATTGAGTTAATATTTAGGTTTTTGGATAGCTATTAACTTGGAAATAATATTTAATTACCATGACAAAAGAATAAGAGAATCTCAAATATAAATAAGTGAATAGGGATTTTATATATTGAGTTACTAAATTGTCACATTTTGTATAGTGAAGTTACTTAATTTTTCTTTTTAT
Source organism: Anacardium occidentale (assembly GCA_026122585.1). NCBI lineage: Eukaryota > Viridiplantae > Streptophyta > Magnoliopsida > Sapindales > Anacardiaceae > Anacardium > Anacardium occidentale. Next base: position 167,374 of record JAJEJH010000456.1, read on the forward strand.
TGAATAAAATGAATATAACTTTTTCATTTCCTTATAAAAGTGATCAAACTTTCACTCATTATTTTGAGAGTACCAAATTATCACATAATTTTCTCCGACATTAAATAGAAATAATGTAACAGTTTTTTCACTACAAATATTAATATGATTATTGTGATGTGCTATAAAGTGAACATTTTATGCAATTTGTGTGTTGAAATATGCATTTTATATTATTATGGATAAGATTTCTTTATTGTGAGTGGGCTTTATTTTTCCTTTTTTGGAATTAAATTTAAGGAAAAAAGTTAATTTTATATTTTTGGGAGTTGTGATTATGTACATTAATCTTGAAAATTGTCCAAGTCAAGTCAACTCCTGAATTATTTACATCAATTGAGAAATTATCTTGATTATTATTTTTAATTAAAATAAAATTTCATTTCATAAATTTTTTTGCATTAAAAATTAGACCCATTTTTTAAATGACAAAACATAAATTCAATCTCTTTAATTAAAAAAAAAAATAGAAAACTAGGTCTTTTGACAAATAAAAAACCAAATTTAGTCTCTTGAATGAAAAATATGTAATAATTTAATAAACAAAATTTTAAAAAGTAATATTATTTAAATGTATTAGTGCTATAATAAACCAAGTAATTTGATAAACTGATGCATCTAAGGAAGGAGGTGGAGTGTCTTTGAATTGTTAAAAAGAATGGAAGGACGACAAAACATTAAAAAAATTTAAGCCCGGAGCTTTGAGTGAATGATTTAGGAAGGTGCAAGGCTGTTTTGCAAAAATTACGGAGGAGGTTACTCCCGCCGTTTACTTACGCTTGATTGAATTTTTTTACTTTGACATTCAAAGTATTGGGTAGAAATCATATTGTTTGAGCATCCGCGGGAACCATTGCTTACTTTGACATTCAAAGCACTGAACAGAAATCATATTGTTTGAACAGTCGGTCATGGTCAATCGTGTTGGAAAGAGAATATTATTTATTTGAACACTTATTCTGACTAACAAGTCGGGTTCAAGTTCAGATAATATTATTTATTTAAAAAAACCCACAGAATTTAAGAGGATGAGTTGACTTGGAGTCGTCCATTCTCATCCATGCGAGGCTTGCATGATTGGTTCGGCAACTTCTCATTATCTTCAAAGGGGCCAAAGAGCAATTACCCACAAAAACTGTGATGAAATAACAAATTTCACCCTTTAGGTTCATTAAGTCTAATTTTCCACCCCTCATCAACATTCATTAGTGAATTTTGATTTTTTTTAAAAAAAAAACTATTTTACTCCTTTTGTTAAAATTACAAAATTGTCTTTTATACTTAATGCAAATATCAATTATCAATATGTCCTTAGCAGTTTTAAAAACAATAACTTTCACTCAAAAATATCAAAACTTTAATGGACTTAAAAGTTCATGGCTTAAAACCTTGAAAAATGTGCAAATGTTGACCAAGAAAAAAGAAGTTGAACTATTATGCATTCTAATAGCTGAAATAGTCTTAGAAGGGGGATGGGGATGGGGCCTTGAATAAGGTTTTTTAACATTTAATGCAAAGTAAAATCAATAATGCAAACAATGGTAAGGAATAAGGGTTACGAGAAGGGACAAAAAGGAGGGAAAAAGAAAAAATAAAAAGATCAAGAAGAAAAAGAAAAATATAAAAAATAAAAAAATTTATATAAAATAACATTACTACTTTTCATTCAATTGTTTTGTTCAACGAAAATAGATGATAAATGAGGAATTAAATTTTTTAAAACTACATTTCATTAAAGTTCAGGTGGGACATTATCACTTGGCCCATCCTTCAATTGGTTAATAATGGAATGCTTCGGCCAAAGGGCTATTTCCCACGCATAGTTTGAGATGGGGACAAAGTCGCACCTGCAAGTTTTCAAAAATCCGGTCTATCACTCTTGGACAAAAATTTAAACATATTTTATAATTTTTCAAATGAAATAACTAAAATACCCTTTAATAAATAAAAATTTATAATAAAATTATAAAATAATTTTTAAATATAAAAAAATTAAAAAATATATTAAAAACTTTTTAAAAATTTAAAAATATATTAAAAATTTAAAAAAAAATAAACTGGCCACAGCCGTTGATGCCGACGATGGTGGTCGTTGATAACCGCACCAGGTGGCCGTCTCCGGCCATCTGGTTCTAGGGGAGGCCAAATCGGGCCTCCCCGTTGGGTGGAGGCGGCTAGATCTGGCCGCCTCCAGTTTTGGAGGAGGAGGTCAGATTTGACCTCCTCCCCCGACAAACGTGGTCGAAAACGGCAGCTAGGACCAATATTGACCCGCTTCAGCTGTTTTCAATGGCCAGATCTAGCGGAGGTGGCCAGATCTGGCCGCCTCCCCTGGAACCAGGTGACCGGAGACGGCCACCTAGTGCGGTTATCAACAGCCACCGCTGTCGGCATCGACAGCTGTGGCTAGTTTATTTTTTAAAATTTTTTAAATTTATATAAAACTTATTTTATTATTTTATAAAATTTTAATAATAAAATGACAAAATTACCCCTGGAATGTTACTGTTTTATATTTTATTTAATATTAAATTGTTTCTAGGGACGGGAGACCGGGTTTTTGAAAACTTGCGGATGGGACTTTGTCCCCGCCTCAAACTATGGGTGGGAAATAGTCCTTTGGCCGAATGCTTCAACAATTTTGCACGTGAAATTCCACGTCTCTTTCACGGAGACTTGCACGGCTGTTTCATACTAGTTTTGGTGTCTCTGGTTTCAAAAGTCTGTTACCTTTAAAGGAAATTTTTCTATACTTTCCAAAAGTAGTATCTAACGATGAAAATAATAAAATACAAAATTTGAGTGGTAATTATTCAAACTCCATTTAAATTGTTCGTATACCCAAAAATTAATGAAAAAATTTAAATTAAAAATTTTAAATTATTTCAAATTTACCTTCCTTTAATCTTTTAATCTAATTCTTTTCTTGGTAATCATGGGTGAGAAACAACAAAAATATGAGTGAGAAAAAAATAATGTGGTTTCATTAGAAAATCATCATCAATCTTTTACTCTTATTTGTTTTTGGATCTAATTAATTATTGAATAGTAAAAGAAAATTTTACTCGAATAAGTGTGTGAATTGAAACCAGTTGCACAAAACATAAAAACAATCACAACCAATAATTTGAAGTGATTTACTTTGAATCAAATGTTTTGAACGAAGTAGATCAGGCTATAGTTGACCAAAGGATTTTGAAGAGTTTCTTAAAAATTCTATAAAGAATTTGGTAAGAGTTTATATAAATAATATATTTTGATAATTTTACTACAATATACTCTTAAAATTTTTAAAAATAACTAATAATGGGTTTACTTAAAATTTAAGTGGAACTTTGTTGGACCTTTGTGTATTTTGATTTGATAAATAATTTAAGTTAAAATATTTAATTTGTATTTGCATAAAATGGTTATGAAAAAGTAGGACAAAAGGTTTATATTTCGTAGGTTTATATTTTGTAGGTTTGGTCAAACATACGATTACGTGATCTTGATAATACAACCGTGCATGTTATATATAAGGTAACACACGAGATTTTAAGTCATGCAAGCATCTGTGCAATAAAATACTAAAATGCATGACCATACTACTTTTGAGTGCATGATCGTCATGCCACAAAAAATGAAAACGCACTGTCAAGGTTCTTGTGCATGTCCAACAATACAGATGTCAAATAGTTATTACTAGACGCACGCTCATGCAAAAGAGTTCACACCATCATGCAAATATCAAACTTTGTTTTTGTACATCTTATGAGAGGTATCATGCATAAAATTGTGTAACCTTTTGGAAATTAGAAGGAGTGAAGATATGAAGGCATGCAATCGTGTGTGTGAAGCACACGCCTATGTTAGGGTATTTCGATAGAAAAAGTTGACCATTAAATTGCATTGATTATCGAGAGCATGACCTTAAATCTATCCAAATTTTGCCCTAACAATTCTCAAATCAATTGCAACAGTTAGTTTACTCCAAACTTTATAAAAGTCAATTGATTTTAAGATAGAAGAGTGAGAGAATTAGGCCTTAGAACTATATTCCTTTCATTCTCTTCTTTTCGCTCTTTCTTTCTCTCTAGAGTTTTCATTGTATACCTTTGAAAGAAACCCTATGAGTTTAACTTCTTTGTATTAGTCTATCAAAAGGCAATATTTGTATTTGATTTTCAAAAACCCAAAAATACAATCTCGTGAAACTATTATAAAAAGTGTCATCTTTTGTATCAAAACTAATATGAAAGACAAAATCTATTATATCAAAACTATTATATCTCCTGAATAATAAAAGATAATAAAGAAAAATCTTCAAACTTGGTTGGTTATAGTAGTAGACATAAGAGGTTTATGTAAAAGCTACAAACCACTACTAAGTATAATCTCTCTTCCCTTACTCTTTTAATTACTTTGCATTTGTTTTGATTGTCTTATGTTTGTTTGGATTGAGTTGATAATTTGCTTGGTTGAGTTATTGTTTATTTGTATGTACAATTTGTTGGGTGAAAAGTTTAAAAGTTAAAAATTTTTTGAAAATCCTATTCACACCAAGTGTTTTTGGGATTCAACATTTTTAATGACAAAATTTCTTATCTTCAACTGAAAAATGTAATTTTGAGTCTTGCACAAGTTAGAATAGTTAAAATGAAAAATATGATGAGACTCCAATATCCACTACAATGTATTGTGAAAATAAAGAAAATAAATAAGACACAATTTTTAATATGATTGGGCTCAATGATAAAAAAACCAGACCTTCACGATGTAACTATATTTGTTGTTTACAAGGTATATCTTGAAGATTATGTATACAGAAAAAAAATATATATATATATATATATATATATATATATATGTATTTTTGTCTCAATGAGCCTACATGGATTCCTTTCTCTCCTGTAGTAACCATTTATATTTATAAGATCTGAGAGTAAAAGTTAAATTCAAATAGTAACACAAGGAGATCTCTAATTCAAATATAATTCATGGAATATATTAATATTCTAATTAAAGTAACGGGAAATATTCACAATACCAAAAATATCTAGATTGTAAAGGTGAACATAGTTTTCCCTATTTGTTAGCAGGGAGAAGGGAAAATTTTCTGAAGATTTTAAATAGATTTATTGCTAAGAGAGGGTATTTTATCTCGCAGCTGATTTGGAATTGTGTCCACAAAGTAGTCAATATAATCAATGAGTTGAAGGTTAAACCAGACAGAGCCAACCAAATTAAGATTTTGGGATGCCCGTATATGTCTTCTTCTGTGTTTAGGTTAATTTTTGAGGTCCAAAATATCACATCGAATTTGACCACAGAAAACTAATTACTTATGGAAGTATATTTATTGGAAGAAAAGGTTTATGTGATTAGTTATTTTACAAATACAAAGTACAAGTACTATGCGTAATTTTAATACGTTTTGATTTTCTTGATAACTTTTTTTTAAAAGATTTTATCGGTCAAAAAATAATATAATAATTAAGCAATAATTAATTTTTAAAGATTGGTCAAATTAGCCCAACGCCGTGCCGCCATGGCTGTGGAAAAATATTACTCTTGATATTAAGCTGGTAGCTGTAGAACAACTTGACCGGAACTCAGACCTTCATCTTTGTCCATTGATTTAATTTTAAAATTTTGTCACTCGAGAAGCTATGAAGCGTCAAACTTGCCGTATGCGACATTAGCCTCTATAGTCTTTAAAATCACGTTTCATTCTTACGTACGTACCCAACTTAGTTCTGCATGAAACAAAACTGCGTGAAATTATTCACTAAAAACATTGTTCAAACCTTAATAAAAATGATATTATTTTCTATGAATTTTAATGATAATCATCCACACTACTAATATTTTTATTGATATATTATAAGTTTTAATGATAATTATTTTTAAAACTGATATAAATATAATATAATTACTGGTAAAAGCTAAATGATATATTGTCAATCATTTATAACTGTCAAAATTGTCACCCGCAACATAACTTTATATTGGCCTTTACATTTTCCATTAAACCTCAAAAATTAAGTCTTTCCATTAACTAATATTGTTTACAATCACAAAATTTCAAATAAATTCATTAATAAATTTTGTTGGTAGTTATAATCGTCAGAACAAACTTTTTTCCAATAAGAACTTTGTATGTCAACTCCATAAATTTGATGAAATTAAAACTCTCTCTCTCTCTCTCTCTCTCTCTCTCTCTCTCTATATATATATATATATATATATATAACTATTAATCCCTTGATACGCATTTTATATTTTATTATAAATAAAAAAAATTAGATAATGAAATAAACATACGTGAGAGTTTAGGCTCTTAAAAGCATATATCTAACAAGTTAATTAAAAGTCTGTCTATTAAATTAAATGAATGAAAAAATAACTTTCAATGTTAATAAATTCTAAGAAAAGTTGAAGAGATATAACTTTAAATGATCAGTCGATCTATATTATGTAACATGAAAATAAAAAAAGAAGATATAACTATTTGTACACAAATGAAAAAAATTAAAACAAATCAATTTACAGAAGATTTTAAGACATGCCCAAAAATCAAGTGAGAACAACACATAAATGAGTTAATATATTAGTTAAAATAAATCAAATTATAAGATAACATAACAACAAATTTGGTATACAAATGAAGAGAAAATCAGCTATAAAGAGCACTCAACATAAGAAGTTTAATGTAATTTAGTGCTTAATTTTGTTACCCATATGAGCTCAAATGCATGGCATCTAACCAATTTGACCATATTTTAATTTAAGACAAAATCAAACATATCAATATACTGAAAGCCATCAAAATATAGAGATTTAGATATAAAAGTACTAATCATGGTCAAACTAAAATTCAACAAAAATAAAAGTAAAAAGAAGAGCCATCAACCAAGTCACCTGTCATATATATAACAAACAAACTGTCTGATTCAATGTGGAAAATAAAATGAATTTTAAAAATCCTACATAACCACACACAATGAACCCCCAAAAAAAAAAATCCCAAATAATGGAAAAAAAAAAAAACCTAAAATGTAAAGAAGCTGTATAAAATTGAAAGTCAAACTTGAGAAAAAACAAAGTCAGATTAATTGAAACTTATTCAAGACTTTAGAACTTGTAGAACCATTCAAACTTTGAAAATTAGAAAGTAAATTTTTTTATTGGAATCAACCAAAATCAATTGTATAAATCATGAAAAAAATCATTTTAATATAATAAATTACCTAATTAATAATATAAAATCAAACTCTACTTCGGATCTCTCAGTGCTCCTCTTAAAGCAATATTTTTCCACCCTTAAAAGCAATCACATTCCCATAGCAATTCTTTTAAGAGATCAATAAACCAATAATTCCCCCCTTAAAGCAATTTCTCTCTTAATAAATCAAATTAAGACATATCTCCAAAAAAAAATAATATATATATATATATATATATATATATATATATATATATATATATATATATATATATATATACACATATGCCAATATATAACTTCTAAATTAATATAAGAAAAAATATTTTTAAACAGGCAAATTTTATAAATATCACAATAAGATTTGAATTTTTTGATTTTATAACAGCAATTATTATAAATATCACAATAAGTTATTATATTTTTATTTAATATAATTTGTAGTGACTTTTAATTAAATGTCGTAAAAAGAAGTCGTCATACATTATTTTTGTTGTAATTAAGATAATATTATTATTATTATTATTTTGTCATAGTGATACATGTGATAAATATACTAGGCAAGTTTGCGACCTTTCATTAAAGAAACTATAAGTTTAAATTCAATTAAATGAAGTATAGACAAGAAACATTAATATACATTAAATAACAAAAAAAAAAATTCATGGATATATCATTTTCATATTGAAGAAAAAAAAAGTTATATTATTTACACTCATGAAGGAGAATAATATGAACATTAGGTGAGTGACGTGAAGGTAGAATATGATTGTCAAACCAAAAAATCATAGTCAAGTAGACAACATCATTTAACAAACTAGTGTGTGTACAAATTGACAAGTATCCAAACCTAAGACGTGTGGGCGGTTGATTGGTTAATATAATAGTTGACAATGTGAGCCATTTGCATAAGAGTTTGGCTATTTTCAAAAAAGATCTCAAACTTAATGATTATCAGTTATACTTGCACTTTCAAAATCTTTATTTACCCCCTAAAACTTATCTTTCAACCCCCTAAATTTTTATGTATGAACATATATAACTTAACGTCGAATTTTGAATCTGAAAGATAATTGATAAATACAAAAACTACTAGATTTAACTGTAAGTTTTTGAGCTCAGCTTAAGCCCAATAAATTTCGACTTAATTCGATTTCTATATAAAAATCAAAGGTCAGATAATCTTAGAGGAGAGGTGAATAAAATTTTCAATTTTTTGACCCATAAATTGATATGGTACAAAGTAAGACAAGTTTTATACAAATATAATGCAATCTATCAAAATCAACTTAAAGTAAAAGAGATTGTAAGACCCACTGTTCTATTTATTACTATTGTTGAGTATATCTATAATTATCAGAATAAGTAAATATTTCATGAACTCCTTTATAAATATATACAATAAGAATCCTACACAAACTTACTGAAATCATGCAAGCAAAAAGAGAAAACATGAATTCAAATAAGGGTGGGTTGAAAACTCTATATTATGTACATATATATTGAAAATCACCATTTATCATTATCTAAGAAAAGTACTAAGTATATACAAACTACACCAAAATGCATGCATGATCGTTATACAAACATGCATGACAACTACACAAGCATGTGAGCCACTGATATGTTCGCTGATCAGAACTGTATCTATGCCCATGTGGTAAAAATACTAACAAGTTTGCAACCTTCCATAAAGAAACTATAAGTTTAAATTCAATTAAATGAAATATAAACAAGAAACATTAATACCCATTAAATAACAAAAAAAATTCAGGGATATATCATTATCATATTCAATAAAAGAAAAGAATTATATTATTTACACTCTCAAGGAGAATAATATGATCAATAAGCGAGTGAGGTGAAGGCAGAACATGATTGTCAAAGCAAAAAATCATAGATAAGTAGACAACATCACTTAATAGACTAGTGTGTGTACAAATTGACAAGTGTCCAAACCTAAGATGCATAAGCGGTTGGTTGGTTAATATAGTAGTTGACAATGTGAGTCATTCTTTGATTATTTTCAAAATGATTTCAAACTTAATGTTTATCAATTAAACTTGTACTTTTAAAATCTTTATTCCCTTAAAACTTATATTTTAACCCCCTAAACTTTTATGTACAAACATATACAACTTAATGTCGAACTTTGAATATGAAAGATAATTGATAAATATATAAATTACTTGATTTAACTATAAGTTTTTTAACTTAGCTCGAGTCTAATAATTTTTGGCTTAACTCTATTTCAATATGAAAACCCTAAGGCCAGATAATCTTGAAGGGGAGGGGAATAAGATTTTCAATTTTTTGACTCATAAATTGATTTGGTGCAAAGTAAAACAAGTTTATACAAATATATCAAAATCAACTTAAAGTAAAAAAGATTGAAAGATCCACTGCTGTATTTAATTGAGTATATCTATAATTATTAGAATAAGTAAATATTTCATAAACTCCTTTATAAATATATACAACAAAAATCTTACACAAACTGATTGAAATCATGCAAGTGGAAGGAGAAAACACGAATTCAAATAAGGGTGGGTTGAAAATTCTGTATTATGTACATATATATTGAAAATCACCATTTATCATTATCTAAGAAACGTACTTAGCATTTACAAACTACACCAAAATGCATGCATGATCTTCATATAAGCATGCGTGACAACTATACAAGTATGTGAGCCACTAATATGCTAGCTAATCAAAACTATGTCTATCCCCATGTGGTAAAAATACAAGACAAGTTTGCAACCTTGCATTAAAGAAACTATAAGTTTAAATTCAATTAAATAAAATATAGACAAGAACCATTAATATACATTAAATAACAAAAAAATCATGGATATATCATTATCATATTTAGTAAAAGAAAAGAATTATATTATTTACACTCACATGAAGAATAATATGATCATTAAGCGAGTGAGGTGAAGGCAAAACGTGATTGTCAAACTAAGAAATCATAGACAAGTAGACAACATCACTTAATATACTAGTGTGTGTATAAATTAACAAGTGTCCAAACCTAAGACGCATGGGCAGTTGGTTGGTTACTATAGTAGTTGACAATGTGAGCCACTATCATAAGAGTTTGGTTATTTTCAAGATGATCTCAAAATTAATGTTTATCAATCATATTTGCACTTTCAAAATCTTTATTTACCCCTTCAAACTTATATTTTAACCCCCTAAACTTTTATGTATGAACACATACAACTTAACGTCGAACTTTGAATATGAAAGATAATTGATAAATATATAAATTTTTTAGATTTAATTGTAAGTTTTTAAGCTCAACTTGAGCCTAATAATTTTTGGTTCAATGTCAGTATGAAAACCCTAAGGCCAAATCATCTTAGAGGGGAGGTGAATAAGATTTTCAATTTTTTGACTCGTAAGTTGATTTGGTGCTAAGTAAAACAAGTTTTATACAAACAAAATGCAATATATCAAAATCAACTCAAAGTAAAAAAGACTGTAAGAATTGTTGTTGTATTTATTACTATTCCTGAGTATATCTATAATTATTAGAATAAGTAAATATTTCATAAAATCCTTTATAAATATATACAACAGGAATCCTACACAAATTAATTGAAATCATGCAAACGGAAGGAGAAAACACAAATTCAAATAATGATGGGTTGAAAACTCTGTATTATGTACATATATATTAAGAATCACCATTTATTGTTATTTAAAAAAAGTACTAAGCATGTACAAACTACACCAAAATGCATGCATAATCTTCATATAAGCATACATGACAACTATATAAGCATGTGAGCCATTAATATGCTCGTTGATCAAAATTGTATCTATCCCCCACTCCTTTCATAGCCATAGCCAATTTATTCCTCATCCACATCTATCTGACTAACATGCATGGAAGGAAAATATAAAATGGTGAGTGATAAATCATTCAGTAAGTGTTCCCTAACTTTTTCTATTAGAAGTAATGTTTCTGTTTTGACAAATTTTGGTATATTCTACTATTATTGTTTTTTTATTTGATAAAACACATAAATATCTAATTCATGTCATGCTATGCATATGATGGTATGCATTTTATGTTGGAAACATGCTCTTTGCCTCTTGGGCCTGATTTCTAAAAAAGATTTGTTTGTATTAATCCAAAGTTCTTGAAATAAAAACATATTTGTAAATATTATAACTAAAAATCTATTATGTTGATCAGACTGGTAAATACAAAGATTTGGCACCCTTATCATGTGATTTTTAATATTCTTGACACTTAATTAGGAAAACTAAAAATTGACAACTGATGCATACCAATGTATATATCTAATTGTAATTGACACTGGCTCCCTCTCTAGCAGGTATGCAACTCACAAGTGTCCCCTCATATTCATCTCTAAAAATGATGTTCGAGACATCATATTTTTTGTTTTAAAAACATGCATTTGAATCCTTGAATTTTTTTCTAAAAACATTGATATAACATGCCATATTATGAAATATTTATGTTGTGTAATCTCTCATTATCTTGATTTGTAAGAGTGTTATATGGATGTTATAGTGCTCTTTGTGTTATATGCTTTATTTCATATTGATTTGTGAAACTTCCATCTGATGCATGGGCATGCATACCTAGATGTACTATCATGCATGGGCTGCACTATCGTGTGTCTGGTCATGCATGAAACCATACTAACTTCTATGATTTCTTGCTAATTTTCTAGTTTCCTATATACGCACGGTCGTGACTTTCACTTGCACGATCGTGACATTGCTCAGATTTAGTCGTGCACATTTCACATACACGATCATGACCTTACAAAGTATAAATGCACAAGTGTGTGTTCTGCGGGTGCACAGTTATGTGTCCTACTCTGTCTTGACATTTCCATGGTTAAAACATACATAATTTCGTCTTATCTGATTCTAAACACAAATCAATCTTTATCATCCATATTTCACACTTATTAAACTTCATAAGCATATGTTTGCCACAACAATAACACCAAACTCCACCAACATAATAATGTTGACTTTCTTAATTATTCACTACATATGGGAGCATGAGCATAAGACCTTTTGGCAGTGTGTCATCAATTTGGTCACGACAAAAGGTTATATGTTTTTTATGCACACGGTCATGCTTTCAAGGTTGACTTTCTTCAATATTGACCTTAACTTGACCATGCACAAACAATGTTATATAAGAGCCTTTGCTCTTGTACTTGTTTAAATTCCAATGCAAGGTCATGCATGATTAAAACACAAGCTCATATATGAAAAGCTTTCACTTTGTTGACCTTCTCTTTGACTATTTACGATTGAGTAGCATGAGATGAGTTTGCTTGTGTGTGATCACAAATCACACATACACACGGTCATGTACCTTAGGCACATGAATGTGTAAAGCAAAAAATAAAATGGTTCAAATTACAAACCTAGCATAGGCAGAACATATGAGATCATGACTTAGCATACATAAGTGCAAAATACAATACATATGGGTATGTGTCTAAGACACATAGTAGTCTATATGAACAAAAGACACATAGTAGTCTATATGAACAAAAGCTATAAAATCAAGTTTTTCAATTTTGGTCATAAACCAAGTTCATGCCTTGTATATTTAATACTTGAAACATATTATTATTATTATTATTATTATTAAAACATTAAAAGTCCAAACACAATCCTAATTTAACAATTATAAATAATCTGTTTAAAGTTATGAATGGATGAATATAAATTAAATGAAATAAAGTTTATAATTACACATTAAATAATGATGAATGACACATTATTTACATTTACTTGATTGTTTTATGTAAATACTTTACATACTTATCAATAATCACATAATCTCTTGTTATTCTTATTTTTATTCAAACCTTAATATAGTTGAAATATGTTTTAAATCTAAAAGACGAGTTTTAACAAGTTTTACAAGTATGTAACTCGTGGAGAATCTCATTATATAGGCTTATGTTTCCAATAAACCCTTTTATAAGGTTTCAACTTGCCAATTTTAACACAGGAAAGACTTTAAATCATTATTATTTTTTCAATTGTTATCTAGGTCAATTATTTATTTTTATTTGTAATTTCCTTTCATTTTTCAGTTTGAAATTATAAAATTTTACTTTGAGAAAAAAGGCTAAAGGCCCCAACTCAATAAAAGCTTAAAGGCTCATAAGGTCACAAACCATTGCAGGCCCAGTAACGAAAAAAAAAAAAAAAAAAAACTAAACACAAAACCATTTTGAGAAAACTATTCATTTGAATTATTTAAGAATAGTGCAATTACAAGAAACTTGAGCCACACTAGACGGTGCGAATGGTGTGATTGGAGAGAGGTAATAATAGGATTGTCAATTAGATTGGATAAGCTTAAGATCCAATTATTTGATTTAAAAAATTCAGTTTAAGCTAAATAAAATTTGGGTATTGAGTGGGCTTGGACAAGAAATTTTGTCCATTAAGTTTTGGAACTCAAATTTGAATAAAAGTTATTCAATTCTAAAGCCGAATAAATCTAAAAATTCATTGTGAACAAAAATATAAAGATGTTTTACAGGTTTTTAATGTTGTAAAATGGATTTGAAATAAACCTGAAATATACTCGAAGACCCAAAAATTTTAATTAATTAGACCTAAGCTAAAAATCTTAGACTTGAAACCCAAACCCGAAAATTTTTTAATAGATCCAAATTTGAACAACTCAAACCTAATTTAATTGACAACCTTAAATAATAAAATTTTTTATTATCAAATTGATGTGATAAATAATATAAGAGATTAACATATTGATGATATTTCAATAAAATAATATAGCAATATCCTTTTATTAACATCGATTAAAAATAATAATTATTTATTCATATTAATTTATTTAAATATATTATTATTATTAACTTTTAGATAATCTATCTTCTAATATTCATTCAATTTTAATAATTTTAATAGTAAAAGCCTCTTAAACCACGCAAACTCTAACTTAAACTTGAAGTAAATAAAGCAGAAATTTAATTAATGAATTGATGGAGCTTCCCGGGGAGGAGATCAAGACATAATTAGCCAAACCATCGCAATTAATTCCCATAATTAGTGCGTGATTATAACTTGATTTTGACAAGTCAACATTTTACCTACTTCCATCTTCAAGTAACACAGTATTTATCATGATTTATGGAGAAATTAAAGTGGTGGATCTATTCTTACTTTATGAATAAGATTGGACAATGCAAACATGGCCATCTCCTTCTTTCTAGCCTCAAGTTATTTACTTAATTGGTGATTAACACTTTTGATTAATACAACTAAACATACTAATTAATTAATTACTTAATTGGTTGATTGATTGAGAGCTAATCATTTTTATTTGATTTTGTACTTGTTCTTTAATATTATAATTAATTAAATTAATCTCAAATTCAATTTATGTCTTGTCATATTTATATATACAATTTTAAAATAGGTTAATAAATTAATAAATCAGGGATTAAGTACTTCCATAATTTCATTAAAAAAAAAAAAAACTATTTGTCCATATTTAAAGTGGTAAGGAACAATAGCAATTGAGAGGACATTGGGTCTAGTGGGATATAAATATTCAATTGTGAATGATTAAGATTAATGTTAATGATGTTTAATAAGAGACTAATTAGGCTGTAATTAAGTATTTGTTTGATTCCTTTTCTAGATGGTATACTAACATAATCAATATAATGAAGTTAATGAGAATAAGATTGGTTGAGATTATATAAAAATTGAATATTAGAAATTAAAAAAAAAAAAAAGTAATTTCTAGTTCCTATCAATTACATGTACATGAAAAGAAGTTTCTTCTGGGACAAATTATGTAATTTAAATTTTAAACAGGGTTAGAAGCCTTAATCAAACCTAACACATCTCTTAATCAAGTTACTTTCTTTTAGGAATTGTCATTACAAGCAATGTAGTGGTGTATGGAAAATAATCTATTTCTCCAAAAGCTTTTCAACTTAATTAATATTGTCAAATTAATTAACCTAGATTACGGGTAATACTAAGACTTTGAATACAAGCATTAAAATACGAATTTCCAATATTTTAATTTTCCTACCCAAAGATTTCAACAAAACTTGTTGCCTTTTAACTTAAACAAGTCAAATTATAAGAATCGACGAAGCTAGGGTTCGATCCATATGTATCACCACCTATAACTTGAAGGATTAGAACTCTTAATTGATTTTTAGGTTTTGTGGGTTTACTGCCTCAACCTCACAGGCATGGTTACGTATTAATTTATATAAATTATCAAATCAAACAGAGTTTCAAATGCAATATTTTCAACTTCTTATTATATTCAGGATATATATATATATTCCTCTACAGACTTTTGGTTAATAATAAAATAATTAATGTAAGATGAAAGGCAACGTGAAACCCTGTTTGAGCTGCTAAATTCATACAACGTAAACTAAAAAGAAAAAGAAAAAGACATGCATGGCCCCCTCTACTTTCTCTTTGTCTACCCACAACCACCACCACCACCACCACCTTTTCTTTTACTTTAATCTAAAATCTTTGCCGCCAATTGCTGCTTCTTCATCTTCACATTCACTTCATTTTTTCTACCTTTGAATTTTAATTTCTAATGTTAGTTTTCAAGTCACGTTTTGGTCCCCGCATCCCCCATCTATCAAATTTATACCACAAAATTTCTATGATGGAAATTACTTTCCTAATTTAACCAAACTTGAACGTTAATCAATGGGTGGAAGAAGAAGAAAAAGAAGACGAAGAAAATCCAAAATTCAAAAGAAAGTGGGAGGCAAATTTTCTAAAGCAATAGTCTAATGTTTTTGACCTTTTTGAAGCATAAACATTGGACATGGGAATGCTCAATAGGAAAAGACACCCTACAAAACAAAAGTTGCATTTATTTATTTTTGAATCATATACGTGGACTGGGGACCTCTAGCTCTATTTCAATTAATTGTCAACCAAAAAGGAATCTTCTCAACAACACCCCACTGCTGACCTTGGTCTTCTCCTTCATCGTGTGAACCACACAGAATTTTCTTTACAATAATAAAATACCAATTTCTAACACGACGTAGATAGAATTTATTTTCTTTTGAAATATGAAACATCCCCATTAACCCTATCACGATATTTGTGACCCTCAGAAGTTGGGTACAAAAAACTGTAATTATGTTCACGGGACTTTTCACATTACCATGTTACCCATTTAATGCTCTTCAATTCCATAAATTATTTCTTATCTTCCAAATTTACCAAACCTGCACAAGTTCGTTCAAGACATTATTTTATAGGTTTTCAGTAATTAGATAGTGGCTTTAGCAGTATGTAAACTCTTCTTTAAAAACTTATGTGACATAAACTTTTTAATGTTACATCATTTATTCATATTAATTAGTGTAATTGAGTTGATTTAATATGCAAATTTTATCATTTACTTATTAAACATCAGTTTTTATGAACAAATTTCTATGAAGAATTTATACATACAGTATTACTCTTAGTTATACAATATTATTAATATTATAGCAAAATTAAAAACATCAATCCATGTGAGATTCGATGCAATACCAGTTACGAGGTTTTAAGGAAAACTGTATAGACTTTTTGTAAGTGTAATTAATATTAAATTTAATATATTACATAAACAACAAACGGGACACAAAAGGAAATAAAATAAGGTTGGAGAAAACCAAATTTGTAAAAACATCGATACTTAAAAGGACTGAAAAAGGTTTTTCTTTATTCCTTCTTATAAATGATATTGATTATAGTTATAGTTTGTAAACACAATTATAAATAACATAGTATAAATTAGTTATGTGATTATGAATCATACAACAGAAAACAGAAAGAGTTCTAAAATATAATAAGGATAAATCAATTTCATAAAAATAAAAAAATTAATTGATCAATATAAAGTTATACATATTTGAAGATAGACTTGTGAGGTTGAGTGAGGTTGAAATCCCTTTTACTTATGTAAATATATTCAAGATTCTTTTAAACAAAAAAAGTGAACTCCTTTCGATTGAGGGAGGTTGAAATCTCTTTAACATTATATTTTCCTCTAACTCACAATCTGTATAAGACCAATTCTGGTAAACGAAAAGTTTTAAAACATTATCAAAACAATAGATTGAAATATAGAAAAATATAATACAACTTTTAAGGAATAAATAATATTCATATTTCTTTAAAATGACGAAGAAAAGTTGTTCATGTAGTAAACCCATTTCCGTTGATTGTTGTTAAATGAAATTACAGCTTAATTTCCGCTGAAATTTTGATTAGAAAAAGAGCAGTCAAAAGGGTTAACGTTGTTTGGATTCTGGTCACAAGCTTTCGGTGAAATGGCTTCCAAAAATTTGTAGGCAACCAATGGTGACAAGTATGAGTCTGATTGTGACTAAAGTTAGTTTAATTGCTTTGATTTGAATGTAAATGAAATTCATTACAGCTTAAATGTAATGCTTCCATACTTTTAATTTCATCTCATTATGTTCACGTTTTAAGTTTTATTTGTAACCTAACAATGTCTTTCACGTAAAAGGTTCATTGCATTAATTGTAAAGAACATGCTATGCAATATTATTCAGATAGGCCAAAGGATCTATTGGCACCGAAGGCTTTCTGAAATGACAAATGTTACTCTCTACTTTTAAAGAACTCAAACATATGTTGGTTGACCATTTTTCATCAATCATTTTTAATATTTTTAATAAAATAATAAAATTACTTTTATACAAAAATAAATATAATAAAATTTTAATTTAATATTTAAATATAAAATATAAAGATTTCAAAAAAATATTAGAAATAATAAAATAAAAAAACAATTATTACTGTTAACAGTGTCATTAGCAAAAGTGACCATCAATAATCAAATTAAGAGACCAAAAGTAACCTTTTGGTTCATGGCTAACCCATTTGATGAAGGCAACCAAATTGATCTCTTCCTTTTTTGGTAGAGGCACTAAATCAGTCATTTTCACTATCAACCATAATCGAAAAATGACCTTTGGGGTCAAGGTCTATTATTTTTAACTGTTTTCGATTATAGTTAATGGTGAAAATAATTAGATTTGACCGTCATGTGAACTAGGAGGCTATTTTTAGCCTTTTGATTCGATTATCAATGACGTTGTCGGCTATGGTAGCTATTTTTTTTATATATTTTTAAAAATTTGTAAAAATTTTATAATTTATTTTAATATTATATTAATATTCTTATTATTTTTAAAATTCTTTTGATCAAAAAGACAAAAATATTCTTCTAACTGTTAATATTTAACTTTTGACTATTAAACTTAAATATTGACTTTAATCAATCAAATGATATTTAGGTTTTTAAATGTTAAAAGATATAATTTTATCTTTACAAAAAAATCTTGGATGGGAATATGTGAGCTATTTAGATATAACAATTTGGCCTCTGAAATAGGTCTTTTACCCACTTCTTTCTGAATGAAAATAGACTTTTTCGATAGAAATAGAGATAATATATTCCCTTATATATATATATTTCAAACTTTTAAATATTGATTTACTATTAAAATATATGAATTATTACAATTATGATTTTAGGCTTAATAAATATTTTATTATTCTTTAATAATAACAAAAAGATTTTTCCCTAAAAGCATACAAAAAAGGGCCAAACAACTTATTTGCACCCAAGGTTTCTATAAATGATACATTCTCACTTAAAAATTTTTAAAAAAACTAAATATTTATTTATTGACCAAAATCAACCATTAAATTTAACTAGTTAAAGGGATAGTTTTGTCTTTTTAAATAAAAATTAAAAACTAATAAAATTAATTCTATAAATATAATTAAAATATAAAATAACATTAATATAATATTAAAATAATAATAAATTAAATTTTTAAAAAATAATTAATAAAATTTTAAAAAATAACATGAAAATTTTAAAAAACATCGACAATGGTGGCTACCGTTAATCTAACCAAATGGTTAAAAACGGTCACTTAGTTTTATTGACAATTGGATTTAACCGTCTACACCATCTATAATAGCTAGAAATGGTCAATTTCAAATATGTCACCAATTTCTGATCATTTTTTGTCATCTCTGCTATCGACATAATCAAATTCAATCGTTAATAAAATCAAGTGATCGTTTATGGTCATTTTTTATCACCTCTACCATCGATGTAACCAGATCTAACTGTCAATAAAAGTAAATTATAGTTTCTGACCACCTGATTGTGGTGGTAGTTTTTTAAAATTTTTTTATTTTTTTATTTATATTTTTTAAAAATTTTAAAATTTTTTTATTATTTTATATTAAATTTTATTTTAATAGTAATATTATTTATTTTTATAGAAAGTATTTTGATATTTTCAAAGAAAATTTTTAAAAAGTTAGAAGAAAAGTGGGTATTTTGTATTTTAAAACTTCTTGAGTGGAAATCATCTAAGAAAATTTTGGGTGGGTAGTTTGGCATAAAAAAATGAAAAAGAGAGAGGAAGAACCCACCTTCCCACATTTAAGACTCGTCGATGTTAAGAGTCAATTCCACATTAATTGCTAAGATAGAGAACCCAATACACAAAGTTGATTAGTGAAATTTATGAGATAACCCAAAAAAAAAAAAAAAAACCCCACCTTCCCACATTTAATATCATCACCACCCATTTTAAAATTTTCCAAGCACAACAACGCCACACACAAAATCTACCACTTACCTCATATTGATTTCAAAATTTATCAGCACCCAACTTATGCATAAATACTGTCATGGCTGCCATTTGTTAAACTATGTGCCTTCCCCTGACATTATCATTAAGGATTCAAATACGGCCCACTACCATATTACCACCCAAGGTTTAGCTTAATACGTTACTACCCTCAAAAATTTTAAAAGTCAAATACCCACCTATTAGAAAGGTATTATTGTTTTTTTGAATTAAAATTAAAAATAAATTTTATAAAAAATATTAAAATATAAATTTAAAATAAAATAATAATAAAATTTTAATAAATTAAATAAATATTTAAAAAATAACCACCATCATCGGTAGCATAACCGACGATAGTAGTCGTCTTTAACCCCATTAGGTGGTTGAAAACAATTATCTGGTTCTATTGATTATCACATCTGGTTGCTACGATGACGGAGACTGTCAGATAGATTATAAAAAATCTGGCGGAGGTGGCTAGATTTGACCATCTCCACCATAAAAAAAAGGCTGAAAACAGTTGAAATCAAGTCATTTCAGTCATTTTTGGCCTTCTCTCATGACAGAGACGATTAGATCTGGTCACCTCTACCAGTCTTTTGATAGTCAGGTCTGACCACCTCTACTATCGTTGTAGCCAAATCCGATTGCTAATAGAACCAGATGACTATTTTTGGTCACTTAATAAGGTTAAAAGCAACTGATGGGAGATGTTGTCCGCAATAGTGGCTGTCTTTTAAATATTTATTTTATTTTTATTATTATTTTATTTTAAATTTGCTTTTAATATTATTTATATTAAATTTTGTTTTAATATTAATATTACTAAATTTTATAAAGAATATTTTGATCTTTTTATAGTAAAAAGATGAGTATTTGATATTTAAAATTTTTATTAGTGGCAGCATATCATTAAACAAAACCTTGGGAGACAATATGTTATTCTACCATTTAAATACCCTTTGAAAGTTTGTCAAATTTTGCTGCGGAAAACCCTTTTAAAATATCAGCAAGTGAAAATAAGTGATTTGACAAAAAGAAGGATACGTATGGAGGAATCTCCGACAAGTCGTCCTCTAAAGGGTTGCGCGTTACACGTATGAACTTTGAACAAAAAAAAAAGGAGAAGAAAAATCCACCGACAAGATTCGAACTCGAGACTTCTAAGATTTTTGGCACCGTCATGTCACTTCAGCGGTTCTTTCACTCTTGACGCATTTTCAAGTTTGACCGCCGCCGTCATCTAACGCCGTCTAAATTTTAATATATTTAACGAAATAAGATACATGAAGGTAATATTTTAAACAAATTAAATTTTTTTTTATTATTTATATTATTTATTGGCTAAACGACTAATGCCCACCGAAGGTTTTCTTAAATGACATTTCTCACCTCAAAACTTAAAAAAAAAAAGCCAAATATCTACTCTTAACCCATTTTCATTCATTTTATTAATATTTTTGATAAAATAACTAAAATATCATCTATTAAATACATAAGTAGTATTAATATTAAAATAAATTTTAATATAAAAATATTAATATAATAATAACAATAATAATAATAATAATAACAAAGTTTAAAAATTATAAAAAAAATTAAATAAAATTTTAAAAAGTGACCAATATTCACTTTTAAAATTTATTTTATTGTTTATTTTATTTTAATTTTTAAAATTTTTATCATTAATTTATATTTTAATTATTTTTATTAAATTAAAATTTTATTTTTAAAATTGTAAGAAAAATAAAAATATCTCATTAATTCATCAAATTTAATAGTTAGTTGTTAATTTTTAAAATTAAATTTTTATCCATAAATAAATATTTATTTTTTGAAACTTTTGGATGAAATTGTCATTGAAGAAAACCTTGAGTGGGAACAAGTTCTTTGGCCTTTATAATTTCATCACTTTGATTTGGATACCTCATAATTTTGATGCATTAAATTACAATTTGAAACGTACACGATGTTATTTTTATTACAAAAAGTCAGCAAATTTGATTGTGACATTTTCTTTTTTTAATTAAAAATTTTCAATAAAATAAAATATAATATAAAATTTAAGGAAATTAGGGCCCTCGGATTAGGCATTTAAAACACGTCCATCTTCATCCAACGGTTTAGCTGTGTCCATATTCAGTCAGAAACAAAAACTGCGTAAAATAGGACGCCGTTAAAACTGAAAAAACTGTCCTATAAATAAGTAACAACGCATCATTTTAAAAGAAATTAAAAAAAAAAAATGTAGAAAAGAGGAAGGAAAATCAATTTGTTTTTGTTTTTGGACAGCAGAAAACAAAACACAACTCAGAGAGATAGATAAAAGAGAGAGGAGGAGAGATTTGCGTGTTGGGGTTCAAGATCTTGTCAGATCGAGCACGACCAACTGTAAGAATTCTCTCACGTTCTTTCTCTGCGTCCTTTCTTCTTCTTTCTTCTTCCTTCTTCCTTCTTCTTCTTCTTCTTCTTCTTCTTCTTCATGTCTGTTTCAGTAACATTTTGGTTGAACAAGTCATGTGTTGTGTTTGATCTAATCTAAAACAAGCCTCTTGTTTGATCTTCTTCTTTTCTGTTTTCAACCCTTTTTCTCTTCTGGGGTTTCTTGCTTTGTCTTTTTTTCTTTTCATGTTTATGATTTTTTTCTATCTGGGTTTCGAGATTTGTTTTTGAGGTGTTTGTTTTACATGTTGCATTGTGGATTTTGCATGCATTTTGTGGTCTTATTGTTTTGATTTTTGTTTCATCTTGAGATTCTTCTTCTTGTTTTCTTTTTCCCTGAAAGTTTTGATATTCTTTTTTGAAAAGTATATTCCTCTTGCCATATTGGTGTTATAAATCTTTGTTTCTTGAATTTAATAAATGAATATAGTTTGTTTCTGTCTTTCCCTTGTGGTGTTATTTAATGTAACTATAAAAGTAGAAAGTTTATGTATATAATAAAACCAGTTTTTTCTTAATAACAACATGTTTGATCTATATATTTACCCTTTTTTTTTTCCTATCCTCTGAAGCTCGGTTTTTTTCCCAAATTTCTTTATGATTTTTGTGGGAATAAAGCCCTTATTTTTATTATTATTTTGTGCAAGTGCCAAAAAGTACGGTGACAAGTATGGGGATAAAAGAATACAGCAAAATCAGTTGAGATATGAGACTCACTTCACTTTATGCACATGTAGTGGTTGTTGTTTGAAGGCTTTCACCTTAAGGAGTCATGAATTTATGATAATTGATTGAAACTGAAGTTGCCTTAGATTATGAATTCATTTTTCCAAAAAATGGAAAGTTTAGATCCTAAGATGAAAATTTTTCCCAGATCTAATATGTTATGTGGAACATGGATTCATTGAGATCTCTGTAGCCTTGTTTTTGGTTGTACATCTAATGCTTGCAATATTTTTGGAGGCTGTTATAACAAGTATGTTGTATATTTTTATTCTGGAGTTAGAACATTTTATTTTCCATTTATAAGGAAAGCAGCATTGATAAGCTCTTTTATTTATTTGTCATTTTTTATGTGATTTTTTTGTATGTTTAGTTGTATGACCTGGAGTATGGATATGGATTTTTCAGCTTTGACCGAATTGTGTGCATGGATATTTATATTTTTTTGGACAATTTAGAGTTGTAAAGGAAAAAAATGGACGAGGAGGACAACTATATACATCCTCTCACTATCTTTAAGTCTTTTATATTGTATATTTGAAACTAAATCACTTTCTCCAGATATGGAAATCAATTAGTTGACAATCTTTCAACTCGTTCTTAAACATATTCCTTTGAACTCATGAATCTTAAATCAACCATAAAGTTTTCTTACTTATATTGCATTATTATTATTATTATTATTATTATTATTACTTTTGCTTTTCTAGGTTGTGCTTTTATGTCTCTTTTGGTTTTTGACGTTTTTTAAGATTTAGTCAGACTGGCGATGACCTCCTTCAATGAGTTCACCTGGAGATATGTATCAGGCACAGGGACATGGTTAGAATAGAATTTCCTGGTTGTTTTAGGTGTGATGACTAATTGACATGCGAAACTTTGTTGTTTTGTGTGAAAGAACATAAAAATAGTCGAAGTATGCTGCAATCAACCTTTTATGGATAAATTTTGTAGGCTCTTTATCAGTATTGAGGGCTGCTATATTTGCTTTTAATGAGCTTCAAATGTCATTATTACAAGGCATAATGAACTTCATTGTTTCACTTTTCATACAGGTGATGGGAAGGGAACTCATGGATATACACATGGATAAAAAGCCAAATGGTGTTGTGAAGTCAAATGGTGCATCTCACGGTAATGTTCATGTTGCTTCCAAAATTTCAGAAGACCACATTGAAGTAAAGGACTATGATGTGAAAGAATGTACTGAAGAAAACTCTGTTGTTGATAATTGTCATGAAAAACAAGATGTTGTAGTTGTCAAAAGCAAAAATTTTGATACTGATGAAGCAGAGGATCAAAATGAGAGTCCTCAGTCTCATAAATCAAGCTCTCCTACATCTAAACCTAGTGGTCCTGCTAATGTGCGTAAAAGTAAAACTGTCTCAAGCCCTTTTGCTCAGGCAGCTGAAAAGCATGTATCAGGCACAACTCTGCATGTTGGGTCTGAAACTGCGGCTGATGTAAAAAATGGCCAAACCCCTATTCCTAAGAAGACTTCACAGGTAATTGAAACCTTTATTGGTGTATATTGGTGGATGTCATGCCCTTTTATTTATTCTTTAAATGAGGAAATCAATGAACACAATGAAAAGTTAACTATTGTCAATCTCTGCTTAGGTTGGGTTAATGTTGGAAATAATCAGCTTTTTGTTAGGGACTGAGAAAGATGCCTGAAACATGAATGTGCTGTGTGTCAAGATAGAGGTTATCTCACCATATATGTGCATTAGAACACTTGTGAAAGGAAAAATTGAAATAATTTCTGAAATTTTTATTTTACTTCCACTTTTATATTTCAATTTAGTTTTGTTTTGTGAGCTATTTTAAAATTTTTTCAGAATATTGATATTTTTTTGCTTTGGTTTCTGTATGCATACTATTTTCTAGTTCTTTTTATTAATTAGAATTGGACAACTTTTTTCCTTTACTTTGTTTGTGACTGCTTGTGAGGCTTTAGATTATCTGATTCACTTGCTTTGATTTTCAGATACTTAGTAGATTATCTGATTCACTGCTTATGAAGTTTTTTTTTTTTTCAATAAATGTGCTGTGACTGCTTCTTATTATCAACTTTTTTTCCTCTACAAATTGATGTTGTTCAATTGATCTTCTTCTCGGTTGATGGGAACTTAACTATCCAGGAGACCATGCTTAGTATTTTACCCATATAATGGCTTTTTGATCAAGGTTTAGGAATATGTTTTGTGTTTTAAATGGAACTGGAATAGATCTTAAGCTTTCTTTTTTTGCAACTAATGGCTTTCCTGGTGCACCTTAGGAAATTATGTGAACTAAATGTTTTTGTTCTCATCCAACTTCTTTTTCACTTGAAAGTAATGTTATAAGAGAATATCAATATCTGTGGTGTGAAGTGTAGATGGGAATTACAAATTGTACTGGATTTTTTTGGAATCATCAATCTTGCAATTATAATTTTAAATATTAAAAAGTGGCTTGTCTTTAAGCTCTTTCTATTTGTTCCAGCCAAGCTCGCCACTAACATCAATGAAGCTATCTCAACTTAATTACAAGAAGCTCCAAGATGAAGAAGATACTTGGTCTGTTGCTTCCTCGTATCCTAAGTTTCATGTTTTGTGCTTTGTCTTCTAGTCTTTTTTTAACCATATTTTTGTACATTAGTTGGGTTTATGTATTGGATTATCCTTAGCTATAAGTAGTACTGCTACATCTGTCCGAAAGGTAACTGTTGGAACAGCTCCTAAATTTAGATCTTATGAGCGTGCTGAGAAACGAAAGGAGGTATACTCTGAATGAAACATTAAATTTGTATTTTCTTTATTGTCTCTGTCTTGCATTTATTAGTCTGTTTATGTTTGTGGTCATCTTCCTCATCCAGTTCTACTCAAAATTAGAGCAAAAACAACGAGCATTAGAGGCAGAGAGAATCCAGTGTGAAGCAAGACAAAAGGTCCACTTTTTCAAATTTCTTTCCCATAATCTATCTGTCTTCACGTTATTTTTTTTGTGACGTGCATAATGACAATATTATTGAAGAATCCAACCTTAAAAATTTCTTGTGCCTCTTTCCAGGAAGATCAAGAAGCTGCTCTTAAGCAGCTTAGAAAGAGTATGGTTGTCAAGGCAAATCCAGTTCCTAGCTTTTACTATGAGCCACCCCCACCAAAGGCTGAACTTAAGAAGGTATCTCTTTTCATGATTCTAAGTCCTTACACTTTCCAAATGTATATGGAGATGTAAACCCTGTAAATAAAGACATAAATATCAACAATACCTATTTTTAGTTTAGGATTTACCTAGAAACTAGAGTAAAGTGTTTTTAGTCCATAGTCTCTTAAATGAAGGACTCAAATTTCTCTGTTTCTTATCGAAATATTTAAAATGAAAACTATAGATATAAAATAAAATGTGGTGTACAAAATATTAATGTTGTTATTGTCTGTGATGGCAGCTGCCACTGACAAGACCGAAATCTCCAAAACTGAACAGTTTAAACCGGAGAAAGAGCTGCAGTGATGCAGTTCCCAAGTCTTCCCCTGATGACAAGGGAAGAGTTTGTGCTCGGTTGGAGCGCCGGAGCTTGGGTAAATGCAAAGAAGAATCCCCAGTTTCCACTCCAAAAAGTAAGGTGCGAGGACAGAACACTAATGGCTCTTGCAAGGTGAAACCCCAAGTAAAGCAGGCAGAGACAACACAAACCTATTCTCAGAAGATGACAGAACAAGCAATTGCAGATATCAGTGTTGAGTCCTGAAGTGCTTGCTTTTGACTAACTACTTAAGTTGGAGAAGTAGTCTCCAAAATTCCTTATGGATGTTCCCAAAGAAATAGCCTGTTTCCTTTGAGATGCAATGACTTGTTTTAAGGTTTGTGCTGATGTGAAATGTATATTTTTTTTGTAAGTGATCTTGGTACATAATCATGTTATATATAAAGAGTTATTAATTTAACATGGACCAAATGTGCTGTTTCATAAAATATTCTTCTTTTTTTTTTTTTCTGGGTTTTACCTGATTAGAACAGTGGCCCTTCATTTTTTTAACATAGTGATCTAAATAAATCACCATAGTGGGATATTGTAATTGGATTAAATTATTAAAATTTATAATGAATAGAGTATTTAATTTAAGAGCACAATATTATTCTTAATAATAGACAAAATTATCAAATGATATCAATTTATATAAATTATAACAAAACGATATATTTTTACCTGTTAATTTTAAAAATACATAACTTTTAAAATGCTCAAAAAACCAAATTCATTCAACTAACTTCTAAACTCCTTCAACAATCACTTTACACATACTTAAAACTCTCGTAAACATCTCACCTTTTTTCCAAGCATTTCACAGGATATAGTTTAAGATCCTTTTAAACTTTTGTCGAAATTCCTTTAACTATAATAATAAAATCCCCTCGATCCTTAAATAAATTTGTCAAAAGAAAGAAATTTGAACAATTTTTGTAGTAAATTATAAAAACAACGATTCTACATTAAATATGAAACACATAATATTTAAGATATCATTAAAATTAAAAAAAAAAAAAACTCAGTTTTGTATAATTAACTACTTATCAAAATACTTAATTCTACTCAAAATTACATAAATGGTCATTTTTTTATATAGAATTAGATTAGGATAAATATGAACAAAAAAATCCAACATGTAAGGAAAAAAAATATTATCATATATTAAGATATGATATATATCTTACAAAATGAAATAAAATCAAATATAAGGATAATGATAATATCAAAGTAAAAACAATATCACATTAAAAATATTCAGATTTGATCAAATATCTAATAGGAATAAACTCAAATATAAGACATGGTGAATATTTTATCAATATCTAATAATAAAAAATGTAAGTAAAAATAATATAATATCAAAAAAATCATATTAGAGGATAATCATTATAATAATTGTATATCTAAAAATAGTGATAAGAATAATATCATATGAAAAAATAATGATCATTATATTGCCAATATCTAAAAGATAAAATTCGTATTTCAGAAACACGATCACATAATATAACATACGTGCATATATCATTTTAAAATCACAAACTAGGAAATGTGATTACAAATGTTCATAATTTGCCAATTACATCTAAAATCTCTTCATTTGGCAAATTTATGAATAAAATCTGTATTGAAACTACAATTAAAACCTACAATAAAAAATAAAATCAAAATATAAATAGGTATAAAGATCAGATTCAACAAAATATAACAATTTAAGTTTTATCTAAACTTAAGATAAAAATGAAATAGGAACAAGAATCAAGTATAAGAAATAGTCCAAACAAGACTTTACTTCCTTAATCTTAAACACCATGTCCTATACTAGGAGATTAATCATGTGTATTAACATCCTTTGCATATCAAAGTTAGTCCTCAATATGGAAGTTCATGCATCGTTGGTGCTAATATTGTCTACGGTGATAGTATGCGCTTTGTAGGTATGTTTTAAGTCTATTTTGGTTATCTTGTATCAATTATAAATTGTGTATTAAGATAATGTAAGGTATGTTAGCAATTTGAGTTGAAAGTTGAATTTAAGTGTTGAGATGAGGATTGAACAGTCATTTTAGTATGAAGAATATCTGTTCCAAAGTTAAAAGTGTTATTCTAAGAAGTGGAACACACGTTGCAAATTAGGGAGACGAAACATTCTTTATGATGATTACTAGAAATTTTCTAGGTAAACATCCTATATAAGCAACGATGATTTTCATTTTATGCTATTTTCCTATTGCTTTCAAATTTCCAAAAACCTTAAATTAAAAAAGCAACTTTTATCATGCAAATTGTTGGTTCAAACTTCCAAATGCAAAACTACTATGTTCCAATTTGATGAAAATGACATTGTTTTCATGCAAACTTGAATGGCTTGCAAGCTTAATGAACCACGTAACAAATGACTCTAGTTCGAGCTCGAATCGAATATTTTAGACTTAAGTTTGATTTCACTTGCTTTCATGTTATGCTTATTCAAATGGAGTTGGTAATCGAGCTTAAGCTACCTCAGCTTGAATATGTCTTTATTTGTAATTAAGGATTACACCTAATTATTACTTACACTAGCTGAAGTAATGTTGATGCCCAACATTGATACATTCTCTCTCACTTATTTGCTATTGGATACAACCCCATTGGATTTAGTTTTGGACATAACTTCCAAATAAGGTTTTGACATGACTTACCTTAAAGGCTCTCCTCTTATGTATTAGTGGAGCCAAATCCTCAATAGATTGCATAATGATAGACCCCACCATTAGGATAATTTTTATAAGACATCTAAAGAAGAAAATGGAGTATAATGGTTAGTCATAAGAGAACCTAGTCAATGACCAATGCAACACTACCTGATATGTAAGCCTTGACTAACTCTTTTGACAAAGGCCACAAAAATCCTACTCTCATATCCAAAACGCAACAGAGAAATTGAAAAAACTCATTTTGAGACAAGTACAAGAAGATAGGCACAAAAATTAGACACTAGATAATAGAAAACTTCATCAAGTATATTAGGGTTTTGCTAAGAAAAAGAGATATATAAAGTTGTATAACCAATATATGAATTCAATACTTTCCTTATAAACACTTGGGAAAATGCCAGAATTAATCCAAGCCATCTAGATCAATATGATGACACATATAATCAAACCTCCTATAGATATTATATACAACCCACAAGATATTATGAGCATCTGAATCGATTTGATAGGCACATAACTTACACATGTGACACGTTAAATGTTTAGAGAGGGTAAAGAGTTTCTAGAATCTTGTTTGTATGTAGTCAAAATTCTTCACTCAAACTTGGAATATGATACTTTTAGAGATCACTAACTACTAATGAATGGACACCACAAGAGCTTGCAAATAAAAAAAAAAACAACACAAATAAGACACAATCTCATCTAAAAGTTATAATTAGGAAACAAGAGGCATTATTTGTCATGACTTTTACAATCTCTCAACATTTAATAAAAGTTTTATTATCTTAGAACTACTTCCCGTAATTTCAATAATCATAATCAAAATGCAATCATTTTCCTACATTTTACCTGGATAATTATACATGTAATCCCAGCCTCCTCTAAGATAAAATCTTGATAGTGAAAAGGCTAAGAGAGATACCTATAGTATTCCACCAACACTATTATAATTCTTTACATTACATGCTACTCAATATCACCATTGTAAAACTAGGTTATAAATATATCTAGTGGAACCATGTTAATAACTAACTGACTATTTATCTTTTATGTTTCTTTGAATTCTTACGCCAAATTTCACATCAATTGAATATACTTCTTGTTAGTGCCCCTTTCTCGATTTGAGTTCTAATTTTAATTGTTATGCTATATTTAGGGATGTTTTAACATTTGTTAGCTTCATCTGAAGGATATTAAATGTGCTTTTTAATGTAAAACATTCATGAATAAAACTTTTTTTTTAACTTTAAAAAATATTCTTCTGCTTTAAAAATTCAATATCATTTTTTTCTTATATTACTTAAAGCTAGATTGCTCTTTCACATTTTTCGAACTGACTATCCAAATTTTCTTTAACTAGACTCCAATAAAATTTATTTATGTTGTTTCTATTAGAAGAAATTATATTAAACTGACCAAAACAATATTTTGAAAGAGAAAAGGAGACTATAGTAAACCATGCATTATATAACCAAAATTCAAATATTATACTAATACCATTACATTCACCCAAAAAAAGCCATGAGTCAAGACAAAAGAACACTTTGCAAGAGAAGAAACAAGAGCAACGTAATTTAGCTTTTACAGCCAGTCTCTATCATATCTAAGAGTCTTTTAGTTTGTCTCCTCTATGACTACTGCGGAGACACAGAAGCCAAAGAGCATAAATAGAGGTACTAGTACTTAGCTTCAGCATTTGTAATCACAAACTTGAACTACAAATTATATACACCAGAAATTCACAATTATAGGTTAACTGATCTTGACTGATTTTGGAT
>JAJEJH010000457.1:1779-200048 GCA_026122585.1 Anacardium occidentale
TAGCATGGTTAGGTTACACGACTAGTACATGACTCGTGCACCTTTATACACGCTTATAAGCCCGATAATACACGCTCGTATGTCTAGTGAAAATAAAAAACTTTTTCCATTCAACAAAATTTCAATAATAAAGAAACATATCAAATATTCTGAGTTGAATAACAAATAAAATAGCATATTATGAATAAGAATAAGTATAAAGAAGGAAGAGACATAGAGAATCCACAGTTATAACTAAAAGAAACTTAAGAGTAGTTCAAAAACAGCTTAAATAATAGATCATGATCAAGAAGTAGATGAAAACAGTAACAGATACAGTTAACACATACAGAAACAGTTGTGAAACATATAAGACAGAAAACGTACAGATACAGTGATAGAATACAACGTACATAATAGGATATACATAACTTAATAATATGCTTAATAAGTTATCTAAATAGTAATAATACACAGAACAGAACTATAACAGATGTACATCTAAAAAAAATGTAATTAGAAGGAAAGAAATGATAAATTATCATGCATGATATACAATACATGACATGGTATGTCAACTCAGTGTTTTCAGATAAAGGGATCAAGGGATCCACTTGCATTAGTTTTTAACATTTAAAGTCTGACATCCGGGTTAATTTAGTAAGGGTGAATTTGAAGGGGCATCTGTGAAATTTCAGCTTTTTGACTACGGTCAGATTGTTTTCAATTTCAGCTTATTGGTCCAAGGACTGGTATGATATATATTTCAGCTTACTGGTATTTCGTTGGTCTGGTTTAGCCTACATAACTAAGATATCGAATCTCTGTATTTATCAACCTGATCAGTATGGTAGGTATCTTTGGATACACAAAGTTTTTAGATACAGATGTTATTTAGTATTTTCAGTATTTTAGGATCTTCAGATCCTAACATTATTTTAGTAAAACTGACTTTTAGAAAGATGTTTTTAATAAATTGGCTCAAGGGCCCAGTTATAATTTTCAGCATCATTAAACATGATTTCAGCATACTTCATAATATGTCATACGTGGCATAAGAGCAAACAAAACAGAGAAATTATCAGACAAGCTGATAACTACTAATACAGACAGAATATGAAATGCTAGAAAGATAAGTCTGTACATACTATTATATATATAACAGGATGAATAGTTTACAGAATAAACTATGAAAACTATTAAATGAGCCAAAGAACAGGATAATGAATATCAGAAAGAGAACTCAGTGAGTCAGTTATACCACTCATATTCTTTTTCATACTGGGTTGTTTATGTATACTCATATATGTGTTTACGACACAACATGAGGTGATATTCGAACAGTAAGTTGAGCTAGAGAAGAATACATTATAAGATTAGAAATAAACTCAGTTGAGGTTATCAGATAAGCAGTCCGACTAGCTACAGGTAAAGTAGAGTCTATTAAGCTAGTAACTAGATGAGTAGTAATGAAATAGATATAGAGTAAGAAAACAGTAAAGGAAAGAGAGTCAAGAATAAGATAAGAGAAGAAGTCATTAGGCTATTATAGAACTTACTTAAGTTCACCAGTTTAGTAGCTTGTTAGTAGTATATTAACTTAGAGTCTACCCGAGGGTAAAAGTAAGAGATGCTTACTGAGTGATTTATCACTCATCCCCTATAGTTTTCTTTTCTTGTAGGTTGAGTTGGGGAGCTGAGCTTGGAGCACGATATGGTTGGAGAGTGGGATACAACTCAAGCGGGTCTTCACCCGATATTTTCAATTATACATGTGTATGTATATATGTATTTAGTTTTCAGCATATAACATGTTGACTAGTATGCTTATGTTGCTCATGCATAAGAGATGTAAAGTATTATTTATGTTTTCAGATATAAATTTTAGTAATAAAATATGCTTTTTATTTAGGATACTGTACAATATGTTAGCTTTCCACCACATTTTATTTGTAAACTTCCACACAGCATATGTTTTCAGTACAACAGTTGCGTAGGAATTCCTGTTAGATGTGATTGTTAATGATTTCTAAACAGTCAGAAAATAAAATAATATAATATAATTTTTTATATAATAAATAAATATTAGTAGCACAGTGACATCTATCAAGGGGTCTTACACTCATCAACAACTCTCATATTCACTTCAATGTCGTCAAGTGGATCATAGATTAGTATTGATTAAGTTTTAGTTTTTAGGTTCCTCAATCGTTATTTCTTTTCCTTTTAAAGATGACCTCGAAGTATGGACCATAAAAGCATGAGAAGATCTTCAATTGATATTTTTGTGATCCATTTTCTATAAACAAAGTTAAAAACCAAAACAAAGAAACAATCAATGGAAACCTATTTGCAATTACTAGTGTTTAAAAATTGGAGGATGCATGATTAAATTTAGTAGTATGGAGAGCAACAATATTAATTTCACTTCATTTTTTTCAATAAACTGAGCTAAAAAATGTTCACAAACCTCAGTTTTTTACTAGATGTACATGACACTCCTCCAATAGAACAAAGATCAAGAATTATAGCAACCATCTAAAGTCCTAATCGTCTTATAGTGCAGGTACAATATTTTTTAATTAATGTATAGCAAGGATTAATTTGTAAGTCCTTAACAAATTTTAGTTCATTACTATCAACAATATGGATGCTTACATTGACAAACAGGAGCTATATATGTATATATATATTCAAGAGTGATTGAATTAAACAATGCCGATCAACACCTAAGGCTGCCAAAAGCAATGTGATACACATTGAGGAAGATCTTGCCATATATGAAAAGACTAATTGATCTAATGCTAAGATAAGAATGGTTGAATCATTATATGAGTTCTTAATTCCTTGGAAAAAGTAAATACCTTGGAATAGTCTCATACAAGATTGGTTTTCACACTACGGTAGAATGAAGTTTTAACGGCGTTTTTTTGGTGTTCCAAAAAATATCATAAAATAGTCAATATCTCTAAATAATCGTAATAGAAAATAATATTGTCTAAGTCAATTTCCAATCTCACATCGTGTCTAATTTGTTTTAAAAAAAAAGACTTGTAATGCTTGGTAAAATCTAATTTAAATAGTAAATCACACGCAAAAGCAAGAGTTCAAATCATCATAGATGTTGCAAAAGAGAACATAGATTGGTTACAATATGATAAGATTGAAATATGTAAGTATGGTTATCATTATTCCTTAAATTCATTACATTGCTAGTCTCATACATATTTTCTATGCATCTTTTCTGATGCAGTGAAGAATGGGGTACATAACTTTTCCAATAATGAAATTATAAGTCTCGGTCTACTAACTAAACAGCAGTAATCTCAACATCAAAATATCCCGTCACTTAAGACCTTTGAAACAATTGAAGTCCGATTGATAAGAAACTGTTGAAAGAGAAAATAAGTGAGTATATGAAAAACATGAATATGAAAATATTTCTGCTGCAGGAAACAACGATAATTTGTGCTTATACTGTCGTAGTAAGGGAAAAATATTTGGTGTTAACTCAATGCCAAGCCACTCGATTCACAAGAATAAAAAAGCTAGATTAAACATTTCAATTTTCAACTAATCTGAAAATATTAGTTGCAGTTTGCACTCACCAGGAATGGAACAGAATACGGTTTCGGAACGGGAACGGCTTGGCAGCAGCATGAAATGGAAACGGCTCAACAAGGAACATCGTCAAAATGGATTGTGGTTACGGATTTGAGAAGAGCAGATGCAGAAGTAATTGCAAGAAGAAAAGAGAAAAAAATTTGCTGGTTAGTGTTGTACTTAAAACAAAACGGCATCATTTTCTTTCTTTAATAAAACAATATCGTTTCTTTAAGGTAAATGAGTTGCTCGTTTAATAAACGAACTACTGATATTATAGATTTGTGTTTATGTTTATATTCACATTTGTGATTATTTGCATTTATATTCGTATTTGCATTTGGGTGTACCCATATTGTGTCGACCATAAACAAACCAAGCTCAACAACAAATCTAGCTCTAGCCTAGGACGTATTTTCTTCTGCGAAACAGGAATCAGGAATTAAATCCACCATGACTATTGTAGTCTATAAGAAATTACATAGTTGTTAACTATTATTTCAAGAATCATCCTTCTCAGTTTTTACAATTTTGATTCAAATATAACTATCATCCTACCATATCGAAACCGTGATACTGCTTATTAAGTCATTAATTGTTGCATTACCCTAAACAATTAATTTTATAACCTTAACTGCCAACTATAAATTAAAATCAGTGAGAAAATGGATGAAAAAGATATATAAAAAAACACTTAACACAGTTTACTAAATTTTCTAGCTTATCGCACAATAATCTCTTTGTATTATTTGCGTAATTTGCAATTATTACTCAAGTAATGACGGTAACACCATATTCGTAAGTTATTGAACTTTCTAATCAAACCACGAAAATCAATTGTATACTATTTGCTTTATTATGTTGTTTCATATTCTTCCACTAATCTATTTAAATTTGGTGTTCTTCTCATCGATGCAAACCTCCCCACTAAAAAAATAACATAAGATGCCAATCACAAACATAGTGGTGACACCAGGAAGCTGATAAGTGACATCTTCGTTTAATGCATATTTACTGCTTCCAAGTAGTAGACACAGCAATTAGGTTAAAGAAGAAAGCAGCAAAAACTCCATTATTTACAGCATTGTTGTTTAGGGTTTAAATTTAGACACACAGTATTATGTTAACAAAGAAAAAGAAGTAGGCTGAGCTACAGCTGAGATCGCCCATGTCCGGTTTCTGCAGCTGACTCAATCAATGCAAGCCAACAATTGAGCAATATTTCTACAGATTTCAGGCACACAGTTTTTGACTAGACACAACATTATAAAATAAGATCAATATCAATTTTCTTCTATATATATGTAGATTCCTTTATAAACATAGTTTAACATCCACCACTTGATAAAAGTTTTCTAACGGGTAGATATTGACATCAACTGAAATTGAGTCTCTTGCCTCTCAAGAAAGAGTTTACTTGAAAGCAATAAAAACCAAATAATGATAATAAATTTTATTTTCTTAATAGTTTTGAAGCTGTGGACTGTAAATTGTTGTTGAGGTTAGGAAGATCTTTGCCTCCCCAAACTTCTTATTAAATAAAAGCTACTTGCCAACGACTTCTATATGGACAGTTCTATTCAAGTTTATTATTTTCTCAGAAGGAAATGTAGGCATTAATATTTCTGTCTATAATCTCGTTGATTAGGCATCAATAGTCTTGATTAGGTCTCTGAATTGTATGCTTCAAAATGCTATCATCATCCATTCATTTAAGAATCATGATTTATTAGGTATATAACACTTTTTGCATCGTAAATTATGAGTATTAAATTTTATATTATAAAATTCGAGATCATTGATAATATTGTGTATCATTTTTCTTTCACTGTTTTCATTAATTTATTAACTTTATGTCACATCAATATTCATAAAGAAATTTTTTATTTATTAAGTATTATCAAGCCAAAAGGCTTATTCTCATTCATAGTTTCATCCTATCCAGATTGTCACCTTTCAAGTTTATAAAACTTGAAATTTCATTATTTGATCAAAATTTATTTAATTTTTTAAATATTTTAATAAAATAATTAAAATATTTTTAAACAAAATAAAAATAATTAATAATAAAATTATAAAATAATTTTTAAATATAAACATTTTCAAAAATTTTTAAAAATATTTAAATTTACAAAAATTAAAACCAGTCACCGATGGTAGTGGTCATCGTTAATAAAAATAGTCACTAATTGGCCTCCTCATTTAACAAAAGTGGTTAGATTTGATCACCTCTGTAAACAACTATGACTAAAAATAATCAATGGGATCAAGATCAACTATTTGTAATTGTTTTTTACTACTTTTTTTTTTGCAGAGATGGCCAATTGAGCCATGCACAAATATTGCACAAAAATTGCCAATCACAGACAACTTGCCATTACAAGAAGAGAAGTATAAGATGACAATCACAAATTTTTTTTTTAAAATTTTTTAATATTTAAATAATTTTTATATTTATATAAAATTTAATTTATTATTTTATAAAATTTTAACCTTAAAATGATAAAAATATCTCTTTGTTGTTAAAAATTTAACTATTGACCATTAGATTTACCTGTTGACTTCAGTTAATGAGTAAGATTTTGGGTTTTACAAACTTAAAAGGTGAGACTTTGAGATAGAATCAAACTATGGGTGGGAATCAGTTCTTTGGCCTATTATTAAATTAAACCATTTATAGCAAGCCAATTGAGCCATGCACAGAAATTGCTTATCATAAGAAATAAGTAATATAAACAGTATTATTTTCAAAATAGTAAATTAATTCACCTTCGGGAAGAATCTCACCAACTGAGCAGCAATAAAGGGTCAAGGCCAAGAAGGAATTAAGGATAAGAAAAAATATTTCGTAGGTGAGAAATAAGACCCCTATAAAAGTTTTACCCTTATCGCTTACAAATTAAGCAATACCCATAGCCTATGCTTGATTAATTAGTTTAATTAATTCCAATTACAGAGCCATGTAAGAATTATATTAACATATATTCATTAATTCACTTGTTAAAACTTCATTATTTCATATAAGGTTGAATTCAATCCAAATCTAAGATCGGCTCAAATTGTCGAATTCATAATATTCAATTCAAACTTATTCGAGTCAATATATAATATCTTCTAATTTCTGTTTAAGTGAACAATATCATTGAAAATAGTAAATAATATTATCACAAAATAAATAATATTATTAGATAGAAAAAATAAATTAATCTTAAATCAAATTAAAGCTTCATCTTGATATTAGTTTGTTCAAATTGAATTTTAAATTTGAGTCAAACGAATTTGGATAATTTTACAGTGATAAAATTGTGATATGGTCTAGCAATTAACATTGTAATTCCTTTGCTTTAATGTTGACATTAGGTAAACAAGTCACATCCTGATCAGTAATGGCACATCGTGGAGTTGCTTAGGAGGAGAAGCAAACATAGTCTAAGTCTCACCTAATTAATCGGCTTAATCCTTTCACTTCTTTAAGACACTCCAAACTATCAAACCAAACCCATTAATTCCTGCAAAATTAGTCCATAATTAATTTTATGATTATCGCCATTAAACGTATTGTTAACTTGACCACTTAAAGTTATATATAGACATCATTGATTATACATGAATAATTTATTCAATTTCTGGTACAACAACAGTTTATGAAGCCATTAAAAGTCATGACATTTACTGGGGAAAAAGATCTCCAGAATGATGATAAGGTCCCAAATGAATCAGTTTTTTCTACAATACCAAGTTTACAACCTAAATGCAACGTAGGAAAATTCTTTAAATTAACCTACTGAACAAAGTGTACGATGATAAAAGAAAATTAGGTTGAAGAAGCCGCCTATGGAGGCCAATAATTGAAATATTTAAAGAGAGCTGGTAGGCATTTAGGATACGAACGTACTATCATGAGAATTATGAAAATTAACTGAGAGTCGTCGTTTTCATTTTGGCTCATTAAAGCCCATAGTAGCAGAAACTGGACAATTTATCCATTGAAGTTAAGTTGATGGTTCAACAGGCATGAGATACAGCTAGAACAAGTTTTTTAACAAGAAGAATTGAAGTTTTACCTGTTTCAATATGTTCAGACTATCTTTGGGGCAAATCCCACTGTAATGGATGGACGATAATTCACCAACTTTGGGGCAATAAAGTTATTGAATGAAAGAAGTGTGACAAGTTCAGCTCTTGAGTTCTCGTCCCCAACTACCAAGGTTTCTCTTAATTATGAGCAATAATAAGATATTTATCTACTCAAATCTCCAAATTTTTTTTAAGATTTGTTATTTTAGAAAACAAATCAAAATCAATTAATAAAATATAATACGACAAATTATGTGATTCAATTAATAATGTTCATGTTTATGATTGCACTAAATTTTCTTTTATTGATTTTAAGGTTACAAGATACAAAAATATAACCACATATTTATATTTATATCTGAGTGTAGGACAACCTAATTATAAATAAATCTTTCATTAAATTTTGTAATCAACTTTTTCTTGATTCTTCACTTGGCAATTAGTCATTTCTTTTGTGACAATAATATTAATGAATGAAAATGGATTACTAATTTCAATACCAAAATTAACATCTTTAGCACTTAACCTTACCAAGATTAACAACATCTTGTTGATGATCTCCAATGTGTCAAACAAAGTATTGAATGAAAGAGATGAAAGAAAAACTATGCTGAATGAAACGATCAAATGAAATGTTGTAGAATATATGTCTTAAATAATTTTATCATAAAGGCAATTCTATAGTTTTTTTAGCACAGGTTGTTTTGCCAGTTTCTTATTAGGATTGTTTTAACCCTAAGTATATAAGGGATATTTCAATTGATTTATTCGATTGAATCCATTTGGCTATTTGGGTATTTTTCTTTGTTAGAGTTTCTAAAAATCTCTTTGTTGTTGAACTAGTTGGATTCATTTATTGTAGATTGTTGAACTATAAGTTAATATTCATCTATTCCAAGTAAATTTGAAAACATAAAAGAAAATCAAGATCTGTGTACGACCAAGAAATCACAGAATAATATATTGAAAAATACCTCCAGATTTCTCTATTGAAATCACAACCAAGATTAGGTTTTTATACAACCCTAACCGATAAAATTGTCTCCAACTGTAGCAACAACCAGCACCATTCAAAACAAAAAACTAACATCAAGCTTACGATCTTGTTCAAGCAACTAACTAATTGAAAAAAAGAAATTACAATACTGCTCAATTGTGAGCTAACAAAAATGAAAGCTAATCCTTTGATGAACTGTGATTTTAGAAACTCTCTCTTCGACTGCTCTCTGCTTCTTGAAATGCCAGCCTTAATTTGTGTATTGAGAACAATAAGCACATCTCAACTAAAAATGAAAACGTCACTGTTTCATGCTTCCTTACTAACAGTTTCGTCAACTCCGTCTGCTGCCATTATCTGCTTAAAAAATATAAAAATGCTCAGTCATTCTTCGCATCCTCCCACAAGCACAAATGTTTTACTTTTGTGCTTGACAAGAAAAATGTCATGAAAAAAAAAAAGATACAAACAAAGAAACACTGAACTTCTTATCTAGAATTCCTCTCTGAAACTAAATATTCTTAGCTTAAAACTTAGCAACATTTACAAAAAAAAAAAAAAAAAAAAAACTATACAAACACCAACATATTAACGACTCCCTGAAGCTAAACCTACCTTTAGCTTCAAAAAAACACTTCCTACTCCAATCATATCAATCAATTCTCCAACTCAACATTATATTTCAAAAACACCAGGTTGCATAATTACCAACACAAGAACTCCTCCCTGAAGTTAAACCTGTCCTTAGCTTCAAAAAAAGTAAAAAAAAAAACCCTTCCTAACCCAATCACACCAATCAATTTTCCAACTCAACATTATTTTCTTTTACTTCTTTTCTAATCACCTTTTACCTATATCTCAATGACTCAAACCTTGCTGCTGATAGAGGCTTGGTCAAAATATCTGCTATTTGATATTCGATATCTACATACTACACTAATAAAGCATCTGCAGTCACCTGTTCTCTGATGTAATATACATCAATCTTAATATGTTTTGTTCTATTGTGAAGTACTAAATTAGAAGCCAACAATCCAGCTCCTTGATTATCACACCACACCACAACTTTACTTAAACAAGTCACTAGTAACTCCTTTAATAAATTATTTAGTCATACCACTTTAGTTGCAACTTGACTTAGAGATTTGTATTCAGCTTCAGTGGTTGAAAAAGCTACCACTTTTAATTTCTTAAAACCCCATTGTATCAAGTTATTTCCAAAATACACATAATAGCCACTATTAGATTTTCTATCATTCAAATTTCTTGCCCAATTTGCATCTACATATGCTTCTACCTAGAGTAATGTTACTAGTTTAAACATAATACCATGCTTTAATGTTCCTTTAACATACCTTAGCACCCTCTTACATGTCTGCCATTGTAATTGTGTTAGTGATTTAAGAAACTAGCTCAATTTATTCACTACAAAAGCCAAATCAGGCCTTGTCAAAGTCAAGTATTGTAAAGCTTCTACTATACTCCTATATAAGGTAAGATCACTGAATATTTCACTGTCTTCATTGTACAATTTGGTTCCAATAACCATAGGGGTAGAACAAGGATAAGTATCATATATTCTAGTCTTCACCAATAGATTTATTGCATATCTAGTTTGACACAAATGCAACCCTTCAAAATTTCTATAAACCTTCATTCCCATGAAATATTTCAAATTTCCTAGTTGTTTTAATAGAAACTGAGCATTCAATTTAGCTGCTAGTTCAACTATATAATCATTGTTTGTACCAGTCAACAAAATATCATCTACATGCACCAAAATAAAAACAGTTAGATCTTCATTTTTCAAAAATAAATAAGCTTGTATCAGATATAGAATTTACAAATCCTTTTTACAACTGATCAGTTTTCAATTTATCATACCATGTCCTAAGTGCTTGCTTTAGCCCATGTAAGGCTTTTAATTAATCTACACACATGATTTGGCTTTGTTTGGTCTATGAACCCTTTGTGGCTAAGACATGTATACTACTTTTTTTAAATCTTCATTCAAAAAAGCATTATTAATATATATTTGATGCATTACTTAGTTTAATGAAATTGTTAAGGCTAACACTATTCTAATTGTCACATGCTTCACCACAAGACTAAATGTCTCCAAATAATCAATACCTGGATTTTTTTTAAAACCCCTTTACCACTAGTCTTGCCTTAAAGTTTTGCAATGACCCATCAGCATTGAGCTTAGTCTTGTACATCTACTTATGTCTTACTATATTCATATCCTTGGATGTAGGTACTAATTCCCAAGTTTAATTCCTCTAAAGTGCTTTGAACTCCTCATTCATCGTCTCATACCATCGTGGCTTGGTTAAAGCCTCTTTAGCTATTTTTAGTTCCTTTAAATCTATCTCACACACATTGCTTGCAAACACTTTTAGTGGAGGCAAGGAATCAGTTTTTAATCTAGTTATCATTGGATGCCCTTCTGTCATTCTATTATATTTACCCACCTCTAAAGGTTTAGACTGTAATGACCCAAGGGTAGATTTGTCATTTTAGCGAGTCTTGAGGGGTAGAAGAGTCATTTTAGAAGTCCTTTGGGACTTGAGTGTAGTTTCTGCGCTTGTGGG
Organism: Anacardium occidentale; assembly: GCA_026122585.1. Lineage (NCBI taxonomy): Eukaryota > Viridiplantae > Streptophyta > Magnoliopsida > Sapindales > Anacardiaceae > Anacardium > Anacardium occidentale. The sequence continues at coordinate 13,030 of JAJEJH010000457.1, forward strand.
GGTGGAAATGGCTATTTTCCACTACACATGCCGTGTGCCCGGGACACACGACCGTGTGTCTTGCCCAGCCAGCTTTATTAGTTTATTTTCCTTTCAGTTGCGCAGATTTTCAGTTCCTAGCTTATTTCCAGCTTTTCTCTTCTTCTTCCTCAGCTCCAGTGAACCCTAGAGTTCCAGAGAGAGATCCCCCAGCAGCTCAGCTTCAGATTAGAGATCCAGAGTCTTCCAGAGGGAAAGGCCCAACTTCCATGGCGCGAGGTAAGTGTTTTCTTTACTTCCCTCGCCGTTTCCTGTTTGGCTGTTTCCAGTGTATGAGAATGTTATGTGTGCTTGATTGAGATGTTTTCCAGCATGCTTGAGCTTAATATGTTGCATGTTTGGATGATTGAGTGGCTTTCCATGTTTATGTGCATGTATGTGAATATACATGATATATGTGTTTTTATTATGATGATTGGCATGTTTGAGATGATGAAATGATGTTTTTGGGCATGCCAGTAGCAGTATTTAGCTTGTATGTGTGTTGATTTGGAGTGTGGATGTGTTAGTGTGGGAATTTCTGGATTTCTAGACAAGATCAGTAGTTTCTGGGTCGAGCATACGACCGTGCATCCCTGAGGCACGCCCGTGCGTCCTCTTTTCTGCATGGGACACGGCCGTGCATGCTGCCCGTGTGCGTCTGAAAACCCAGACACACGCCCGTGTGCTTTCTCCCCCAATTCCACACGCCCGTGTTGCTGAACACGGGAAGAAGAAGAGGAAGGCAGACACACGCCCGTGTGCCCGAGTACACACGCCCGTGTGCCTTGCCCAGTTTGCATGAAAATAATTCCAGAATCGCACACGTCCAGCAGCACGAGGGGCACACGGTCCCGTGTGCCTTGACACACGCCCGTGCGTCCCAGAACACACGCCCGTGCGTCCCAGAACACACGCCCGTGCACAGTAGAAATCAGCAGAAATGAATTTTAAAAGAATATTAAGCCACTCTAAGCCAGTTCTAAGCACACAGAACTCAGAATTTACGTCAGAAAATCAGCATTTCATGCATGATTATCAGCATTAGCACGGCATGCCATATCAGATGTTTTCAGATTGGGTCCAAGGATCCAACAGCATGATTTTCAGATATACATATATGATTTTCATATATCAGATAGGGGTGGATACGAGGGGGCACCTGTGAGTTCGCACACCCGCTAGAGAGGGAAACCAGCGTCTGCCAGAGGACATGGTCACTGACCAAGCTCATCAGAGAGTGCTGGTTGTGCATCAGTAGATTCATTAGGACCTTGAACTCACACGGTCAGGGTGCCGAATCCCTGTATTCATCAGTCTGGCCAGCATAGCAGATATTTCAGATATTTTCAGTACTTTCTGATACAGATTTCAGATATACTATACGTATATATTCAGGATCTTCAGATCACAGTTTTATTATCAGAAAGAGTTTTCAGAAAAGACAGTTTTTTCAGAAAAACAAGCCTGAGGGCAAGTTTTTACAGTTTTCAGCATACAAGACATCAGCATATACATTTCATTGTCATGTACAGCATCTCATGAGAAACAGATGAGAACAGATCAGTAACAGAACAGAAACAGAACATAATTCAGTAATGAATTAAGCAGTAATGGATATACTTCGGTATATCAAGAGAATCAGAATAAGAAAACTGTCTAGTGGAATCTCCTACGTGACGAGTCACGTAGTCAGTGATTTGTTTGACCTGCGAGCGTAGTGTTTGGAAACGCTTGCTGAGTGACTTTGTCACTCACTCCTTCCCCTGTTTCCTTTTGCAGGTCAGTAGTTCGAGGCTGAGCTGGAGCGAGACCGCTGCGAGATTTTGGGGATATGGCTTGGCAGCAGCAGATAGTATGTTGGCTCGCATGCTTTAGTTTCTCATGTATATATATATATGTGTGTATTACATTATCGTATACACTGTATGACCAGTTTATTTTCTATACATGAGTAGCCTGGGATTTTCACGCTTACATTTAATTTACTTTCGCAGTAAATTATATTATTAGTTTCTTTATTAAGAAAATTTTTATCCAGCAGTAGTTTTTCTGTAGAGGTCCCCGTCTCAGGAATATTTTATTATTATTATAAACAGTATTTTCCGCAGCGCACAGTAGCCTGGGGCGGGGGTCGCTACATAGACTATTTCATATTTGATAACACAACTTCTAAGTTCACTGTTGAAATTGACTCAGAATTATCTATAGTTTAGAGTGACTTTTCTAAATCATCTAGTGATGAATCAAACATAGGTTGAATTGGAACAATTGACTTTGGATTATTTTAACTCTTGACAATATTTGAACGTGAGGCTAAACTATTTTAAGAATAAAAGAATGGACTTAGATGACTTGATTTATGATCTATTACAAATACACTAGGTAAGTTGATTTGTAGGCAAAAAAACACTCCTTAGTAAGTACAATTGACACTCTTTGTTCTGACCTACCCCAGATTTAAGTTTTTGGAACTGTGAATCTGTTTTATAAGGAAACTCAGATTCATTAAAGCTTACTCTAGCAACAACATAAACCACACAAGAAGCCCTCAGACATTTGTACCCCTTATGTGACAGACTGTATCCAACAAACTCACATTTTTGAGTTTGAAATTCAAGTTTATGTCTATTGTAAGGTCTTAGGTATGAAAAACATGCCCATCCAAACACTTTGAGAAAAGAGTACTCTGGTGGTTTATTGAATATTATTTGGAAAGGAGATTGATTCCCTAAGATAAAGATGGGTAATCTATTTATAAGAAGCACTGCATTTTGAAAACCAAGCCACCATTGATTTAATGGCATTCCAGCTTGTGATAGACGTATTAGCCCTGTCTCCTCAATATGTCTATGCTTCATTTCTACTCTTTCATTTTACTGATGAGTGTGTGAGCAAGGGTACCTAAAACTTATTCCATTTTCACTCAAATATAAAATCAAACTTTTATACTCTCCTTCCCAAACACCTTGTAACACTTTTATTTTCTTCTCAAACTGTTTTTCCACTAGCTTATGAGACTGAATAAAAACTTGTTTCACTTTTAATTTCTATTTTACCAGAAAAATCCAAGTAAATTTAGAAAAATCATCACTGAAATGAACATAATATTTGTACCCTTCCGTTGACTCAATGGGTGATGCCCCCCACACATCACTATGGATGAGTTCTAATAGAGTTGTGGCTCTAAACTCAGAATTAGGAAAAATTTTCTGATGAATTTTGCCAAATTGGCAGTTTGAACAGAAAGATCTTTCTTGTGACTATGTTTTTGTAACCTTTAACTCTTTTAGAACTCTACTCATAACTTGACTGCGAGGATGTCCTAGTCTTTGATGCCATAGTTCAGAATTTATTTGGTTTACTTGATACACCACTTAAATCAGTTCCCATATTCTGACTCCTATTTGCAAATAAGTTTATTAATTGATGCAAGCCACCCTTAAGTACACCTTGTAACAACACATGTTTTGTATCTTTATCTCTCACCAAACATTCATCAACACTAAATTCTACAATTACATTATTATCCCTAGTTAACTTAGAAATACTCAATAAATTCTTAGTAATTGATGGCACACACAATATATGTTTTAACTAGATAGACTTATCAATGAAATTTAAAGGTAATGAAAGTTAACCTATGTGTGAGATCTTTAGGCAGTATTTACTCCAAACTTGAAGCTATTGTTTGCCAAAATATTTAGCTTTACTATCTAGCTGATTGGTGTTGGAAACTATATGATTAGTTGCTATAAAGTCCATGTACTCGTTTAGATCCTTAATTGTATGAGGAATGGCTATTAACCCTTGTGCATGATCAGATTGTTCCTAACGTACAACACTGGTTATATACCCTTGTGCTTTATTAATGCCTCTGAATTTAGATCCTAACACTTTACTAGCACCTTGAGTCAGAATTTTCCAGCTCTTTATCATCTTTATACTGGCATTTCTAAATCATCTCAGGTTTATGGTTGAATTAAGTTGATCTACTATACCTCCCATTATTGTAAACTTTCTTCTGATCATCTCTTAGATAAGTGACATCAAACTTATGGTAGCACTTTAGGTGTAATGTGACCACTTTTGCCACATACTTGACATACTACCTTAGGCTTCATAAAATTCCTTCCTTTTCCTCTAGACTGATAACAATACTATGATTCTTTAGACACAATATTGACTACGTAAGTTTTAACATCACTCATAGCCCCTTTAGATTAATTAAACCCCTATTGTTAACACTTTAAGCAATATTAACTATTCCTCCTTGCATATCAAACATATACCCAAAACTTCGTACCAAACATTGTTCAAATTTTTTACTTTCATCAGACTAACCTCTTCATTTTTAGACTCTATTATGGCAAAAAAAAAAAAAAAAATTGAGCAACCATTGGATCATACTCAACACTCAAACCATCTATTACAAAATTGATCAACTCTTCCTTCAAAATTGACTAGCCACTAGCAATCAGATCATTATATATTTCTTGTATCTTTCTAATGTACGTACTCACACTCATTGAACCCTTCTTTAACGTTTGTAAAGTTAGCTGTAATTAAGTAATTTTATTTTTGGATTTTGAAACAAAATAATTTTGAAGTGTTTGCCAGATATCACTTACAGTCTTACACTTTGATACATGCACAAACATACAGTCAGAAATTGAGGCTAACAACTAGGTAGTTAGTACTCTATCATGTTTTTTCCACACTGTATATTCTAAATTTCGTTTCTTTATTTTTTCAGAACTATCCTTACTTTGTACATACACAAAAGGTGAGAAGTAGGTTACTAACTTGATTAGATGCTCTTTAAGATCAAATAAGCCCATCATATTTTGAATTTGTGCCCTCCAATATTAATAGTTGTTCTCTATCAATTTGGGACTTACTGTAGGTATTACCACACCATAAATTCCTCCAATTTGTGCTGCCATTGAAGTATCTACACGCCAAGAACACTCATTCATCTTTGTTGAACCCTTATCACACTGTGTTTCCTCTGGATCCATCGCTTGACGTTTTTCTAAACCTCTAATACCATAAAAACATAAAATAAAAAAAATCAAGATTTGTTCACTACCAAGAAGTTACAGAAAAATATATTGAAAAATACTTCTAGATTTCTACTGAAATCACAACCAAGATTAGGTTTTTATACAACCTTAATTAGGGCTAGATTCGAGTCGAATCAAACACGAATAGTAACATATTCGTGTTTGGGCTCGTTTCGTATTGTTCGGGTTCGGGTTTGTATTTGTGTTCGCCGAATATTTTTATAGCAAAGTTCGTATTCATGTTCGGTTTGTATAACTAAGTTCGTATTCGGCTTGTATTCGTATTTGGTTTGTATAATTCATTTTTATATTTATTAAAAATTATAATTAATGTAAATAATTAAAAAAAATTAATTAAAAAATTATTATTTTAAGTTCGGGTTCGTATTCGTATTCGGTTCGTATAGTTCGTGTTCGGACTCGTGTTCACTGAATTTTAAAATTACAGTTCGGGTTCGTGGTCGTATTCAGGTTTGTTCAATTCGTTTCAGGTTTGTTCGAATTGAATTTAAAAACGAATCCAAACATATTCGGTTTGAATCCAGCCCTAACCTTAATTGATAAAACTGTCTCCAACTGTAGCAACAATCAGCACCATTCAAAACAAAAAACTAATATCAACCTTATGATCTTGTTCAAGCAACTGACTAATTGAAAAAAAAAAAAAAAAAAATACAATACCGCTCAACTATAAGCTAAGAAAAATGAAAGCTAAACTCTTGATGAACTATGATTTTAGAAACTCTCTCTTGGACTGCTCATCGCTTCTTGAAATGCCAACCTTAATTTGTGTATTGAGAACAGTAAGTACATCTCAGCTGAAAAAGAGCACGTCACCATTTCATGCTTCCTTACTAACAGTTCTGTCAACTCCGTTTGCTGCCGTTATTTGCTTATAAACATAAGCATGCACAATCATTCTTCACAAAATTCAACTAAACAATCTCATCTGCCTTGAGTGTAAAATTTCTTTTATGAAATTCAAACCAAATAACTAATTTGCTTACTTTCTTGCATGTTCTTTTAATGTAATATATAAAATCCATCCTAAATTTACAATAAATGTATTTGTGTTAGCTGATTTTTAACATATATAAACCTTCTTATAAATTGATCGAACATTTGAATAATTAAAAGAGAATTTTATGATCATAACCAGAATCACAGCTTTTATCACATGCACTTGAAAGAGATTAACTTTAATTGAACCGAAAGAAGCCAAGTAATTAAATGCTATCGCTTCCTTTCTTTTCGCTACCAAAATTTGCAACTTTGTATCACTTCCAAAATAACTAACCATGCAGCAATTCACAATCATGGGCCGTGGCATCTCTTTATTCATGTTTAATATTTATCCCAATATTTATACATGTTTAACCTTGTAGTCCAAAATACAAAAGAAGGGGATCCCTATTTGATTCACTGTTGAATAGGTGTTCCAAGTTTCTTACTCTACGAAAAAATATATATTTTTTTTTTATGAAAAAGAAGATAAATTATGTAATTGTTGAGGAAAAAAATATAGAGAGAGGGTTGTAAAGATATTTTTAAATGTATTTAAAAAACAAATGTGTATTTATTTTTATTTTAAATATTTTTTTTGTGAAATATAAAAGTAAAAATATTAGTTTGAGAAAGAAAAAAATAAAGAATATCACGTCACTTATATCATAAATCAAACTATTCATATTATTGTTTAAGATGTGTGATTGATATTTTTCAGTCATAATTTATGTAATAAATGTGAATTATTTAATGATATAAATGACATGATGATCATCCTATGATATAATAAATTTATCTAACAAAACAAAAATATCAAATCTTGAAATGCAAAATGACAGTTCAACAAACAAGAAGTGATATAATAAAGATAAAGATAGTAATGTTAAGAGGTATCAAATTATTTCATCCATTGAATTAATCAAAATTTATTTTTTTATTATAAAAAGCAAAATTTTAGATTTTTTCTTAAAAATTAAAATTTTCAATTTTTTTATTTAATAAACCAAAGTTTGCAATAATATGGAAAATAGAAAAATGGGTTATTTTAGAATTTTTGTAAATTACAATTATTCAGATTTATCCAAGTTATCATTTATTCATATCATTAATTTTTAATAAGTATAATTATTTTACTAAAAAAATCAAAATATTTAATCTTTTTAATAATAAAAAAAGTGATAATTTAATACCTTATTTTTAACTAAAATATAATTCAATATATTAGAAAACTCATGACACCTTACATTTTTTTCTACTTTCTCTTTGTAATGAATCCCTGTCGACGAGCCTATAAACATTATCTTCATCCTTTGACAATTTCCCTTCATCTTCAACCACCACACAAAAACCTTAAAAACAAAGAATTTTGAACATTTCTTATGGATTTTACACCTTCTTTAGATATATAAGAACGAAAAATAAAAACACTACAAACCCTTTTTCTTTCCCATTAAAAACATAGAATGCATTATATCAAGTTGCCTTTTTTTTTTTTTTTTTTCATATTCAAGATTATTTATTTTTATATTTGAAATGTATCGAACTATAATAACTCATTTTAATTCTCTAATTTCTCAAGAACTTTTCTTTTGCTGGAATTCATTTTATGCAGTTTGTTTTTTTCTCTTATTCTAATTACCTTCTTTCATTCTCTAAGTTCTTAGTTTAAAAGTAAATTATGTAATTTCTATGTTTTGGCTTAATCATTCAAGTGTAGATTCACCCAAAACATAAAATTGTGGCTCGTGTTCAGACTAGACGGGTCAAAATACCACCATACAAATTATTTATTAAGACAAGGATATATTCTCACTCAAGGTTTTACTCAAAGATAAATGTTCATCTCTTAATTTTTAAAAACTTAAATATTTACCTATTAGTCAAATACTACTAAAAAAATACTTTTAATAAGGGGAAAAGTAGTCATTAAAAATATATTTCCCATCGTTTAAGCATTTTAATGAAATAAAAAATCTCATTGTCATTTATCGTTAAAGTCTTTGCCATTAAAAATATTAACGACGAAAAAAATTTTCATTTGTTAATACAAATAGTCAATGGTGTAAATTTCATCATTAAAAATAGTAATAATGACTAATATTTTAATTATTATAATATTAATTATAGTCGTTGAAAATAGTAATAATGATGATTATTCTTATTGTTATAGCAATATCTATCAGTCATTAAATATAATATTAATAACGAATATTTTCATTGTTATAACAATATCTACTAGTTATTAAATATGATTTAACATAATATTAACGATATATATTACCATCGTTATAATTATCTTTATCCGTTACTGGATATAATAGCAACGATTTATAGTCTGATTGTTATTTCAATTTTTATCAGTTACTAAATATTTTATTAATAATAGGTACTCTCATCATTTTAACTATATTTGTTGGTCATTGAACATAATATGAATTATGAGTATTTTTATCATTATAAGATAATTTTTCTATCATTAGAAATTTCAAAAATAGAAACTATTTTTGTTGTTATAGTCATATTTAATTTTCTTGTCATTGAAATAACTATAAAGTTTTGTAATATGATAAACATGATGTTAATTATAAAAATTTAATTCTCAATTAATTTAATAAAAACAAAATATATGCAAAATATAATTATTGAAATTGATAATGTACTAATTATAATCATCACAAGAGCTTCTATATGATCAAAAATTATAAAAAAAATTATAAGGTTCATATTATCTTAATTTCTCCCTATAATTAAAATAAACATATGGTTACAAGTGTCACAAGAATGTATGTATTCATCAAAACCAATACCAAATATTTTTCGCTTAAATTGTATTTTTAAGTACCTATAAATTGTGAAGAGAAAAACAAGTTAACAAAATTTTATACAAAAATGTAAACAAGGAAGACAAACTACAAACAACAAAACATGTGATAGAAATAATAGAGTTTCAATTTGGTTTAATTTTCCAAGTTGGTTCAATACTTCTAGTTATATTATTACATATATAAATATATAAATTGACATCTATCAAATCATTTTAATTATTTATTACCAAGAAGAATCCAAGAAGAGACAACTTTATCAATTCATATCAACTTTTTTGCTATCAAACCTCGATGAAATGACATCAAGTTAATATATTGAGCCCAAATCAGCATTTATAATTAATAGTCTATAATATTTGAATACCATTTAAAACAATCAATCTATATTATAAAATAAACTTTATAGAAACCACAAAACTATGCATAACCAATAATCAATATTTTTATTAATTAATTAAATTCACTACGAATTTCATATAAGGGGTTTATGAGTAGAATACCTATCTATATTGTGACCAAACTAAACCAAAATTTTCTATGAAATAATTTCTGTCAGTTCTGCTTTTATTGCATTCGGGAAAAGGAGATGAGGAAAGTGAATTTCTCGCACCAAAAAGCGACACATAGAGCCAGACCCACCAAATTTTGGTTTGGTGTATGGTGAAATATTGGGAAACCAAGTATTGCCGCTGCAGGGCTGGAGCTGCCACTGGGATTATGGAAAACTGAATCTGAAACTTCAAATCATCGAGCTGCATCCTCTAGAGCACGGAAACCAGCAGTAAGATCCTCATATGAGGAAGCAGTAGACACTTTCTAATGCAGATTTGAGAGGCACGGGTTCTTCTTTCATATGACAAAGTACTATACAAATTGTATAAATAAAATTATATTTACCTAAACAATACTGAGAGTTGTAGAGGTCATAGGATCAGAAAAATTTCCACTAGGGGGATAAACAGCCGCCAACAACTGTGACACTGCCAGTATGTTCTGGTCCACCAAGGCATTTTACCTTTCTAGCACGTTCATAAAATGAGGCCAAACGTACTGCCACAGCAGGCATTTCTACCAGTAGGAGAAAGCAAGAGGACTCCCATTAGAATGAGCTAAAGTTATAATACATAATCCAAAATGACGCACAAAAAGAATGCCAATAGAATTTGAGATCAAAATATAGCAGATAGATGACTTCGATGGTTAAACTCAACCAAATTAGCAAAAAAAGTTTATATCCAGCCAAAATTTCTAGCTGAAACGGAAGTACAAAACATTATGTGCCACTTTAAACATTGAGTGGAAAGGTGGAAATGCCAAAAAGATGTTTTCACTTTGGATTCTCATATCAATAATCTTTTATTTTGAATGTGGTGCTTAGACTTTATCACATCTACTAAACAGGATAGTCAAATAATTGTTTTTAATTACTTAATTTAATTATTGGTTGTCATCATCGTCAATAATATTGTCGACAATGATGGTTACCTTTTCAATTTTTTAAAATTTAAATATTTTTTAAAAATTTTATAATACTTTTAAAATACTTTTATATTTAAATATTGTTTTATAATTTTATTATAAATTTTTATTTTTTTAATAAAAATATTTTAATTATTTTATCAAAAATGTTAATAAAATTAGATAAAGAATTATTAAATGGTAGATATTTAGGTTTTTAAAAATTAAAAAATACAAATTGTTTTTGAGTAAAACCTTGAGTGGGAATAAGTCATTCGGCCTATTTATTATGCTTAAAGGGCTTAATTCCACTTATGGATTTTTTAAATAAAAAAAATTATGTCTATCAACTTTTTAATACTCAAATAGTCATTTATAGAGTATTTTTTTTAATATAATTTTATCAATATTTTTATAAAATAGTTAAAATACTTTTAGCTAAACAAAATAAAAAAAAATATATTTAAAAATATAAAATAATAACAAATTTTTAAAATATATTAAAATTTTTGGAATTTATGTAAAATAAAATTTAAATAAACAATCACTACTACTAAAAATTGAATTATATAATAAAAAATAATTAGTTGATACATAGGATGCCCAACCATTAATGATGGTCAGAAATGGTTGTCATAAGCAAAATTGTCCATTTTTGGCCATCATTAATGATGGAGGCGATGACCTATCTTTTTTTAAATTTTATCTTTTATAAAATTTAACATTTTATAAAATTTTTATTTTTTGAATTTATTTTATTATTTTAATGTATTTAAATTTATTTCTTCATATTATTTTAAAAATATTCTTTTAACTATTAATACTTAACAGTTGATTATTAAATTTAACTATTGATTAATCAATAAATGAGTATTTATATTTTAAAAAATTGATAAATAAGATTCTATCATTTAAAGAATCCTTGGGTGGGATTAAGCCCTTTAGCCTCCTTTCTTATTGGGCCATAAGGGTGTGGTCCAACATATTAGATTCAAATGCTTTGTCAAAGTAATTAAAATTAGAAGTGTCCTTCTGAAGAGAAAAAGATAAAAAGTGTAGCTAAAGAATCCTTTTTTAAGTTAGATCATTTTTTTTACATCTTTTTGCTAGTTATACTTTTAATATAATTGAGTATGTATTGAACATATTAAATAGATGAAACTTTAGGTTCAATCACTAACCCACAACTACTGCTACAATAGCTAAATGAAATGTTTGATTTTGATGTAGTATGAACAAATTTTTAGCTCATATTTTGTTGTTGCTTTGGGTGTCCTCATTCAAGCTACCACATGGGGGCATGTCTACCTATGTTTTCTTCTCTTTGAATATTTTTCAGAGAAGAAAGTACCCTTGGGCTTCTCTTGTCAGTGAATGTTGAACAAAAAATGAAGTCTCTAACTACGTGGAGTAACCAAATTGTACATAATAAACAATAAACAAAATTTGTGGAATAGAAAACACTGACCTTCCGCCACGCTAGTCGAATTCGCAGCAGAAACGTTCTTGAATATAAAGGCTTCCAGGCAATTCGGTTTTACAGAAGATGGTGTATGTAATCTCTCAAAACCATTACCCAGGGACCTTAAAATAAAGCTTTTGAAGCATCCTTCCATCAAAGATGAAACTGAAGAAGAGGAAGAGTAGGAGTAAAGGACCAACTCAGCCACTCCACTAATTCATTTATGTTTCATTAACTGCTTAAAGCAATTTCATGAAGTAAACAGACTCTTATGAAGAAAAACTGTAAAACAGTAAAATGGATTAAATGCTACAGAAAGGACTATCAATATCTTCTAAATGGCTAAAACTCTTTTCATGTAGCAGCATACAACTTGCAAGGGAAGGGAACCCAATAATAGATGCACTTGCTATTTACTCATTAGTTGGAGATTCAAATTTTATTGGAAGGAATTTGAACATTTGCTCGAAAACATAAGAGAAATCTAATATTAATTCACAAATTTATTATTGTTTGAATAAGATTCAACTCTTTATTTCTGATGATGGAACTAGGGCTCCATTGAGCAGCTTGCGGCTGGCTTAATTAATGTCAAAATCGAGCTCAAGTTTGACTCTAGAAAAAATATGATAATTCATTACTATACTTTGAAGATCATGGACAAATAATTATTAATCGATGGAAAAAAAAATTATGATACTTCACTGTATGGAAACACCATTACCATACTATAGCCATTTTCTTTCTTCAATTTATTAGCCCATTGCATGAAAAAAAAAGAAGCCAGACAAACGGACAAAGCAAAATAAGCAACAAGATTAATTATATGGTCGTCATTGATCGAGTACATCCAATATAATGTCAAGCATGTTTGAAATATAACATCATTTGGACTTGAATGGAATGGCCCTGATCACAATCTGATGGTATAAGGCTGCCAGTGCTGCTCCAATGAAGGGACCTACCCAGAAAATCCACTGCACAACCACAAAATTCAGTAAGAAATTAGTATAAAATCTCATTTTCTTGGTAGCAGAAAACTGGAAGAAGCCTTACATGGTCATTCCAGGCTTGATCCCTGTTGAAAATTATAGCCGCGCCAAGACTCCTTGCTGGGTTAATACCTGTTCCTGTAATTGGAATAGTTGCCAAATGCACCAGAAAAACTGCAAATCCGATGGGCAATGGTGCCAAGATCTGGCAAAGAGTATTTAATAAGGGAATTCAATTAATGAAACTGCAGTAACATGTACGTTAAAAACCTTTTTCTGAGGTTATGTTTGTGCTTACGGGAACATGGGAATCTCGGGCATTGCGTTTAGCATCAGTAGCGGAGAAGACAGTGTAGACAAGGACAAAGGTGCCGACGATTTCAGCTCCAAGTCCATCGCCCTTGCTGTATCCTTTACTGACCACGTTTGCACCACCGCCCAGCATTTCGTACTGGCTCTTCTGGAAGCCCTTGACTACACCAGCACCACATATAGCTCCTAAACACTGCATTATCATGTAAAACACCGCCCTGGTGAGCGACAGTTTTCTTGCCAAGAACAGCCCAAAAGTCACCGCTGGGTTAATATGACCCCCTGCAAAACCAAAACAATTAATCGAACACTGAATATTTATTAGTCATTTTCAATTAATTTTGTAAAAGATCGCACCTGAAATGCCGGCGGTGCAATAGACAAGCGCAAAGATCATGCCACCAAATGCCCATGCAATACCCTGGATACCCACATTAGAACACTTGCTCGGGGATTTCACCACGCCCATTACAGTCAAAACCGTGATGTAAAGAAACAAGAAGGTGGCCACAAACTCAGCGATGCCAGCTCTGTAAAAAGACCACGATGATAATTCTCCAGGCTCAAAGAGTGGAGCTGGAGGTGGCTCCGTGTAGTCTTTAGCCTCCAGAGTTTGAGCAGCGGTTCCTATAGGTTGCCTTTCTCTGTAACTATTTGCTCCCACTCTTACATCTTCTTCCTTGCCCTCCATTTTTTCCCTTTTTTATTTGTGATGCCTTTGCTTAGTGATTGTGAAAAATACGACGCAGAATCTCTTTGTTTCAGGCTTTTTAAGAGAGAATTGGATCAATCAATGGGCTGAAAACTAGGGAGTGAGGAGTGGAGTACTCGTGGCGTAAGAAGTGGAGGATGAGGTGGGAAAGTGTTGGCATTGATTAAAGGCCAAATAACTATCTCCCACGCAAGGTTTGACAAAATCACTATTGTTTTCCTTTAATTTTAAACAAACAAATTCTCGCCCTATTTTAAATTTGTTAAAAAATTTATTAAATTTTTTCTAAAATTTTCAAAAAATTAAAAATCCCTTAAGAAAAATAACAAATTGCCTCAAAAACTATATTGAATAATTTTTTTACCCTACTTTTTTGTTAATTTAAGTTAAAAAAATTTTGAAAAATTACTAATACAAATGTAGATGTTAGTGTTAATAACCTATAATCTTATGCTTAAAAGTAAACTTGTATATTTTAAAATATTAAAAGTGTTACTAAAGGTTTTAGACTGCTTTTTGAAAATTTTAAAAAAATTTGAAAGTATTTTAAAATTTTTTTAAATTTCAATAATATCTCTCAATAATTTTTAAAATGACAATTATACCATTAACTCTAATAAATTAGAAGTGTAAATATTTCATTATAAACTATTAAATTTAATATTTTCAAAATATATAAGGATAGATATGACAATTTTTAAAATAAGATAGAAAAAATATTCATTTAATTTTAATAAATTTTAAAAAATAATATTTATACCTTATAATAATATTCACAATTCAATCTAATATGAATTTATTATAATATATTAAACCTCCAAAGAAAATAGTAGTTAATTATACTTTTATTATAATATTTAAATAAAATAATATAAATATTTTAATAATTTAAAACCTAAAATGCGAGAATATACCATTTTATCAAGGCCAAAGAACTATTTCCCACTCATAGTTTGAGGCAGGGATAAAGTCTCACCCTCCAAGTTTCAAAAGCCCAGTCTTCCACCCCTAGAAATATTTTTTTATAATTTTTATACTCAAATGACTAAAATACTCTTTTAAAAAATAAATATTTATAAAAATTTTAAATATAAATAATTTTTAAAAAATTTAAAAATTTTTAAAAAATTAAAAAATATATTAAAATTTTTTTAAAATTTTTAAAAATTTTAAACAGTCACCGCCGCCAGTGCTGCAGCGCTGGTCATCGCTGAAGGGGCCAGGTGGTCGTTTCCAGCTACCTGGTTTCAGTGGAGGCCAGATCTGACCCCTCCATTCGGTGGGGGCGGTTAGATCTGACTGCCTCAATTTTGGAAAAAGCGGTCAGATTTGGCCACCTCCGTAAAAAAATAAAGGCTGAAAACGGTCACTGGGACCAAAGTCGGCCCTTTCTGGCTGTTTTCAACAGCTTCTTCTGGCGCAGGTGGCTAGATCTAACCGTTTCCGCCAAAATTGAGGTGACCAGATTTTGCCGTCTTCATTATACGGGGAGGCCAAATCTGGCCTCTCCTGAAACCAGGTGGTCAGAAACAGTCACCTGGCCCCTTCAGCGGCGGCCATCGTCGCAGCACTGACGGCCGTGGCTGCTTAAAATTTTTAAAAATTTAAAAAAATTTTAATATATTTTTTAATTTTTTTAAAAATTTTTAATTTTTTTTAAAATTATTTATATTTAAAAATTATTTTATAATTTTATTGTAAATATTTATTTTTTAAAAGGGTATTTTAGTCATTAGAGTATAAAAATTATAAAAAATGTTTTCAGGGGTGGGAGATGGACTTTTGAAACTTGGAGGGTGGGATAGGTCGCAACCTCAAACTATGGGTGGGCAATAGTTCTTTGGCCTTTTATCAAACCTTGTCAGGTAAGCCGTTATTTTGCGAATTAAAGGGGGAACAAATGAAGAACTGTTTAATGCCTTTGACATGTGATCGACCACTCAGGCCTAAGAAAAGTTGCTTATTCGCTGGAAACCATAGAGAGATTGGTATGTCTTTCCAAATTTCCTTTTCTCATTTCTCTTGGGTAATTTTCACTTCACTTTTTCCATAACTTGCATTTATTCTTACCTTTTAGTGAAAGTTTGAAGCATTTTCAAGAAAATGATGCTCGACCGTGGTAGAAGTCGATCCAGTCCTGGTGCCTTGGGTTATTGAAGAACATTTGGAATGTTAATCATGGAGGATTATAGCCTGGAAGTGGAAGGATGGATGGATGGGCCCTCTACTTCAAGACCACATATAATATGCCCTGATTCTCAATAATTTGTATTTATAATTTGGTTTTGACAAAAATATTGGCTCGAGTGGCAAGAACAAAATGATCCAGAGAACAGACCATCAATGACCGACCGACCTACCGACCGAAAGAATGTTGAATTTTACACGAAAATTGTGAGCCGTAGAGTTGCAGAAGTGTTAGGTAAAGGAAGCTGTGACAATTCATGGTGGTTGTAGCCTGTGGGGTCTTTTGTTTTTTTGTCCTGGTTCATTGACAGCCATAAGAGCAGCGAGCGGCCAAAGTGGTAAGCACCAGTTCGAAGTCTCAAGAGTCATGGCACCGACTTTTGCTGCCCGGTCTAAAGTTTACACGCAAAGGTTCCGCAAATCTGATATATGAAAATGACTATCTGCCTAAAAGAACAAGTGAGCTTTTGCATCACGTCAGACTCCACACCATAGCTATCCAATCAAAATTACTTCCTTTTATATCCAATTTATTAAATTTAATCAGACTTTGTATCTATTTCAGATACCCTCACATAACTTTAAAATTTTGTCAAAATATCTATGATGGGGCAAAAAGTTTTGGGTTCAAGCTCATTGAATTTCAATTTTTGGAACCTATGTATTGTTCATTAATTTTGAAAATAAACAAAAAAATATGATTATAATAAGATACAATGTCAAAATTTTAATCACTTTAGTCCTTATTATATTTTTTAGTATTAATTCATCTATTAACGAAACAAATTCAAAACTATTATTTTTATAGGGTAAGGAGACTTTTGCTCATATGCTTCTGATGACTGAGTTGTTATTTAATCTTGTAGAGCATTCAAAATTTAGTTTCTTTTATAATGTTTTACAACCCTTGTATGAAAAAATTGGTCATAAGCAAGCAAAATATGATTATGGGCAGGATGTTGATGCTGAGGTGAGGAAAATAAAAAACGAGTTTGAAAAAGTGGGAAGGATACATGTAACTATTGATTTGTAAAAATCATATGCACAAAATCTTGAATATATGGTTTTAATTACGCATTGGGTGGACTTGTAGACATGGACACCACAAAAGCATATCATAAACTTTTTAGGTAAAATGAGTCACCCAAAGGGTGATCATGCTACGAAACATACATTTAAAAATTCAAACAAAGTCTCATGTCACCTCATTTAAGATATTGTTCTAGAAAAATATATAAAACATGATATATTCAATTATAGAATGTTTCATAACTCATATATGCAAAACCAATCTTGAAAATCTTTGAGTAGCAATGAGAAGAGCAAAATTGAGCTTATTATCCAACTTTCCTAAGGCGACACTTGTTATATCTACATGAAGTCCAAAGCATCAGAGATCCAACACATGTTTTAGGTGCTATCACAGTAAGTAAAGGGATGGAAAATGTAGAAAGATGGTATAGAAAAACAAGGAAGAGAGAGGAATTTTTTCTTTCCAAAATTTCTTAAGCATTATGAATGAAGAAGAAAAGTTTTATGCTAACACACACGCAAGGCCATGTATGTGACATGCACGGTCGTATGTCATGATTTTTCCTAATACACATAGATTGCACTATAGTAGATGATTGTGTGTCTTGCACTCATCATGATTACGAAACGAATGCAGATCTCATAAATTACTAGACAATGGTTTACCCACCGCCTAAACCATGCATGACATGTGTCAACCCTACATAAGCATACATTTGGCAAGTCAATCTAAATTAATCAAGTTAAACCTTGATATAATAAGCACAACCACCTAACACCCACATATGGTGTATGTTTAAGGGACACACAACCATGTGTTACACTAAAATCATAACTTGACTTTTAACTCCTTCCAAACATACTCAACAAATTAACCAATTCTTTATTCACACATTTTCACTAAGATTAACAAATCTCATGTCTCTAAAACTCAATTAATCCTTATATATGTGTGACTCACAAGCACTCTATTGATTTGGTAATTTTTAGATTTAACATTCAAATTTAAATAAAACCTAGACATAAACCATGTGTGACCTTTAGCAATACATCACGGTCACTCATCTAATAGAGTGTTAATAAACAACCTTAAGCTTGAAAAATCAGACAGTTAACATATAATACAAGTCCCTTTATGATATTGTATCTTTTGAGACTAAGACATAGAAAATGTGTCAGTCTCAGTTTCTCCTTTACATGACCTGATATGGATCCATAATAAATGATATGGATTAAGCAATAACCGAACCTACTGTAGCGATAAATTTATCATCATAGATATTGATTATTGAGATCATATAAGTAATCACTCTCATACCTAAAAGTAATGAATTTTTAGTTGATTTATCATAACCCATGCATAAATCTTGACATAGTCAAACATCATCTTTATGATAACCCCTATTACAACGATATAATAAATGACATCAAATTGTACCAATTATTGTACAAAATTTTGGTGACCTCAAATCAAAGGGTCACATGTACCCATTAGATTAGAAAGATATATCCATAGACACCTTCTATATAGAATCCCCCTATTAAGTCAACCTAGTGAATATACCTAGTACATAAAATTCACTCATATGTTGCACTAAAGTACAAGAAACAATTTTAACACATGTAAACTATCACTACCTTTTAGTGAAATCATTCAACACAATAAAAATAACATATTTATTACTAGTACCCTCATCTAAGTAATGTTAGACCTATAAATAATTTATAGACTGACCACTATTATACCTTTGATGTTTTGATGATGATAAAAATATGTTTAAAAGACTAATTTACCCCTAGTATGGCTTAGTTCATGATATAAAAAAATTCAAAATTTTTATTTTTATAAGTTTCAGGCACTGTATGACTATCATTCATTGAGCATGGTTGTGCACTATTATAATTTAACAATTGTGTCAAAAACACGAGATCATATTCATGTCTGTACTAGGGCTTGTAATTCTCTAAGAAAATTTTTAGATCTAATATGATCATGCTAAAGTATAACATGATCGTATTTACACAATTTATGTCTAACATGACTATCTTAGTATAAAGCAATATGATCTTATCAGTTATGCTAACCTAGTCATACTAAGCAAGAAGGTGAAATGTCAATAACATAACCATATTCATCACAGACACATGATTGTATAAAGTACCCTACAAGAAGATAAAACCTCTAAGGATGTGTAACCTCATTGTGTAAAACAATCAAGGTGCTTTAGTTAATGTACGATCATGTGCGATGTAAATACATGAGCATGTGAGTGAGGAATCAAGATATGCACTATCAAGTTGATTAAGCAACAATACCGTATAACACTTGTTCACGAAGAAAAAACTTTGAGATGATACACAACCATGTAAGAAAATATCAGATGTTGTGCTGAATAAAGATAAAGCAACACTACCACTTTTGTCATGCAATGTTGATTGTGTAAAGGCTTATTAGACACAAATCATAAACTGTGACTTTATAGCATTGGCACACACCATGCCTAAGCCAAATAGTCATCATGTGTCTCTTATGTGCTAATGATGATTAAATCTCTTATGAGCTTCTAGAATTTGAAAAGACATATATAAAAAATGAAGCACAATTATTAGACCTCTATTGTTTTGATTTAAAGAAAAGTTTAAGTTAAAATATTTAACTTATCTTTGCATGAAATAGTCATGACAAAGTGGGACAAAAGATTTATATTTTGTAGGTTTAGTCAGACACATGATCATGTGTGTCATATATAAGATGACATATGTGGTCTAAAGTCGTACAAACACTTGTGCAATAAAATACTAAGACATATAATCGTACTATTTTTAAGTACACAATCACGTGTCATAAAGTGAAGACAGGCCAAGGTTCCCATATAAGTCAAATCATATAGATGTTAAAAAGTCAACAATTAGATGCAAGTTCATACATAGATCACACATGACCGTGCAAAGGAAAACTCTTGATAGCGTGATTTAGAAAGGAGTCTCTAATCTTCACAAATTAGTATCAAATGGCATTCCAAAAATCTAACAATATTCAAGTCCAAATTAATACAAAGTTCAACAAGTTTTCAAGCCAGAATAACTTTAAATTCAAGCAAATTCAACTCTAAAGTTTCACAACTTCATTCAACTCCTAAAAATCCAATTAGTCATCATCATTCATGACAACATAACCAAAGAAATGTAGGAGTAATGGAGCTCAAAATATATAACACATGAAATACAATCTTACTTGGAAAGATAACTACTAAAATGCATTACATAAGCCTAAAGGACTAGCTTCTACTCACCTGAGGTTGAATCAAGTTTAAAGAAGGACTTGATACAAGTCTAAAGAAGATATCACCATCTTATAACTAGTCATCCCACTTGATTCGCCACCGTCAATTCTCTCTCGCAATGGAAATTTAGATAAAGGAAAAAGGATTGAACATAAAAGCAACAAGCTCTAAGTTCGTAAGCATAAAGCCTTTTAAGATTTTTTTAAATCATCAAGTTTAGCTTTTACAAGGAAAGAGAAGCCTTTATACAAAACATATTAAATGACCAAAATAACCTTAAGAGGTAACATGAAAAGTTAAGGTGCAAAAGGGTCAAATTATAAGAGAAGAAAAAAATAAAATAAAATAAAAACAAAGTTATAAATAAAATTGTTGCATATTGCTATAAGGCATGCCATGGTATGCATATGCAAGCACGATCTAGAACCAAGGTACTACGATGTCAAGCTATAGCACACAAGTGTGCATGCATACATATGATACAAAATATACGTAAGGAGCTATCGTACTAGGTCCCAAAGCATGGGTGCACGTGTACCCAAAATTGGGGCACTATAACACGTGTGCTGGTGAAACATGTTACGACCTACTGTGTAATAGCCCAGGGGTAGAATTGTTATTTTGGGCTTTGAGACTAAGGGTAAAAGAGAGATTTTCAGTTAGAAAATAGATTCGGAAGGATTTGAAGGTAGAAGAGTCTTTTAGAGGTCTTTCATGGCTTATACTTGGGTATTTTGGGAAGAATATTCCATGTATGGTGTGAGGAGAGAGAGATTTCAGATTTTGAGGGGTACATGCCCGTGTGTCAGGTGAGAGGCATAGTATAAGTTTCTTTTTCTCGTATTTTCTCTCAATTTTTCCTTCAGTTTCTTCTCTTCTCCATTTCCAGCAAACCCTAGGCAAGAATCTGTCAAACTAGTAGCCATTATTCCAGCTAAAGATCTAGAAGCTTCGAGAGATAGAGATCCAGACGCCATGGCTAGAGGTAAGTATTTCTTTACCTTTTTCACCTAGGTTTCCAGCATGCTTTTCTGATTTTTAAGCTTCTTAAATGGTTGATGTGTAATGAGCATGTTTTTCAACATGATTCGATGATAATGTGATGCTTGGATGATGATTTATGTGATTATTGAGGCATGTATGATGTTTATGTTGCTCGGGCATGAAACCATGAGAAATATATGATTTTAGCATGCTTTTATGATGAATAAATGAGCTGAGAATGTTTATGAGCATGAGAATATGTTGTGTGCAAGTTTAATTGAGAAATAGTTGAGATTTGGATGTGTTTGAGTGAGATTTTCTGGGTTTCTAAACATATCTATAGAATTTGGACTGAGCACACACTCGTACACCCGAGGGTACATGCCTGTGTGGCCTCAATTCTGTATGACACATGGCCTTGCATGACACTCTTGTGCATATGAAAATCTAGACATACGCCTGTGTACCTGAGTGCACACGCCTGTGTGTCTAATCCCAATTCTACACGCCTGTGTAGGTAAGACACAGGATGGTGTTGAGGCAGTTACACACCTATACAGTGTAATACATGCTCGTGTATTTGTACCATACACCCTGTGACTAGCCAAGTTTCATGATTTATTTTTCAAAAGCTTGCATGATCAAGGGTATGGCTTGAGCACGGTCCCGTGTGCCTTCACACATACCCGTGTGCCAAGCATGTAGGACCCGTCGCCACGAGTACCCCTGTTACTGAGTAATACTATTCTTTTATTTAAATAACTAGAAATCAGGTACCCGCGACGGGAATCCTATGGAAAAGAACTACTACAACTGGTTGCATTGCATGCGGAAGCTGAAACTGAATTACAAATGAGCCTAAACTGGCTTTTCATTTATACAACTGTTCTTTACATCTGAGTACATATACATTTACATACAAGACCTCACAGGTCCAAAAACTGAAAGAAAATACATATACATGCTGAAAGGGTGTGTGTGGGTCCTCTCTCACGAGCCTCAGTCCACCCGCTCCTCGCCAACAAGAACACAACCTGAAAAGGAATGAAGAAAGAAATGGATGAGTGATAAAAATCACCCAGTAAGCAATCCTTACTTCCCTCAACCCAAGCAAGCAACAAACATGGCATACATACCTGGCCTCGACCCTATTCATGCATCTAATTGCTTGCTAGCGCTCAAACTGATTTATCTGAATGGTTACTGATTTCTGTATTTCATTATTAATGCATGTCGTGTTGTAATGTCATGTCATGCTAAACTGGAAACTGAACTGACTGATGATGTATGTATCTGAATCTATACGTACCCAAAGGTACCTGTTGTGCTGATCAGGCTGGTGAACACAGGGATTCGGTATCCTGGCCAAGTGGGCTGAACATTCTAGCTACTGGCTAGAAAGTTGAGTACTGTACTGAGCAATCTGCTGGTGTCAGAAAGGTGGATCCCACAGATGCCCTTCGAGTTCACCCAAAGCTGTAACCTATACATTGGGTTCTAAATGCTGAAAACTATTGAATTCGGATCCCTAAATCCTCTTTCAGGTTATATGTTGTGCTATAGTATGCTTATGCATCATTCTTACCTGTTTTCTGGCTTATCTGGTGATTAATAATCTTTGGATGGATTACCAAACCTTTAAAAGTCATTTTCTGTAATTTCTGGGAAAATCTGCTGAGTGCACGGGCGTGCATGCGCACACACGACCGTGCTAGGCAAAAGCACACGGGCGTGCCGTGCAGCAAGACGTGCAAGCTTCTGGAAATTTTGGCCATTCCATGTGCAAAGCGGACACACAACCGTGATCCTTAGGGCATGTAGTGACCCCCGCCCCAGGCTTACTGTGCGCAGCTATAAAATATATATAAATATATATATATAATAATAATAAAACTATGCCTGTGACGGAGACCCCTACGAGGGAAAAGAATTTAAACTGCTGCTCAAAATACTTAAATCATTATACGGAAGCGTAAATATGTAAATACGACATTAAATAAGTCACAATAATTTTTTTTCTGAAATTCCCAGGCTATTCATGTATTAAATCCACACAGTGCATAATAATATAATACACACAACATAAATACATGAAATACGATTAACAAAGTAAATGAGCCGAATCTCAAAACTAGCTGCCGAGCCATGTCCCCAAAACCTCACAGCTGATCGCCACATCTCAGTCCCCAAAACTCACTGACCTGCAAAAGAGAAAGGAAGAAGATGGGGTGAGTGACAAATCACTCAGTAAGCATTTCTTAGCTCTTACACAGACAGGTCATCAAGCAAAGGCTGATCCTCGATCAGACCTCGGAATTCTCAGTTTACTGTTTTCATTCTTATCTCTTATTTCTTTACTTTCTTTAATCATTAAGTTTTCAGAATTCTTAGGTATCTTTATGCTCTGTACTTTGTTTTTATCTCATATGTTCTTATGAATATGGTACATGACATGATATGCATGCTCTGATGTCATGTAAATCTCATTTTCTCATAAAACTTTGCCCCTCGGGCTGATTTTCTGAAAACGTGCTCTTTTCTGAAAACTCTTTCTCATAAAAATCTCTGATCCGAAGATCCTCATATATATATACATATAGTATCTCTGAAAACAGTATCAAAAGTACTGTATCTAGAAAATAACTCTGCTATGCTGGCCAGTCTGATGAACACAGGGATTCGGCACCTTGGCCTCGTGAGCTCAAACCTATAAGAAAACTACTCGTGCACGATCATATCCTCTCTAGCGGATCATGGTTTCCCTCTCTAGCGGGCGTGCGAACTCACAGGTGCCCCCTCGTATTCACCCCTAACTGATGTCCGGAACATCGTATATATACATATATATATACTATTTAAAATATCTCTTGGATCCGTAGATCCCTTTTCTGAAAATTTCTCATGTATGGCATGCCATGCTCAATGTCTCTCAATCATGCATGAAATGATGTTTTCTCATGTTATTCTCGTGTTCCGCATGCTTAGATTTCGCTTAGGGAAGCTTAAGGTAGCTTAATCTTTAATTTAAAATCTCATTTCTTTATTTCTTAAGCCACACGGGCGTGTGTGTTAGCGTGCACGGGCGTGTGTCAAGGCACACGGGACCGTGAGCCTCTCGTGCTGATGGGCGTGCAACATTCTGGACAATTTCTCAAGAAATCAAGGAAAAGGCCGACCACACGGGCGTGTGGTGCGAGTACACGGGCGTGCATGGCTGGGCACACGGGCGTGTATCACACTGCACGGGCGTGTGTCTGCCTCAGCACCCTCCCGTGTCTTGCCTACACGGGCGTGCTCAAATGGGGATCTCACACACGGGCGTGTCCCCTCGGGCACACGGGCGTGTGTGTGGATTTTCATACGCACACGGGCAGGACGCAAGGCCGTGTTCATGCAGATGTGAGGCCACACGGGCGTGTCCCCTCGGGCGCACGGTCGTGTGCTCAACTCAGAATCTGCAGAATGCGTCTGGAAACCCAGAAATCCAACCCAAACACATCCAATACTCAATCATCTTTCAATTAAACGTAACCACAACACATATACATGCTAATAAACATACTCAGCTCATGCATTTCTCATCTAACTCAACAAATCTCATGCATTTCTCATCCAAAGCATACCCAGCAACATACACAACATACATTGCATATTCATCTCAAAATCATCATACATCTCATCATTTCATCATCATCTCATGCTAGAAAAACATGCTCAACACACAATAAGCATCCAGAAACTCAGAAAATCAGAAAAGCTTGCTGGAAACCTAAGTGAAGAGGTAAAGAAATACTTACCTCTTGCCATGGCGTCCGGATCTCTCTCCCTAGATGGTCCTGGATCTCTCACCGGAACAATGGCGGCTGGCTGGACAATCTCTGGTCTAGGGTTCGCTGGAAAAAGGAAGGAGAAAAGCTGAGGGAAAGCTGAAGGAGAAAGCTGCGGGAAAAAAAGCTGGGGAATAAATCTTATATCTCATCTCTCTCCTGGCACACGGGCGTGTGCCCCTCAAATTCTCAAACTCTCTCTTTTTAACCCCTCAACTTAGCCTAAACGACAAACATACCCCTGGGCTATTACAGGGCACACAGTCGTGTCCCTTGCATTCCAGCCTGTGTGCACTTCATGCACACGGTCGTGTCCTTACAGAAACAAGGGCATACGGGCGTGCTCTTGTGGGCACACGGCTGTGCGTCTTGTCCTGCTCAGACATGGCTCGCCTGAAACGTGCAGGAACCTGTCCAAAACTCAATCAAACTCAAATTAACTGAAATCAAGCATTCAAGGCACTTCAATAAGCTAACAAATCACTTCAATTTCAACATTCATCCATCCACACGCATTCCACCATGGGAAATCAACCAATTCTCTCACTAACGCACTCACGATCAAGCAAGCATGCATTTTGGATGGAAAATCAGCAAACAAAACATCATATCATCATCATGGCATCATACAAATATACACAACATGACATAACATGCTAGAAACGCCAACAAATGTTTCTAAGCATCACTAAGCAAGCTAGGAACGTAAAGAGAGAGAGTAAGAAACGCTTACCTCTTGCCATGGAGCTGGAAACTCAAAATCAAGCTAATCTCTCTACTCTCAAACTGGATTGGGAGTCACTAGAAGCTGGAGCTCACGCCTAGGGCTGGCAACTATTGAAACAAAGAAGAGATTTGGCTGAAAAATAGGTGAGAATGCATTAATCTCTCGTCTCTCTCCTTTTCTACCCACCTGTACGGGCGTGCAGGGAAAGGTGCACGGGAGTGCACCAAGGAAAATGAAAGAAATTCATTTCCTACGCTTCGCATGATTAAAACCTCCCTATAAGAATCATACGAAGGCCACACAGCTCTGGAAAACTTACTAACTCACCCCTGAACTCTTCTAGACTCCCAAACTATTCCTGAATTCTATTTCTAACCCCAAAACTCTACCCCTAAGGGCTTTTCTAACCTGGGATGCTTCAAAGCATAGCACGCTCGTGTGCTTTATCAAATCCAGAGAGAAGATTTTAAAACATATATTAAACAAAGACAAGCAAACCTAAGTAACCCTAAACGAATTCTAAGCATAAGAAACATACGAATAACATGATATAACAACATATCATGCATGATTATCCAGCATCGAGCACGACATGTCATATGATATATTTTCAGAAAAGGGATCTAAGGATTTAAGAGTATATTTTAAAAGTATATATATACGATGTTTCAAACATCAGTTAGGGGTGGATACAAGAAGACACCTATGAGTTCACACACCTGCTAGAGAGAGAAACCATAGTCCGCTAAAGAGGACATAGTCGTGCATGAGTAGTTTTATCATAGGCTTAAGCTCACACGACCAAGGTGTTGAATCCTTGTGTTCATCAATCTAGCCAGCATAGTAGAGATATTTTTAGATACAGTACTTTCTGATACAATTTTCAGTTATTTCAATATGTATATATAGATCTTCGAATCAGAGTTTTACATCAGAAAGAGATTTTAGAAAAGAATATATTTTCAGAAAATCAGGCCCAAGGGGTAAAGTTTTATAACTAATGAGATTTACATGAGATCAGAGCATGCATATCATGTCATGTACAACATTCATGAGAAACATATGAGGTAAAAGCAAAGCACAAAGCATAAAATAGATGAAAACTTTGAAATGAAGAAATAAAGAAAGTAAAGAAATAAGAGAATAAGAAAAGAATGAATAAGCTACTGTAAAGTAAGTATAACAAAATGAATATGAAAAAGTAAGCAAAGAACTCGAGGTCTAATCTAAGATCAACTTTTGCTCAATGGCCTGTATGTGTAAGAGATAGGAAATGCTTACTGAGTGTTTTGTTAGTCACCATTTTCTCTTCCTTTCACTTTTACAGGTCAGTGAGTTGGGGATTGAAATGTGACGATACAGTTGTGAGATTTTGGGGACATGACTCGGTGGCTAGTAGCATGTGTTGGCTCGCATGCTTTGATGACATTTCTCTATGTATTTGTGTGTGTGTATTATACTAAAGTATGCACTTTTTGTATGACATATTTTATATATGAGCAGTCTGAGAATTTCAGAAAAAACTATTATTTTCTTAATTAGCTATAATATCTATGTTTTTCGCTTCTGTATTCAAAATTTTAAATTATTTGGAGCAATAGTGAGTTTCCCTTTTTCCTTATAGGGGTCTCCATCACAGTCGCATTTTTAGTATGATATTATATATATATATATATATATATATATATATATATATATATATATATATTTTAAATAGCTGTGCATAGTAGGCTTGTGGCAGGGCTCACTACATACTACCCTTTGCATGCCTTTTTTCTTCTTGATCTTTCATGGTTCTAACTTACATGTTTGACCTTTCTAACTTGAATTGAGGTAGTTTTAAAGATCTTAGAAGGCCAAAAGAGGTTCTAAAGCTTGATTTACCCATATTTTACCTTGTTTTGAATATGGTGATTCTATTGATTTGGAGTGAAATATGTTTGCACCTTATTGCCTTAAAGAACTATAAACCACATTCATATCATCCATTTTAGGTTGGAGAGGATTTGACCTCAAATCTAAATCATTCAAATTTGTTAACAAGCAAGCTTTAAAATTTAATTTTGAGAAACTACCACCTTCTCTTGACAATTTTTCTTTAAAACCACTTACCTTCTTAGTCACAAGTAAAGTAAAGTTGGGCTTGTATCAAGAGATTGAAAACTCAATTAAGTTCGCCGTAAGGAGGAAATCCTTTTAAAAGTTTTTTGTGTAAGTGAGGGTGAAACCACCCCCTAAGTAAATTATTTTCAATGAAAATATCTAGCAGAGTTTTCCCTAAAAATAGTCAACCTGAGAATAATTAATCTGTAAGGAAAACACTCCAAATTTTTTTTTAACCAACCAAAATACCAGTTCTACCTAATAACTAGATTTTTATTTTCACAAGTTCAATGATAAATGAAATTAGGCATACACACAACGGAAATAAAATTATATTTTCTGGCTAACAATATTTTACTCTTATATACATATACTCATCTCCAAGATTAGTTACTATATATATACATCTCAAAAATATATTGGTCCTATAACTAGTGTGCCATCAGCTCATGCCCATGTATGGCCTCTCCCAGCAGTTACACCCTCGCACCTAAAGAGAAAACATTATAAAACCATAGGGTGAGTATAAAAGTATACCCAGTAAGTAAATTAAGCTAACATAATCTAAAAAACTTAGTACTGATTTCTTCTCGTTTTCCTATAACTTTAACATTTCTGCTTATAGTAGCACTTCTTTGGGCACTCTGAAATCTCTGAAACTCTGAATATGCATCATATGACTGCATATGTGTATATATGTGATGCAATCAAATATGCTATACATCCATGCATATTCTAAGATTCCAAAACAATTAAAGGTCAAGAATATATGTGTATATACATATAATCATCTCCAAGATTAGTTACTATATATATACATCTCAAAGATATATTGGTCCTATAACTAGTGTGCCATCAGCTCATGCCCATGTATGACCTCTCCTAGTAGTTACACCCTCACACCTAAAGAGAAAACATTATAAAACCATAAGGTGAGTATAAAAGTATACCTAGTAAGTAAATTAAGCTAACATAATCTAAAAAACTTAATACTGATTTCTTCTTGTTTTCCTATAACTTTAACATTTCTACTTATAGTAGCACTTCTTTGGGCACTCTGAAATCTCTGAAACTCTGAATATGCATCATATGACTGCATATGTGTATATATGTGATGCAATCAAATATGTTATACATCCATACATATTCTAAGATTCCAAAACAATTAAAGGTCAAGAAATTCTTTAAAATTCTTTCTGAAAACTCTTTTTTTTTTTTTCTGTAGACCAATCTAGGCTGAAGAATGAGGAACCATGGCCATAAAATCTAACTCTGCCTGTAGTCTTCAACCTACACGCACTTTATCAAACTGTAATAAACTCTACTCTGGGGTTGCTCACTAAGAACAACAAGCATGTAGGGCTACTCTGTGGGTTCCTCATCACATCAGTCCTAAGAAAATTCTGTAACTAGTCTACTTCATAAAACAAAACGTATAAATACCTTTCTCTGAAAACCATGTGTATAAAGTAATAATTAAACACATGAATATAAACTTTCTTTCTAGAACTCATGTGACTCATGTTTGGATGTTCACATGAAATACAATATGTGGTTAAATACACTTTGATACTATGTATAAAATGCCAATTATATATATTATTTTCACTAATTGTGTATATATATATATATATAAAGTTACAGTAATTCTCTAACATAGTAAAGGTCAAACTGCCACTTTCTATTAACCTAAGCTTTCTTCAAATTAACCATGTATATCATCCTTAAATATGTATTAAAACATAATTCTATATAGAAATTTAACCAATACTCAAAGCATGGTAAGTTTCTAAACATGACATAATCTACATCATACATTCATGTCACAATTTTACAACCTTCTAACATTATTTCAATTCGATTACCCTCTTAGATATATGAATTGCAATATATACATATCAATTACATAAAACCCTAATTGTCATCAAACCCTAATTTTATCAAAGTTAGGATAATTGCCCTAAAAGCATAATTTACTTACCTTAGTTTGATTATTCTTGTTCTTTTTCTTTTTTTCACCACCTTTCCTATTTTCTCCCACCTAAAAACACCATTAAATAATATAAAATCATAAACCCATGCATAATTATATCAAATTCCTTGAAATTCTTACCTTAGTTAAGAAGATTAACTAATTTCCTTCACTTTTCTGTAGAAATTCTCTTAGAAACCCTTTAATTCGCCTTGAATTGAACTCAAAATAACCCAAAAATGGAGAGAACAAGAAGCTGAAGGTTTGGCTATGGGAAGAAGAAGCAATACCACCTTTATGCATAATTATCCTTTACATTTAATGCCAAATTTTTAAGTGACCAAAATACCCTTGCCTTTATTTCTTAATTTCATCAAAACCAAGTCATTCTTGTAATTTTAATTAACTAGAAAGGGTGAAAGAGGAAAGGTAATGTTGGTATGCCTTAAAATATACAAAAAATAAATCTTTTAATAAAGTTACCATTTTACTTCTCATCTTTTGCCAAAATAACATTTATATCCTCTTAACAATTTACCAAAAGAATCTTGCTAACCATGTAAACTATTTTATGTCATTTTATTTTAATCTCCGTTCTAACCTCTAATTCTTTGTAAAAATACTATTTCCCCCTATTTAACAATAGTGGTCAAATAAGCTCACTTAAGGTTTAATGCCCTTTTTAGTCATTTTTCTTTTATGTTTTCAACTGTAATTGCTACTAAAGGGCATCAATGACATTTTAAAACATACCTAGCTTTGGGTATTACAGAGGGCGCTTAGGATAAAATAGGGCTTGGGAACATAAAGATGAGAGTAATGGTTTTATGGTTGAATTTGAAAGTGTAGGTGTTGACTCTCCCATTGTATAAAACCTCCCTATTTTGTAAGCATGGTCTACCAAGCAACACATGATAAGCATATATTGGTCATACATCACACATAAGTTCATTAACATACTTTTTGCCTATGGGGAAGGAAATCATAACTTGTTAACTTACTTGAATGGTGTCTCCATTGGTTAGCTATTGTAGTTTGTAAGGTTTAGGATGATCAAGGGTGGGTAAACTCAATTTCTCTATAAGACTTCAAAAAGCCATATTGATGCAACTTTCGCTATCAATGATGACTAAACATACCTTTTTATTGGTGGTACACCTAACGTGGAATAAGTTTTCCCTTAGTTCCTCTTGTACAATTATTTTGGGTTGCATCATCTTTCTTATCATGAGAATCTCTCCTTGGTCTAAATTAATAATGAATTTTTCATCACTCCTATTCATATTTTCTTCCCCCCAAGTTATCATCTTGTCAAACTTTTTTAATAGTCATAACTTCTCTAAGGGTCATAATCCTCTTGTTAGGGCAATTAGCTTAAAAGTGTCCTTACCTAAGACATCTAAAACATTTTATATTTAGAGTCATTTGCACATTATCTACTAGCATATTTGGTTTCTCTTTATTTGGCTCAACCACCTTGGCCTTTCTAAGGTTCTTAAGAGGAATATTGGGCTTGGTAAAGAATGATGCTTCCCTTTGGTAAGTATTCTCCTTAAATGGCTTATTAGGATTGGTATCTTTCATGGAATAAAGTTTTTTTTCCACCTTGACGACAAAATTGTAAACATCATAGAATAAGCGGTATGCTTACAATTCAACCTTATGGTTTATCTCTTTATTCAATATTCCTATAAATCTAATTATGGTGTGTTCCCTCTCTTCAAGTAATGTCACTCTTTATTTGTAAATTTTCAAACTCCTTAAAATAATCTTTAGCTTTTTTATCCTCTTGTTTCAAATTATAGAGCTTGAAATACAAATCTAATTTGTGATCTTCAAGTAAAAACCTTATTTTCATCATTTTTTTTAATTTCTCTAACGATCTTACTTGACTTTTTCTTCTTATCTCTCTCTCTCTCTCTCTCTCCTTCTTCGTATTTTCCCATTATAACAAGGCATAGTCTTTGAATTTTAATGTGGCTAGCTGACACCTCTTCTTATCATCATGGCCTTTATATTCAAAAGGTTTCTTTATTGCATACAACTAATCCATAAAATTATTCAATTTTAAACTACTACTGAACTCAAGTATCTCTACCTTCAATGCTTCATCATTATCATCTTCTCTTCTTATTCTTCTCCTAGGTTCATCATCACTACTATTTGCCTCACTAATGATATAAGTTCTTTTACTAGGTAGATGTGTTAGAATGTAGTTCATTGGTAGTAATAAGAGGTCCTTTCTTAGATGGCTCAAGTATGATATGTGACACGTTAAAAGTTTAGACCCTAACTTCCTAGCAACTATACTAGTTCAAAGTAATACGGGAAGTATTCAGGGTGTCGTATCCAGGGATCGCATAAGCAAGTACCAAGACGGCACCACTCCTAATTTTATCTAAACTATCGAATACGAGTTGAAAATAAATATGAAAACTAAAACCAAAATAAAATCAAACAATTAATAAGCACGCCTAAGTATATCGAATAACAATATGTGAGATGATGCTAAGATTTCGAGTTCACTAATTTACTACAATATAGGTTTTTCGTATGCGTATATATCTTATGTTATTCATATGACAACGGAATTCCCTAAATTGATCAACATTCTTTCTCAAGCAATATTAATCCTATTTAACAATCTAATAACCTAAATATCTCTATCTAGGCTAAATTAGATGAAAATGCATTAAGTTCTATGAAATCCACTAGCTTTCAGCACAAGCCTATTGTGCCTATGACTATTGCATGTATTATCAAATATATCTCTATATTTAATTAATCCACAGTTCGTATTCTCGTTGCTTTTATGCAATATCACCTCTCGGTCTCAATTACACAACTAAAATCTTATTAAAATTGGCCAAGTTTTTAATAGGCATTAAGTTTAAAATGCAAACTCACAAGAAATAACATGTTCATAAATTAAATTAAAAAAACACTACACATTCATGAATTAGTTTGCCCTAATCTTAGCAAGAATTGTTTAGTTCATCATTAAACACAAATAAGTAATAAGATTCAAACAAATCATAAGCATAATGGAGAAATAAGAATAAAACCAGATGAAGTCTTGAATCTCTTATTGAAGTTGATGAAAAATATTCTCACAATTGCAATCTGAAAAGCTTTTGATTGAATCTCCAAAATAAAATATTCAATATCTGAAAAGTGTGTGAAGAATCTCTCAAAAACTCTCCTAGGGACGGCTCTCCATTTCTCTAAAATTACAAAGATATATATAATTAGGGTTAGGGAAGAATTTCAGTCAAAGTGAAATTCTATTGAAAAGTGCCCATGCTGCGGCATCATGCTGCAGCCTGGAGGTTTTGGACTGCATGCTATTGATCATGCTGCGGCCTGGAGCCGTGGCCTGAAGATTCTGGAATTTTTATGCACCTCCTACACTACCCTATGCTACAGTATGATGCTGCAACATGTAGCTTCTGGAATCTGAAATTTTGGTCTTCATAAAAGTTGTATCCCTGGATGTCTAGTTTCATGTGAATTTTGAATCACCTCATTTAAACTTCAGAATCTCAAGTTATGACCATTTTAGTGCTCAGTGGTCAGACACAGAATTTCACCAAGAATACCTGAATTTGCAGCAACGGTTGAAGGCCCAAACGAACTCAGATTTTTCCCCATAATAGCTTTTTGAAATTTTTGAGATGTCCAATACAACTTTAGTGAAGACCACATTTTCATTACAGAACTCAAACATATTGAAAATCCTTGTTTTTCTGCTATGGTGCGCAATACTCTCCTTTCCCGTCTTTGCTCTAGTTGCTCATTCTTCTTTAGATTAAAATCGAACCTCTGGCTCGTCCTTCATAAGTGTCTTTCTGGCTTGATTTCCATTGAAATCACATCAAAATCAACATTTCCTATAAAACCAAACATAAAAACCCGTGATCCTGAAATATGCACATAATAAGGGTAAAATGGTCAAATCACCCTTAAAACTCTATAAATTGACTACAAAATTATACATGCAATTGACACTTATCAATATGTATTACAAGGAACTATGGAAGGTTCTTTATGATAAGGTAGGGTTTTATCTTGATTTTGATTATTTGACCTTTGACTTTGTATGACTTTAGCCAAATCATTAAACATACAATGCATAACTCTTATAAGGGTGTTAAACTTTCTAGTCATCATCTTTGTTCTTAACTAATGAATTTTCTTCTTCAACCTCATGTCTCCAATCATTCATGGTTATGGGAATGAACAAGAACTATCTTTACTAGTCATTAAGTGAATTGGTTTAAGTTATATTGGATTAGAAAAGTGTTTAGAGTGAAATTTATGTGGAATTAAGGTTTTGTAAACAGTTTTTTTTAGGTATAAATAATAAATATGGGATGATGAATAGTGTTCTAATGGTTAGGAATGGTAGCTAGGTGTTTGGGCCAATTAGGTTAAGGGTGAAAGGGTTTGGGGTTATACTTAGGCTTAAGTCTTATGTTTGGGTTTGGGATTAGACAATAAGGGCAATATTGTAATTTTAGAAAAATTTATTTAAGCAAATTATAATGATGGTAAAATGCTAAATGATATAGGTAAGGTGGATTAAAGTCTAAGTATGGTAATTAGGGTTAGGGAAATCACAAAGGTGGTTAGGAAAGTAATTAGTAGAAAATGGTAAGGTGGCAATGGATTGAAGAAAACTAATAGCGGTATTTGGTAAACAATGTTACTTATGTAAGAAAAGTATAAGCAAAGTTAGAGTGCAATAATGGAAGGATACTAAAACAAGCAAGCACACAACATGGTTCGCCAAATTCATTCACACATCTTACAACTAATTAGGTAAGCAAAGAAAATTTGGTTTGGAAGGCTAAGTGCAGTGTAAGACTTAAACAAGAAGGGATAACCTAATGATAACTACTCCTTCATCCTTTCATGTAAAATTTATTCTCTCTTAACTCACTCAATACCCAATTAACTCAATGAAATTTTCCAGCTATCTCAATATGAAAATATCCAACAACAAATTTTCTTTCTTTTAAGTGTAACCACAATCTCATAACATTTCAATAAAAATTTGCAACTACAATAACCCTAATCTCCCAACCAAAGCTTTGATACCAAATCATCCAGAAAGGAGTCCTTAATCCTCACAGATTGGTATCAAATGGCACTAAAAAAATCTAGCAATATTTAAGTCTAAATTCATACATAGTTAAACATGTTTTCATGTAAGAATAACTTCAAATTCACGTAAATTCAACTCTAAAGTTTCACAACTTTATTCAACTCTCAAAACTCTCATTATTCATCATCATGCATGACAACATAACTAAAGAAATGTACGAGTAATAGAGCTCAAAATACACAACACATAAGATGCAAACTTACTTAAAAAGAGAAGCCTTTATATGGGCTTTACAAAACATGTTAAATTACCAAAATAACCTTAAAAGGTAACATGAAAAGTTAAGGTACGAAAGGGTCAAATTACAAGAGAAGAAAAAGATAAAATAAAATAAAAACAAAAATAAATTTATTGCATATTGTTATAAGAAATGTCATAGTGTACATGTACATGTGTGGTCAAAACCAAGGTACTGAAGTGCCAGGCTGCAATACAAAAGTGTAAGCGTGTATGTGTAACACTAAATAAAGGCAAGGCACTATGATGTTAGGCTATAGTGCGTGGGTACACATGCACCTAGAGTTGGGGCAGTTGTGA
Source organism: Anacardium occidentale (assembly GCA_026122585.1). Lineage (NCBI taxonomy): Eukaryota > Viridiplantae > Streptophyta > Magnoliopsida > Sapindales > Anacardiaceae > Anacardium > Anacardium occidentale. The sequence continues at coordinate 48,700 of JAJEJH010000457.1, forward strand.
CATGTTGTGTGACTTATTACCTTTTGCATGTTTTTTTCTTCTTGATCTCTCATGGCTCTATGTTGCATGCTTGACCTTTCTAGCTTTAATTAAAATGGTTTTAAGGATTTTAAGAGGCCATAAAAAGGTCTTAAAACTTGATTTACCCATATTTTGCCTTGTTTTAAATATGGTAATTCTATTGAGTTAATGTGAAATATGCTTACATATTCTTTCCTTAAAGGTTATGAGTTATTTTCATATCATTATATGATGATTATGAGTGATATGGTGTTACATGTTTGTGTATGTAACATCCCAATGTTAGAATGATTCTTTTAGGTTGAAAGTTAGGGTTAAATGAGCTTATAGAATAAGAAATAGAATGGAGAGAAAGTTTCGAGGTAAAATAGTCTTTTAGAAGCATATATGACTTACACATGGGTCTTTTTGGGAGACTATTCCATGTACAACATGAAAAGAGTAGAAAATATAAAATTTTCTAGATGTACGATCGTGCATCTATAGGATATACAATCGTGCGCCTCTATAGTCCTACACCACCTTATATAAAGTAGAATTTTTATACTCATCAATAATTCTTACCTAAAATTTCTTCTTCATCTTAGTGAAGTAGCTAGTTGTAACTAATCAAGTTAGGGAGTTAGAACTACTAGTGTAACAGCCCCAGGTTAGAATGGTCTTTTTAGGCCTTGAGTCGGGGTTAGAAGAGAGATTTCTTAGTTAGAAATCGATTCCAGTGAGATAGGAGGGTAGAATGGCATTTTTGTTGGCTTTATATGTAACTTATGGAAGGAGCACGACCGTGCGTTCATGTACGCACGCCCGTACGTCCTTTTCTTACCATGCACACTCGTGCATTTTGTGTGTACGCCCGTGCATGCCTGCTGGTATATAAACCAATGTTTTCCTTCACCCGTTTCAGTCAACCTTTCCTTTTTCTTTTCTCTCCAGGAAACCCTAGCTTTTTTAGGGAGAGATTAGCCAGCTTTAGTAGCCATTCCAGCTAAGATTTAGTCGAGGATAGAGAGATAGAAGATCTTAGCAGCTCCAGGTAAGTATTCCCTTACCATTTCCCTTTTTCCTTGGGTTTGTGCTTCCTTGGTTGGATGTTTTCAATGATTGATGCATGTTTTTGGCTTATTAGCAGTGTATGTTACATGCTAGTATGTTTGATTAGAAATGTGATGAGTTTGGGTTGAGTTTTTGGTGTGATCTTACGGATTTCAGTCGTGGGTGTTGAAAGAGGGTTGGATGCACACCCGTACGTTCGTACGCGCATGCCCGTGCATTCTGGTTTTGAGCAAGGCATGCACGACCAGCTTTTAGAGGGGGTTATGCCTGTACGCCTGAGGGTCACGGTCGTGCGTGAGCTAAGAGTGAGTTTTACCTAGAATTTCCAGAAGCTTGCACGGTTGGGCTGCACGCCCGACACACGGCCCGTGTACTCGCTTGCATGCCCATGCGTTCGATAGTGCACGCCCGTGCGCTCTAGCAGAAAAAGAAAAGAAATAAGCAGAAATAAGGAATAGTATAATTTCAATAACAAGAAAGAAAAGAAAATAAAGAAAAAAGAAAAAGAAGAATAAGATATTTTTCAAAATTACATTCTAATCTCCTATTAGAACAAGAAACTCATCCCCAGACTAAAACAGTGTAATCTAATGATAGGTTACGATTAGAAAATATAAAACAGAAAACAGAAAATAGAAAACAGAAAACAGAAAACAGAAAACAGAAACAGAAATAAAGACAGAATCAGAAAACAAAAACAAAAACAAAACAGAAAGAGAACGAAAAACAGGAAAAATAGTAACTAGAAATAGAATAGAAACAAGAAAACAGTAAAGAAACAGTAATCAGAAAGAAGAGAGAGAAATAATAAGATAACATGTATGAATAGCATCATTCAGCATAACATGTTAAACAGTGTTTTTAGAAAAAAGATCAAGTGATCCATTGCATCAATTTTCAGTATTCAGGGCTCGATATCCAAGTCAATCATTCAGGGTGAATTCGAAAGGGCATCTGTGGGATTTCAGCTTTCTGACTTCGATCAGATTGGCTAGATTTCAGCTTACTGGTTCAAGGACTGGTATGGTAGGACATTTCAGCTTACTGGTATTTCGCTAATACGGTTTAGCCCACTTGGCCAGGATGTCAAATCATTGTTTTCATCAATCTGATCAGTATAACAGGTATCTTCGGATACAGAGATTTCAGAAATAGATTTCAGAAATAGTTTTCAGAAACATGTTTTCAGTAAACAAGCCCAAGGGCAAATAGTATGATTTCAGCATTCCATGATACATTGTACATGGCATGGCAGAGCATACAAGCAGTAAGAACAGAATCGTGTAAGAATAGAAATAAAAGAAAGAATAAGTTGCACGATATACGTCAGAAATAAAAAAATAAAAGAATTCAGCTAATCCTATCAAAACGCAGAATTAATAAGACAAGTAGAGGATTAGAAGAGGCTATTAAGCTATCAAGAGCTTAGTTAAGTTCGCCTAGATAGCAGATAGTCAGCAGCAGCTTAGTCTAGAGTCTACCCGAGGATAGAGGTAGGAGATGCTTACTAAGTGACTTGTCACTCATTCCCCGTGGTTTTCCTTTTTACAGGTTGGTGTTTCGGGGAGCTGAGCTTAGAGCACGAGATAGCTGGTGTATGGGATATGACTTGAGTGGGTTTTTACCCGAGTTTTCAGATATATGTATGTATATATGTTCAGTTTTCAGCAGATGACACGTTTGTGGCTCGCATGCTTTGTATTGCTCATGCATTCGGATTGTACAATATCATTTATGTTTTCAGATAATATTATTATTTTATAAACATGAGTTTTATTTCAGGATACTATACAGTGGGTTTTAGTGTCTTATCACAGATGTTTAAACCAGCTTCCGCATTACTTTCAGTAAGCAGTCAGAGTAATACCTACTACTATATATTTATATAAAAAAAAAGGGTCTACAGTAATATATAGCAGGCAAGGTATTACAACTAGAGAGAGAGATTGAGTTTCATAGCCATAGGTAAGTATTTTTCTTACCTTTCCCTTATTTCTTTTAAGCTTAAGGTTGTTGTTTTACGGATGTGTTCATGTTGAATACATGTTTGGTGATTAAATAATGTGTAAACATGTTGATTTTATGAGTTGATGAAATAATCATTAGAAATTGGAGGGTTAAAAGCATGTAGGAACACATATGCTTAAATATGTTTTCTTTATGCATGATTTAACTAAATTTAAAGTTATTGATAAAGAAAACATGTGTAAAATCAATATGAATGTCATGTTGATGTTTATATGCTTCATTTGTGATTTAGGTTGAGATTATAAAGTCTTGTAATTACAACCCTATTATTATCGAAGTAGAGCATGATGCATGATCATGTGACTGATAATGCATGACTATGTAGTCATGTTTTGGATAGTCTCATAGTTATGTATGCACATACATAACTAAGGCTAAGGACATAGTGTCTTATAGGGACACGATTGTGTGACTCAAGGTCATGGTTGTGTCCTTGCATCAGTTAAGTGTGATCATGCCTAGGGTCATAACCATGTAAGAATAATAGTCTGTATACTCAAGCAAAGCTTATGGTCATGTGCTCAAACACGATCATATGCCCCAAAGGAGCACAATCATGTAACTTAAGAAAATTACAAAAACATAAGATGGACATTTGACAACCAACCTAATTCATATAGAATTACAACTATAACAGTATACATGACTCTAAATCAGAGTAAAAACATAATACAAGTTTGAAAAGCTATAGAAATATAACAAGAAACTTAGGTGAGCATAAAGAACCTAACCAAAATAGTATATAAAGTTATAAAATCAGATATTTCAATAAGGAATACATAGAATAAAATCATAATAGTAAACCTAGTTGTATTCATAATTTTATCAGAAGAAAAAATAACCAAACATCATGCATGATAAATATTTACATGATACGACATGCCAAAACAAAGTTTTCAGAAAAGGATCAAATGATCCACATGTATGTTTTTAGATAAAAATCAATGTTTTAGATACCATTTTAGGGGTGAACACGAAGAGACATCTATGAGTTCGCACACTTGTTAGAGAGGACATCGTCATTGACCAAACTCATTAGAGAGAATGCTGGTGTGCATCAATTTTTAGCTTACTAATCAAGTGTCAGTATGTTAGAACTCACACGATCAAGACGTTGAATCTTTATATTCATTAGTTTGATCAACAACCAATCAATCAAAGTCACAAACAATATATGGTACGATTCTTGTTTTGGTTTATTAATAAATATATCTTTTAATTCCATGTTAAAGATTTTTTTTTCTATACTTAATTTTTAACCACCCATTACAAAAAAGCAAGTGGGGCTTGGTTATCCAATGAAAAGTAGTTGTCAACATTAGCTTTGTGGTTTAAATGGCAGAAGGTTGTAATGGTGATAGAGGACACAACCTAAAAAAAGTCAGAACTGGAAATGTACCTTATGGAAAAGATAGAGACATTGCATTGTTTAAACTCAGTGTCTTAAATTAATGGTATGCAAATCAATAGAAATACCTAGTGCTCTCACAAATAGTAGTTGAGATTTTAATTATTCCAATTTTCATCGTTGCCTTAGAATGCACTTTTAGTATGGGTACTAATGTGATTGACCAATACAAGACATCTCTATCACCTAAATTTGTAAGCATACTTATATGTGGCAGTGATTGAATATGAGCTTAGTATTGGATTTCAAAGCCTATTAAGGTTTGTAAGAAATTAATAACTTCATATGATTTCTATTTAATAATATTTAAAGGTTAATCAATTAACTATGTTATTTACTTTCATTTATGTAGGAAAAATATTAAATCGAGGAGGTTAATGTGTTGGAATGAAACAAAACCATGGTGCGTAATGTCATAACCATAGAGATAATACATGAGATTAAAATTTGATGCTTCCATGTTAAAATTGATATCGTATTCTCAACTTCATATTAAATTGTTATTCACAATTTAAGTTTGTCATTTCTAAGTTTGACTAAACCCTTTGGATGGTTATGTTGTGTTGTAGCAATGATGCTTGAATTACGATTTTGCTTCTCTCCATGACATAAGTGGTATATTATTGTCACTTGGTTTTGTAATTTGTACCATAACTTAAACTTTAAGGATTATAGTGTATATGTATAATTGTATTTTGAACTTATTGTTATTTACTTCAATGTATTATCATCAATTATAACTGTTAAAACATGGATTTTACAACTAATTAGTCTGTGCAAAATGGAAAATTTGAAAATTTTGCAAATAAATTGCACTCTGCTTGGTTTATATCAAAGTGAACATGTTGGAATTCATCAAACATGAACATATATTATGTTTGTTTACACAGTGTCAAATTGAATTGAATCAAACTCAATCTCGACTACTTCCGACAACCCGAACACAAACCGTCTTTCTCTAAGAGTTCATCGAGCACAAGCAGAACACAATTATTTTCTTACAAAAATTGAGCTAAATATGAACTTCATCAAATTTAGTTTAATTCAAATCTAACTCTATCAAGTATTAGCCTCATGAAATTAAAAGATTTAAAATTGGTTACACTTGAAAAGACTTAAGAAATAAATCAGATAGCTACCAAACTTGACATCAATTAAATGGTAGTTAATGCATTTATTGACATTTGCTGGAAAATAATAAATTATCCTAATCAAAATTAAATCTATTTTAAGATAGAATAATAAGAATGTTTATCTTCAAATTATGCGAAAACTTACGTAACTAGTGTTGTAATTAGAGTTAAAAGCTAGTTAATATTTCAAAGTTTGTCATTAGATATAAATATGTATATAATATTAATATATCATTATATAATTAAATATTATTTTATTTGTAATGTAAAATGATTAAATTGCATCAATAAAACTTAAAGTTCAAAGTTGACCCTGCAAGAAAGTAGGCTGGGTCTGTTGGGAGGACAGGAGAGTGGAAGTGAAATAATGGCCCTAGTATCAGTGGGGCTCGCCACTTTTTAAGGCCCATTTGGTCAAGTATGAAACTCATGGCATAACAGAAGATCCGAAGACAAATGGATCAGCTCGAAAGGGTTTAGTGCTCAGTATGTATACACTTCATGGACTCTGACACGAATGACTTTTGGGTTCAGATGAAAGAGCAGCCTTGAATTCAATTTATAAATAATTTAATTTTAGATTTAAATGGATTTAAGAGTACTCTTTGAATCCGTTTTTCGTGAATTATTTAGAACTTGAACTGTGCTTGTATGGTCTTATCGTACTGACGTAAACTTGCTTAGATTAAGACATTGAGGTTAAGGGTTGGACTCAGATGGAATTGCATTTGCTCCGGTGACTTCAACTGGGCCATGTGAAGAAGATTCCTCAACCTCATGCTCTACGGTCCACACCACAATGATCATAATACAGAAGGAGCTCCTTCAGAAGATTTTTCAGAATAAAATTATAAGCTTGATATGGAGTTGAAAGCATTAATATCATAAGAAATTTGACTACTCCAAGAATTCAGATGATGTGAAATTCTAATGGGAGAGCCACTAGCTAATTTCCCTGTTGACATGGTCAGGAATCTCTTTATCTTCACCCAAAATCTTCGAAGCTTTACCTTATGGGTTCTTCCGTGTCTGCCACAATCTGTCCAATCTATTCACTTCCTTCACATCATTCTATAAAATACAAAACCATTACCTGAAGCTAGCAAAAGCTTTGCCTTCATCAATCATGGTGTCCAGGTCCACGTGCAAAAACGCACTTCTAAAGGATCAAATTAGCCAACTTTTGGTCAAGGACAGCTACGAATTGAATTAAGAAAATTAACTTAAGAGTTTCAATCACGCAAAGGTCTGCAATGGGCTGAAAGCTAGGCCAAAAGATAAAGGGAAAGCAAAGAGGTTTTCACGTGTAAAGAGAAACAGAAGAAAGTTCTTTTCTTTCTTCTTTTAAGATAAAAAATTTCAAACTTTCGACTCTGGGCTGCACGAAAGCTCAAAGTTATTAGTAAAGTTAGTTAATTTTCCAATTCAGCTTGGACAAGACTGAAAAAGGAAAAGTGCATGCATTTTTAGAGATTTGGATTGGTAAAAGTTTCTATAGGTGGCTGCCAGAATATGCTAAATTTTTCTCCCAAGTCCAGAGGCCCCATACTGCACACATTTTCTGCTGTTATTGGTTCAAGCTTTTCAAACATCGACACACGAAGAGCCAGCCAGCTTCCAGCAGCCCAATTTCCGTACCCAATTCTTCCGAAAATTCCTTCTAAAAATAAAATGATAATGGTATCCCGAAGTCAAAAAGATGCGCACAAATTCGATGGTTCCTACAATCTGAAGGGACAAATCATATTGATGACAATCATTGAATAATAATCACTGAATTAGCAAACAGAATGAGCTAGAAAGCTAGCTGCTAATAGGAAGAATCCAAAGAAGGTGATGAACTGAATCTAGTTTAAGCTTGGCTTATATGAATACAGTGAAGTTGAAACAGATAACCCAGTTGAGAATCTGTTTAAAACAATCAAACTTTTCACAGTAGCTCAGAAAGCTAGCTGCTAATAGGAAGAATCCAAAGAAGGTGATGAACTGAATCTAGTTTAAGCTTGGCTTATATGAATACAGTGAAGTTGAGACAGATAACCCCGTTGAGAATCTGTTTAAAACAATCAAACTTTTCACAGTAGCTCAGAATTTGACATTTTCATATTTGTCATCAGGATTCCAGAGAGTTACAAGGGCACGTGGAGTGATCCAATTGAAGTAAACGTGTCAGCACATGAGGGGTTTGGAGTGCGACTAGGGGTTGTATGAAGAGGGTGGTTTGTTGGGCAGCTGTCTTTTGTCTTAGGACTGGGAGCTCATGAGGGTCCCTCTCCTCGAATGTCTGTCTTCGATAGTTCCAAATAATTAAAACTCCCTTTTCCCACCTCCCTGAGCTTCTACTATCCTCAGCTACACTCATTGAATCGCCATTAATGCTTGAGAAGCTCTGATAAAATATCCACCTCAAATGGCATATGTATTTTGTCTTGTGGGAGAAGAGTAGGCAAGTTGAAGAGGTGGGAAGCTTTATCTCCAAAATCAATCTTATCTTTGCATGTCTAGGTGGATCCCATTGCATATTATGCCTCTTTAAGCTGAAAGGTCCCATCAAAACGACCCCACTGTCCATCAAACGGCCTTGCTTTGACCCAGATGGACATTCTTGCTTGAATAATGGAATCAATCAACTTAATCTATACCTTTAATTAGTAAGCACAAAACGGTAGCTACGTAGCTGGGTTTGAAAGTGAAAATTGAAACGGTGGTTTGTAATGGCCACAAAAGTTGTTTCAAAAGGGTCCTCAATAACAGTTGATGAATAGAGAACATGGACAAGATTGATAACAAATGAAATCAGGGTATTTGGCTATTAAGCCTGGAGAAATCCTTAACTTCTCACCACTGGTTTTTGGTCAATGGACAAGGATGGGCATCGAGTTTCCCCTGTAAGCAGACAGCTGTGAGACAGACCTCAGTGGCACTACATTCTGAAAGAAGAAAGTGGATGTGGGGGAAATGAACCACTGTTTTAAAGCAGCTCAGTATTGATTATACACTCTCAGGTAGGGACTATCAGCTCAAATTTAATTTATTCAAATCAAATATTGATCTGAACTCGAGTAACCAGGCTCCCTTGCAGGAGTACTACCTGCAAGGATCAAGAATGAGAAAAATAAGAACATGGATTACCTCATTTTGATTCATCAAAATATGACAACTCATACAAGGCAGGAATTAAGTGCAAATCGCGATGCAGAATCTGCTGTCACTCATCAATTAAGTTTTAGGTATCGGTTTCATTATAAATGAATGTGGTTAATTATGAACTAGTAACCGTACAACCCCTGTAAAACTCAACAATTCTGCAATGAACAAATCATGATTAGACACTTAATTATTTAAAATACCCTATGATTAGAGGCTTCATTTTTTAATCTCTGATACAGTTTTCTGTTAATCTGGCTACATTGATTATAGTTTGGTTGTCAGCTGATGAATATGCACGAGGCCATGATCTATCAGACTCCTTTCGATCCCTTGAAAAGCTTAATTTCAGATTATACTGATTAATTAATCGATTAAGAGTCAAAAGCCAAAACCTGCATCGATTCATGGGAAAGGTTGACAAAGTATAGAACTCTATCTAGCTAAAATTAATGGTGGGTTGCAACGTATTAAGACTATAAACACAGAGAAATTCCTTACTGTTCTCATTCTGATGTATCGCTCTTTCCAAACTTGATTATATTCTGCATATCCATTTAGCAGATTTATTAATCAACTGTTTAAGAACCAGGCAACTGCTTAAAGATTTGAGAGAAGATATCTATTGGGAAAGGTGAATTTTGGATATAACTTGTAAAAGCATACATATAAATATAGTTAAGTATAGATTCAGTCCAAATCGAGTTAAGCTTAGGACCAGCTCCAAACTTGATTCAAATTTATAATACTCAATTCAAACTTATTCGAATAAATATATAGTATTGCCTGAAAATTGTCTACAGGTCATCATAAAGATGAACACTATAGTTAGGAAAACAAATGAATCAAAGTCAAATTGACTTGCAAAACCAGTATTTGAACTCAATTTTGGCTTCGAGCTAAGCCAACTCCGACTGAATCCACCCTAAATGTAATAGAAACCAAGGTGGGTTTTAAAGGGAAGCTAGCAATTGCAAAGAAGAGTTAAATGTTAAGAAAGAAAAAAAGCAAGTGGGCTAGAGACCCACATGGTATCCGACTTGGAAACACTGAACTGAGCCTCTTAATTACTATCAAGAAATCAAAATATTAGTGCTGTAGTTTTCATGATATGAATATAAGAACATAATGGAAGCTTGCCGAGATGTAGCAGCCCCTTTTTCGGCGTGCAGTGCGGGCCGGACTCAGATCTCTCATGTAGAAAAATACATATTCATATGTCGAATTTAGCGATGTAATGCCAATGCCCCGAGCTTTCCGAATAACTCTCACATGGCTGTGTAACCATAAAGCTAGGCATCTGACAACTCTCCCCATCCAAGACCTTATAATCATAATATCTTCCAATAAAAAGCTTTTATTTTTTTTCTGTAATTTACTTCTTGCTTGCGCTCTCTTACACTCAATCTCGGAAACCTATAGAGTATTTCCCCCTTTCTCAAACCGCCAACTTCACACATGCTGTATGTAAAACAAGGCAGAACTGTGTGTCAGGACACTAAAGCCAACCTTTCCCATGCACGTTACAAGAGTTGATTGCTTTGCGTTTCAATTTACAGCACATGTATGTAATCTCTCCAAGTTTCAAAGATTTTACCCCCTCTTTCTTCTCTCCACAACTAACCCACCCTCTCTTTCAGACTTTAAGACCTGATCTGATCTTTCAATAAACAATACAATTTACTTAGAAGTAGTTTTGTGAATAATATTAGCCGTATAATGAAAGGAGGGGCATCAGATCACAGATTTTAATTCAAAGCAGCTTTGAGCTTGTAGGGACAGTAGTCGAGTTATGGGATTTCTCGAACTTACAATATCCACCGCCACCGGTATCTTGCAGTTATTAGTCCGTTCCAATCACAAATTTTGCAGAGCACACCACTAAAACTCAGAATGCTACATTAGAAATACTGTTTTATTGTAAAACATCACGACTAAAGACACAACTCAAAGCTTGGTTTCCAGTCATAGTGTCCTAACCTTTCACACGTAAGTCAACTTCTGAAGTAATTGTTGGCGCAAAGTTGTGAGAAGATCTTGGGTTGGAAAGATTACAGAATTCCTTTTCAATTTTGAATTTCGCCGGTTATGTAACTTTACTTAGAATAGTGTATACTAATTATTACCTTCTTATAATAGATACTTTGCTAATTTTACATAAAATCTTAAATAATAGAAATATATAAGGAAAAACAAATATACTTTTGTATCATGGTATCAAAGTATAAATTCTGGGACCTATAGATTTTTATGTGGAATAGTAGAAAGAGAGAATAAAGATCATTGAGATCGAGAACAATGAAAGAACCAACTTTCTTGCTAGAGCATTTCCAAGAAGAGAACTCATCGAACACTCCCAGGGACAGGTTTCAATCTTTGTAGATCTAATATCCAGAATATCATAGTTGTTGAACCACAACCACAACCACAAGAGATAAATCCTCATTTCAAAAAATAAAGAATTAGAAGTTTCGTGGACTGAATTTTTACGTCCATACAGTAGCTTTCAATATTATTGAAGAAAATTTTTTTGAACTATACGTGATGTTAGCTAGAGATTCTCTTATATAGTAATACTTTGGGTAACTTGAAAATACAATTATAAGCCAACTAGAAGTTTTAGATCCTGGAACTTTATGTGAACTATTCTTTGAATTTGAGTCAAATTTTAATAATTTCCACGTTGGCAAATATTCGCACCCTTTTTTAAAACTTATTCAACCTTTAAAAACATGTACTTCCACTTAAAAGCTCCAAGTTCTTACTATTTAACACATGGTGATTTGGAAGCAAGTTGAATCGATATTTGAACTTCTTTAACAGCATCACCTTTGTCAATACATTTGCTACATTATCTTTGGTGTGCATCTTTTCTAATAGAATCTCATCTAAAGAAAACAACTCTTTAATTCTCTAATAGTTCTACGACACTCTATTTGTTATTGTATATATATTGAGAGCCCATTGACTAAATCTAATATCGAATATCAATCTTTTTAACTATAATACCTCTTTAGTTGCTTTCATTGTTGTCATGTATTCAATCTCAACAATGAATTATGTTATTACACTTTGCAATATGTTAATCTTCAACTAATTAAACCATTTGCATCTGTAAATACATAGTTTATATTATATGTTTATATCATTTATATCTTTGACATAATTTGAATCAATATACCCTAAGATAGAAGCTAAGTTGTTAACTATGTTAAAACAAATATCATAATTTATTATACCATTTAAATACATGAGAACCACTCAATTGTCAATGTCTCTTGCTTGGATTAGTCATAATCCTACTAATCATACTAACTACATGTGTAAAATTTGGTCTAGTGCAAACTATAGCATATATTAAATAGCCAAATGCATTAACATAAGGAACCTTTAAAATAAAGTGTACATTCTCATTGATTTTTGGACTTTAATAAATAGACAATTTAAAATGATTAGTTATTGGAGTTTTGACTAGCTTAGCTTCATTCATACCAAATCTTTCAAAAACATTTTCAACATAATTCTACTATGAAAGTCATAGCTTCTTGTTCTTTCTATTCTTACTAATCATTGTACCAAGAATTTTTTCAACAACTTTTAAATCCTTCATATTAAATTATTTGCTTAACAATTACTTAAAGTGACATATGTTATTCATATCTCTCAGAGCAATCAGCATATCATTAGCATGTATCAACAAATGAATATTAGAGTCATCATAAAAAACTCTAAAGTACAGACAACAATCATAATCACAATTAGTAAAACTAATGCTTAACATGTAAGAGCCAAACCTTTTGTACCATTGCCTAGGATATTGCTTCAAATCATAAAGAGACTTTCTTAGCTTGCAAACTAGATTTTCTTGCCCATACTCCTCAAATTCCTCATATTGCTACATGAACATCTTTTACCCTAACTTACCATCTAGAAATGTAATTTTAACATTCAACTGCATAAACTCTAGATATAATGCTCTTATTATCGTATGTCTTACCATGAGAGTAAAAACAGTATTGGAATCAATTCTCTTCTTATATAAGAACTCTTAAGAAATTAATCATATTATGATAGGTTTTTATCAGATCACGTCAGATAAGACTTATTACTCTTGTTTAATCATCTCAATAATGACCAAGAAAAATGTGTGAATAGGTTTATCGCCCATTACTTAGTGATTAAAGAGTCATGAAGAACCACAAACACAATAGCAAATAACCTAGAGGGGTGAATAGGTTTTTCGAAAACTTTGTGCAAAATTAAACTTTTTAAGCCAACCAACAATCAAAAGCAATTTATATATCAAGTAAAGAAATTAGCCAAATCAATGACAAACTTATCAACACATGCAATCAAGCAAATGTAAAGCAAAGTAAAAAGAGAAAGGAAAGGAAGTGCTCAATCGATTTAGAATGGTTTGAAGCTTCGCTATAAGCCTCCTATGTCTATTACTCTAAGCAATTCTGCTTGCAGAATTTCTTCCAGTAATTTTAATCACCTAGAATCTACAATAATTTTTATCTAAGGAATTTCACTCTTATATACTAGTTTTGATAACAAGAAATTGCGCTTTTAATGTAGCTTCACAGGAGTGCGCCATTAGGTTTTCAAAATACAGAGAAGAAAGAAATACCTTTTGATAAGCTTATACAAAAATTCAGCTCACAAACAATCTTTCAAAAGATGAAAAATAACAATAAGAGAGAGAAAGCAGAGAAGAGATTAAGAGATTACAAAGATTGAGATTTTAGCGTAATTCTACAACCTCTTAATCCTTCAAATCATCTCCAATGTATAAAAGATAGAAAGAAGTAGTTGTTGGAGCTGATTTGAGAGTCATTAAAGCGAATATATGCAAACACATGGTCATGTGTCTGTGTTACACAATCATACTCTCGTCAAGGCATGCTTTCTAATGGTCAAATTTTTCTTATCATATGAACCCAACACATGTGTGTGCTCTACACATACGATCATGTGCTTTCATGCATTCATTACTTTAGATTTTTCAAAATAGCACACAGCTTCGCACACAATACCCATACGATCACCACATAATCAAGCATCTTCAACACACATAGGTGTATGAACTTCTCTGCACATGCATGCACCTAGTAAAGCTTATTAAACTCGAGCATGATTGGGCTTGCACGAGAGACTCTGGTGGTGCATCCCCATGTCATAACACATGATCGTGTGTTAGAAAGTTGCATGGTCATGCCTCTTTGCTTCCTTATACATGAATATTTTGCATGACTCAACAGAGTCGTGTGTTCCTCTTATAAGACACACATAATCATGCATCTTGGTCACGCATGGTCATGCACTAGGTAAGTCTTATAAAATTAAACTTTTTTGTCTTCTCTTGTCATGATCAATATACGTAAAGACTGCTTAGATATTTTAACCTAGGTTTTGCACTATATCAAAACACATAGGGGTCCAACAATCTCCTCCTTTTTTATTTATTGGCAAAACTTATGTTAAAGTACAACTAAGCATAATAACATATATCACCAAAAAGAATTTTCAACAAAAAGATTCTTTTCAAACAAAAATATCATTTCAAAAAAAATTTCATTTTAACCTACCACCACACATTCTCCCTTTTTTTGTTATAAATCAAAAAGTATGTTAAAAAATTTTCATTTAAAGAAAAAAATTTTCTCCTCGTTATTAAAATAATTTTATCAAATTATGCACACAAAAAAAATCTTCCCTTTTCAAAAACATAATTCTAACTCCCCATTTTCTTTTTTTTTTTTTTTTTTTAACTATCAAATAAATGAAAACTCCCCCTTGTTAAATACTACCAATTGTTAAAAATAAAAGCTCCCCCCTCACATTAATGTATAATCGCTGCATAAGGAGTATCCAAATATGTCATTTCTCCCATTTTTTGTCTGGATATGTTCAATGAAATCAATATTTTCCATGTGTAAAATATAATCCTTAAAGTATTTAAAGGAATATTTGTAGAAAATTTTAAAAATTTAAAAGTCTGAAAAAATTCTACAAATTTTTTATGTGAAGGATAGTTATGAAGATCATGTGCATAGGTCTTGTATGTCTAATTACAAGACATATACAATTGTATATCATTTAAGCATGACATTGTGACTAAGAAAATGATTCATGCACGATCATCTACAAGCAAGTGCATAAACGTATATGACCATAAAAACTCAAAAATTTGTAAAAAAAACTGTAGTTTTAATACAAAGAATATTCAAAATGGATTTCAAAACATTTCAAAACTCAATTTTATCAAATTCATATTATTGAAATCTACTTAAAAACATATTTCAAACATGTCTAACACAATATAAAATATAATTGACGTATTTGAAACTATATTTGCAAATTTTGAGGAATTTAAGGGAATATAAACAATTTTATGCATAAAATTTGATCAAAACACCACAAACATATCAATTTTGCATGTTTTAACCATGTGGTGTAGCATCCCAGGATTAGAAATACCCTTTAGGGTAGAGTTTGGGGGTTAGATGTGAGATTTAGCAATAGATTAGGAGTTAGAAGAGTTTAGGGGTGAGATAGTAAGTTTCCAGAACCTGTATGGCTTGCGCATGATTCTCCTTGGGAGGTTTCTTTCATGTGTAGTGCAGGAAATGAAGAGTTTTCATTTTTCCTTGTGCACTCTCGTGCACTTTTGCCTTACACGTCTGTACAGGTGTGTTGAAGGAGAGAGAAAAGAGTTATTAGCCTTTTCTCACCCATCTCACCTATTTTTCAGTTAAGGTTTCTTCTTATTTCAGCTACTCCTAGCCCTATAACTGATTTCCAGTAGCCAACAGCTCCCAATCTAGCTAGAGAGGAAAGAAATTAGCTTGATAAAGTTTCCAGCAGCCATGGCAAGAGGTAAGTGCTTCCTTACTTCTTCTTTGTGTTTCCCAGCTTGTGGTTGATGTTTGATAATGCTTGGATGTGTTTCTAGCATGCTTATGAGATATATGATGTGTTTATGCATGGATATATTGATGAGAAATTGCTTGAGATGATGATTTCCACCCATGAACCATGGTTGCTTATGCTTGTGTGTGATTATGTGAGAGGATGAGTTGTTTCAATGGTGGATTGAGATGTAGTCTGTGATAGATGAAATTGAAGCTTGTTGTGTGCATATTGAAGTGCTAGAAAGGCATGCTTTTAGTTCATTTTAGTTTGATTGAGATTTGGAGTGGATTCCTGTAAGTTTCAAGCATGTGTCGTCGGTGTGGAGCAAGACACACGCCTGTGTGCTGCATATGCACACCCGTGTGCCTTTGTTTTTACAGGGACACGCCGGTGTGCACAAAGTGTGCATGGCCTGATTGCAGAGGACACATCTATGTGTCCTGAGGGACACAATTATATGCCTGATTTTCTAATGAAATGCTTAGATTTTCTAGAAGCAAATATGATCGACTGCACGGCCAACGCATGGCCCCGTGCATTTCTGCACACGCCTGTGTGCCCTTGCCATGCACGCCCGTGTGTGTTCCTTACACGTCTATGTGTCTTGCCCACACACCCATGCGCCAGCCAAATTTTCCAGAAATTGAGTAAGAAATGATGAATTAAGCATGAGAAACCAATTTAAAGGCTATAAAGCAATAGATAAACATAGAATCATATAAATAATGCTACATAAGCATTACATAGCATGACATGCCAAGACATCAACATGAAGAGGGATCAAGGGATCCGAATTCATTAGTCATTCAGCATTCAGAACCCGACATCCGGATTAGAGTTTTAGGTGAACTATAGGAGGCATCTGTGAGATTCCAATCTTTTGACTATGATCGGATCGTCCAGTTTCAGCTTATTAGTCTAGAGACTAATATGTATTTCAGTTTTCTAGCTTTTTGCTAAACTGTTCAGCCTACATGGTTAAGATGTCGAATCCCTGTATTCATCAGTCTGATCAGCATAACAGGTATCTTCGGATACGTATAGATTCAGATGCATGCATATTCAGTTTATATTCAACATAACATGAGGTTATGACATTCATTTCATTGCATTATTTATTAACTAATAATGCAATCAAGCGAACAGAATAAACAGTATTTAGTTTATTGATTGAACAAGCGAATGTATGAATAATTGGGCCAAGGCCAGGTATGAGTTTTCTTGTGTATGCTTGCTTGGGTTGAGGGAAGTCAGGATCGCTTACTGGGTGATTTTTATCACTCATTCCTTTCCTTCTTCCTTTATTTTCAGGTTTGTTTGGTGCTGGCAACGAGCGGGTGGACCAGGGCTACCGAGAGAGGGACTCCACTCAGTTTTCAGTTATGGCCTGTTGGGGTTTATTGTAAACTTTGTATGTACTCAATGTATATATGTACAGAAACAGATATATATATATGTGAAATGAAAAGTGTATTTTGGGGCCACTATTGTAAATTTTAGTTTCAACTTCCGCTTATGTAATCAGTAGCAATAGTGTTCTTTTCGTAGGATTCTCATCACATATATCGAGATTTTTAGATTATTAATAAAAGTAAAGAGAATATTTAGCAGTAACGGTATCTGTGGCGGCGGGTCTTACATGTGATGTCTAACAATATATGAATTTATGTCATTTGAAATCAAAACAATTAAATTCAAATCAATTTGACATAAATTCCAAATATGCCAATGTTGCAATAGTATCATACATATATACAACATACTTACATTCAATTGAACTCACATACTCAATCAAGACAAGCAGTCATACATCTAATCAAACATAGTCATAATATGGCAATCAACATCATCAACCAAGTATAATTAAATAAGCATATAAAGTATTTACCTGGATTGATAAACTTTCTACACCAAATTTTCATCTCTTGTTTTCAGTATAAAAGTATAGGAAGACTCATTCTTCTTTCTCATTATTCGAGTCCTCCCCATTTCAAATGGCAAGAGCTTTTCCTTTTGATTTCTTCTTTGTTACCTGAGGGCATTCTTACCAATAATGCCCTTCTTTTCTGCACATATAGCGAATTATTTTTTCCTTTTTCTTCTTCTTCTTTTTGGATAGAAACTTGTTAAACTTTTTTTAAAGCATCTTCAAGTCATCTTCATCCATCAAGGTCTTTTCTTCTTTGATTGAGGACACATTATCTTCACATGAACTTAGCTCAACCTTGAGTGGTATATTCTTTTCCTTCTTTTTCTCTTACTCCTCTTTCTTAGGCATCCACTTCATTTCATAAGTCAAGAGACTCTTATTTAGCTCATCCATGCCCAACATGGTTAAGTCTTTTTATTCCCTAATTGTCACTACCTTCATACTCTAAGCTTTTGGCAATGACCTTAAGACCTTCTTGATCAATTTGACAATTTCAAATATCTTCCCTAAACCTCTCAATTCATTATTAAATTCAAAAATTACTTGTACATTTTCATGAAGTTTTCCTTCTTCATTTTAAATAGTTTGTATTCCCAAAAAAGAAACTATATTTTAGATTTTCTCACTTGATTAGTTCCTTCATGAGTCATTTGGAAAACTGTCCAAGCTTCATTTATTGTTTCACAAGAAGACACACAGTTAAATTCTATAGAGTTTAAAGTAAAATACAACAAATTCAATGCCCTAGAGTTTAATTAAGCTCATCATTTTCTCATCATTTTCATTATAATCAATTTTGTCTTTCGACATATTCTTATATGGATTTATGGGAAAAAAATATAATCAATGGATTGAACAAAGAAATTCAGACAAATTTTTTATTGACTATAGTTTTCTCCACTAAATAAAGGCGGTCTAATTGAACTACCTCCTTCTTTAAAAGTTGGGTTTGGATAAATTTTCCATTTTAGAACTTTGATCTTTTACTCTTAAAATCATTTGATTTTGAAAAAATAAAAGCCCAATCTCTTATATCAATTGAAGAACCCCAAACACAATAGCAAATAACTTAGAGGAGGTGTGAATATGTTTTTCAAAAACTTTATGTAAACTTAAACTTTTCAAACCAACCAATAATCAAAAGTAATTTATCTATCAAGTAAACCAATCAACCAGATTAATAACAAACTTATTAACACATTTAACCAAGGAAATATAAAGCAAAGTAAAGAGAGAAAGAAAAGGAAATGCTCAGTCGATTTAGAGTAGTTTGAAGCTTCTCCACAAGTCTCTTATGTTCACTACTCTAAGCAACCTTGTTTGAAGATTTTTCTTCAGTAATTTTAATTACCCATAAATTATAATAGTTTTTGTCCAAGGGATTTCGCCTTTATAAATTAGTTTTGATAACAAGAGATCATGTTATTAACATAGTTTTACGAGATTTTGTTCTACACTAGTTTCACGGGATTACGCTCTTAGGTCTTCAAAATACAAAGAAGAAACAAATGTCTTTTGATAAGCGTATACAAAAATTCAACTCATAAACACTCTCTTAAAAGATTAACAATAAGAATTAAAGAGACAAAGTGGAGAAAATATTAAGAAAATACAAAGGTTGAGATTTTAGCCTAATTCTGTAACCTCTTAATTTTCAAATCATCTCCAATTTATAGAGGATGAGAAGAATTAGTCGTTAGAGCTTATGTTGCACGATCGTACTTTTGTCAAGGCATGCTCTTTAATGGTCTAATTTCTCCTATTACGTAAACCCAACATAGATATGTGTTTAACATATATGGTCATATACCTTCATGCTTTCATTGTTTTAGATTTTCTAAATAGCACATGACTTCATACATAATACCCCTACGATCATCACACGATCAAGCATCTTTAACATACATGAGCGTTTGAACTTCTCTGTCTGGGTGTGTACCTAGTAAAGTCTATTAAACATGAGTACAACTAGGCTTGCACTAAAGACCATTGTAGTATGTCTTTATGTCATGAAACACGATCGTGCACTTGAAAGTTGTACGGTCATGTGTCTTTGCTTCCTTATGCATGACACTTTGCATAATTTAACCAAGTCATGTGTTCCCCTTATGGGACACATGCGATCATGTAGTCTGGTTATGCATGGTCATGAGCAAACAAATCTTGTAAAATTAAACCCTTTTATCCTCTCTTCTCATGATTAACACATGCAAGGATTGGTTAAATATTTTAACTTAAGTTTTACATCACATCAAAACACAAAAAGATCTAACAAGTTATCAACCAAGTTACACTTAAAAAAAAAAATGATGAGAATCAATGATTTTTTAGATCCCTTATGAAAGACCCAAACCATTCTCTTCTATCTAATGAATAAGTTCAAAGAGTTTGGTAAACCCTAAGGCTAGACTCCACTTCGTGATTCATTTAATAGTATTTATAAGTTATCAGGCATCACAATTAAACACACAATTTAACTAATAATGGGACACAATAAAGCAAGTAAATTAAAACAAATAAATAATTAAAATTACATTCTCTATAAAACAATAAAAAGAGAATTTAAACAAATTGCATAACCAAATATTAGATTGAAAAATCACGGGAAAAAAACATATTCCAAAATCCCAAGACTATTCATAAATGCCTCAAGATTGGTAAGCAGACACATAAGTTGATAGACAATTACCCATCACTTACAAATGTTCACAGACCATTGGTGTTCAACACCTAAATGTTCATACACATAGAATAAAATCAAGCAGAATTCCAAAAACCCAAATGATGCAAATTCACCCATGGTTAACACATTCACATCAAACTAAAAACCCAACAACCCATTCATAATTTCCATTGAAACAACATCAAATCCATAATATTCAAACCCATCCAAATTATCATCTAGAAACAAAATAACCCTCAAAACATAATAGAATGTGATCGATTTGCAAATAGCATAAAAGTTGTAAATGAATGTGTAAAACATAAGCTCCCTTGTACCAACCTATGTGAGTTCACTAACCAATCCAATATATGTAGAATGAATAGATTAACTTATGTAAGATTATAAACCACAATTCATTTTAAAAATTAGTCTTATACAAGATATGAATATTAGGTTAATAGCAGTAAACAAATTTAACAATCATAAACATGTTTGTTCTAATAGGACAATATTATCAAGAACAAGTAAACATGAATCTTTCGTATTCACCAACTACCCGTAAATAACCCATGATGGCAAGCACACGCATGAGTAGACAGATACCTTCTAATCATAAGGTTTATAAACAATCGTAGACACTTGCAGCCCTCTATATGAGGCAAAAACCCCTCTGAAATTTTATTTTTTATTTTTTTTTATTTTTTAAATTTTTTAAATAGGCTAGTAATGCTTAAAATAGATTTTTATATGCTTAAAAGCTCATACAAAGTAGATATGCTTACATACATATACATATACAGTACAACTTTATGCAAATATGAAACAGTGTGGGCATGTTACAAAACCAAAGCTGAATCCCAAACAGCAACCACATCTTTCTCTCAACCCCTACTAAACTGACCTAAAAGGAAAAAGTAAAGAGTGAATAATAAAGTTACCTAGTAAGTATTTCCTATCTCTGACCCTATGATAATCCTACTCTAAGGACATTACTGTAAACACATCAAGCTGGTTTTTTCGTATACTGTTTTAGATTTTGTATTTATTATTTATGCCTCATTAACATGGTCGTTATACATTCTAAGTTCATACTAATTCAAAGTTTCTCCTGACTATTCACATGTTGAACTGTGTTATGTTATATACGTCACATAGAAATGACATGTTAAGAATAATATATAAGCCCTTAGGCTTATTTATATAAGGTGTTTTTTTAAATTAAACTGTCATTCGAAGATCTCAAAATAGTTGTCATGCTGAACAAAATACTGTAAATGAAAAACTCTTTATAACTAAAAACAAATGTTATGCTGATCAGACTGATGAATACAAGGATTCAGTACCCGGGCCGTGTGAGTTTCATATACTAACACGTAAAAAATAACTATCTAATACATGTGCAGCCATTGAATCTGGATACAAAACTTGAATTGCATATTGAACACTGAATTATAAGTTGTTAGTTGAATGTACACTAGTATATGCCTATATATAGTGGCTAGTATAGTCATAGACCATGATGTTGGTTCCTTTAACTTATGGGTGAAACTCACAAGTGCCTCTCATATTCATCCCTAAAAGATGTTTGGAGCATCGTCTTTTCTATTTTAAAACATGTATTTGGATATTTGGATCTCTTTCTAAAAGTACTACATGGCATGACATGTCATGAGATACACATAATGCATTATGTTCTCTTATTTTGTCTTATTACACTATGTTATAGTTGTTATATTGGGTTTACTATATTTTGTGCTTATTCTAGGCTAAATTTCCAATTTATACTTGACATACGGGCATGCGTGACTAGGTACATGGGCATATGTGACTAGGTGCATAAGTGTGCATGAGCATATAGAGTCGTGTGCTAATTGTATAGTCTGGTCATGCAAGCTTCAATAATTTCAATTTTATTTCCCATTATCTGTAGATGCACGATCATGACATAGTCATACATGATCCTAACCCTATTTAATCTGGTGATGCACACGTCCATGACCATGACCATGACCATGAATATGAAAAACATGACTGCACGGGCGTGCATCTTGCTTTGGTTCGGCATGGTCATGGCTACTCATGCTCATGCCCATCTATTTTTATACCAAAACACCACTCAATCATCATCAACCAAATTTCACACTCCATACACTTTTTATGCATGAGTTTATCACACCAATAACAGTAATTCTCATATTCAATCATCCCAAACTCTTTTAAAATCATATATACATTAACATACACATCAATCATGTGTAATCATCAACATCATCACTTTCATAGCATTAGTCTTTACATCCATCATGCAAAGAAATCATAAACATGTTGGAATCAATCTCAAACTCAAGCCAAAAAACAATACAAGCAAGGGGAAAAAAGGGAATAGTCAAGAAACATTTACCTCTTGCCATGGCTAAGCAAACTTCTCTCTTTATAGAAATCTCACTCTCTAATTGGATTGGGATCACTGGTTGCTATTCTTCTCTTCTAGGATTGGAAATCTCTGGACAAGAAAGGAAATTTTGGGTGAAAATTATAAGAAATAAGAGACAAGATCAAGTTACGATGACTCAACCACTAGGCACGCATGGTCGTGCATGGTGAAAAAATAGAAATTCCATTTTCCCATGCTTCGCATGAATCGACCTCTTATTAGGATTCAAGCACATGCCACCCAAACTCTGAAAATTACCTATTTTACCCCTGAACTCTCTCAACTCTAATTCTACCATAAATTCTCACTTTTAACCCCAATGTTCAACCTAAAAGACATTTCTAACCCTTAGATGTTACATTTTTTCCCTCTTATAAAAATTTCATTCGCAAAATTACTTGGACAACTCGAGGTACCTCTCCCTAATCTCAGACTCTACCTCTCACATGGATTATTCCTATCTTTGATTCCTTTATAGCATTCTAACCAAAAAAATCTCTTTATTTTTGAGAACTTTAACTCTTCTGTCAAGGATCTGAACTGGTTTTTCTTGATAACTTAAATTTTTGACCAATTCCAAGTCTTGAAGTTCAAGAAAATATAAAGAATCTCTGACATATTTTCTTAGTTGAGATACATAGAAGACATCATAAAACCTCTTCATACTTACCGGTAGAGCTAATCTAAAAGTGACTCTGCTAGTCCTCTGTAAGATTTCATAAGGGCTAATGAACCTTGGAGCCATTTTTTTTTTTTTACGAAATCTCAAAATATGCTTGTAGGGAGCTACTCTCAAAAATAATTTATCTCTTACCTCAAATTCTATCTCCTTATGCATTATATCTATAGAATTTTTTTGGGGATCTTGAGCCTATTCCATTCTCTGTCTGATTACTTTGATTTGCTCAATCATTTGTTGAGTCATTTTCAACCCTATTATAGCTTCTAATGAATCTTTCTCTCCAATATCATCACAATACAAGGGGGACCAACATCTCCTACCGTATAATGCCTTAAATAGAGCTATATGAATCAAAGATTAATAATTTTTATTGTAGGTAAACTCCATTAGAGGTAATAACTCAACCCAACTTTTCTGAAACTCCATGTAGTATACTTTCAATATATCCTTCAAAATCTGGTTCAACCTTTCTGTCTGACCATCTAATTAAGGATGATAAACTGAATTAAAATGTAATCGAGTCCCTAAAGCTCTCTGTAAACTTTTCCAAAAAGCTGACAGAAATCTAGAGTCTTTATCTGATATAATAAATCTTGACACTTGTAGGACCCGTCGCCACGAGTACCCCTGCTACTGAATACTACTGTTCTTTTATTTATTAAATTGGAAATTGGGTACTCGCGACAGGAATCTTACGAAAATAAAACCTGCGGCTATTTACATTGGCATGTGGAAGCTCTAAATACAACTGAAACATACAATGGGCCCAAATTGGCTTTTTTTCATATATATAATGTTTCTACACACTGTTCTATACATCTGAGTACATTTACATACAAGTACAAGACCGCATAGGTCCAAAATTGAAAATACATACTAATAACTGGTGTGTGTGGGGTCCCCTCTTGCAAGCCCCAGTCCACCCGCTCTTTGCCAATAGCAACAAAACCTGAAAAGGAAGGAAGAAGGAAAGAGATGAGTGATAAAGATCACCCAGTAAGCATTCCTTACTTCCCTTGCCCAAGCAAGCAACAAACAAAACACAAATACCTGGCCTCGGCCCTATACAAACATCTAGTCGTTTGCTGGCGCTGAAACTAATAAATTGTTTGTCTGTTTCAGATTATTAACCATATTTTGAAATGAATGTCATGACATGATAACAGGAATCTGGATATGTATGCATGCGAACCTCTATATGTACCCGAAGGTACCTGCTACAATGATCAGGTTTATGAACACAAGGATTCGACATCTTGACTAAGTGGGCTGGACATTCTAGCTACTGGCTAGAAAGCTGAATGAAAAGTGTTGGGCAATCTGACTGGTGTCAGAAAGCTGGATCCCACGGATGCCCCCTTAAGGTCACCTAAAACTGTAACCCATATATCAGGTTATGAATGTTGAAAACTACTGAATTCGGATCCCTTGATCCTCTTTCAGGCTACATATTGTGTCATGATATGCATATGCATCATTTCTTATCTGAATTCTGGCTTATTTGGTGATTATTAGCTTTTGGAAAGATTACCAAGCCTTTATGAATCATTTTTTACATTTTCTAGAGAAATAAGCTGACGCACAGGCATGCCAAGAAGACACACGGTCATCCATGCACATACACGGTCGTGCTGGGCAAGGGCACACGGGCGTGTGCCCAAACACACGGGACCGAGCACAGACTGTGCTGCTAGTCGTGCAAGCTTCTGAAAATTTTGGCCATTTCATGCAAAGAAGGGACACACGACGGTGTCCCTCAGGACACACGGTCGTGTCCTCTGCTTTCCAGGTCGTGTGTCTTGTCCTGCACAGACATGGCTCGCCTGAAACTGTAGGAAACCACAGCAAAGCTCAACCAAATTCAAATTAAACTTAAACACACTTCAATAACACTTCTATAAACACATATTCATTATCAATTTCATCCTTCATCCAGCATCATGCATTTCACCATGAAAATCTGAGATTTCTCTCACTAACACACATATTAATGAAACAAGCATGCATTCTGAGTGGAAATCATCATCAAATCATCACATCATCATCATATACACATGCAAGCATAGCACCACAAGCTGGAAACGGAAACACACGTTTCCAACATCATTAAACAAGCATCAAAGCAAGCTAGGAATGCATGTAAGAAGTAAGAAACACTTACCTTTAGACATGGCTACTAGAAATCTCTAACTCAAGCTATTCTCTCTGCTCTCTTGCTGGATTGGGAGCTGTTGAAAGCTGAATCTCGCGGCTAGGGCTGGGAGCTACTGAAATGGAGAAGAAAAATACTGAAATGAGTGAGAAAATGAACTAAATCTCCTGTCTTTCTCTCTTAATCCCATCTACACGGGCGTGCAAGGCATGGTGCACGGGAGTGTACCAGGGAAAATGAATATAATTCATTTCCCGCGCTTCGCATGATTAAAAACTCCCTAAAGGTATCATACGAAGGCCACACAGCTTTGAAAAACTTACTAACTCACCCCTGAACTCTTCTAGACTCCCAATTTATTCTTGAATTCTATTTCTAACCCTAAAACTCTACCCCTAAGGGCTTTTCTAACCTGGGATGCTACATTCCTCCCCCCTTATAAAAAATTTGACCCCGAAATTTACCTAAACAACTCTAGGAACCTATCCCTGATCTCAGACTGTACCTCTCAAGTGGCTTCTTTCACAGGCTGGTTGGGCCACAAAACTTTGACCAGTGGAATCTCTTTGTTTCTAAGGACTTTAACTCTGTAGTCCAGGATCTGCACAAGAAGCTCTTGGTAGCTCAGATCTTCTGTAAAATCCACCTCTGAAAACTGAAGTACATGAGACGGATCACCCATATACTTTCTTAACTGAGACACGTGGAAGACATTGTGGATTCTGTCCATAATGGCTAGCAGTGCTAATCTGTAGGCGACTGTCCCTACTCTCTCAAAAATCTCGTAGGGACCAATGAATCTGGGCATCAACTTTCCCTTCTTACCAAATCTAAGAACTTGCCTGTAGGGAACAATTCTCAGAAACACATTATCGCCCACTGAAAACTCTATCTCTCTGCGTCGTAGATCAGCATAACTCTTCTGTCGATCTTAGGCCTGTTTCATCCTCTGTTGATGATCTTGACTTGCTTAATTGTCCTCTGTGTCGTCTCTAGTCCCACTGCTGCCTCTAAAGAATCTCTCTCTCTAATCTCATCCCAATGGAGAGGAGATCGACACTTTCGACCATACAATGCCTCAAATGGAGCCATCTGGATGGTCGCTTGATAACTATTGTTGTAGGCGAACTCCATTAGAGGAATCAACTCTACTCAATCGGTCTGGAAGTCCATACAACAAGCTCTCAGCATGTCCTCTAATATCTTATTCAACCTCTCAGTCTGGCCATCTGTCTGAGGGTGATATGTTGAGCTGAACTGTAGCCTGGTTCCCAATGCTCTTTACAGAGACCCTCAGAAGGTTGACAAAAATCTGGAGTCCCTGTCTAACACTATCGTCCTGGGAACACCGTGGAGTCTAACCACCTCTCTGATGTAGAGTCGGGCTAGTTGCTCTGTAGACATGCCCGGTCTAATTAGCAGGAAATGAGCTGACTTGCTCAGCCGATCCACTATCACCTAAATGCTGTCAAATCCTCTCTAGACTATGGGAAGACCAGAAATGAAGTCCATAGAGATTTCATCCCACTTCCACTCAGGAATACTCAAGGGATGAAGTAATCCTGAAGGTCTCTGGTGCTCTGCCTTTACTTGCTAACATACCAGACATCTGGAAATGAAGTCTACTATGTCCCTCTTCATCCCTGACCACCAGAAATTCTTCTTGAGATCTTGATATATTTTCGTGCTACCTGGGTGTACTGAATACACCGTACTGTGCACCTCTGACAAAATCTTTTATCTCAACTCTGAACTCTGGGGCACGCAAACTTTGCAAGGCATGGTGCATGGGAGTGCACCAGGGGAAATGAATATAATTCATTTCTTACGCTTCGCATGATTAAAATCTCCCTAAAAGTATCATACGAAGGCCACACAGCTCTAGAAAACTTACTAACTCACCCCTGAACTCTTCTAGACTCCCAATTTATTCCTGAATTCTATTTCTAACCCCAGCACTCTACCCCTAAGGGCTTTTCTAACCTGGGTTGCTACACCACCCCATGCAATCTTACAATCTCTCTAATATATAACTGACCTAACTAATTAATTTTCATATTATCTCAAACTGGCAGAATATGCATAGAATTACTTAGCCTATCTACAGTCACTCATATACTGCTGTACCCCAATCGAACTCTAGAAG
The DNA here is from genome assembly GCA_026122585.1 of Anacardium occidentale. Classification (NCBI taxonomy): domain Eukaryota; kingdom Viridiplantae; phylum Streptophyta; class Magnoliopsida; order Sapindales; family Anacardiaceae; genus Anacardium; species Anacardium occidentale. Next base: position 76,417 of record JAJEJH010000457.1, read on the forward strand.
GTCCTAAGATGAACTCTAGAATATGCATAGAATTATCTCTAATCTATAGATACTGTTCTAGCCTATCTACAGGTTAAAAAGCCCTTAGGGGAAGAGTTTTGGGGTTAGAAATGAAATCCAGAAATAGATTGAGAGTTTAGTAAAGTACAGGGGTGAGTTAGTAAGTTTTTGGAGCCTGTGTGGCTTTCGTAAGAATCTTTTCAGAAGGATTCGATCAGGCGAGTGAGGGGGAAGCAAGTAATGCTTGTTTTCCCTTGTGCACGCCCGTGTATGGCATAGTATATAAGAGGAGCCGAGAGTTTAAGTCATTCTTTTCTCACCCATTTTCATTTTAGCCAAAGTTTCTCTCTTCCATTTGCAGCTCCTATCATTAGAGAGGAGATTCAGCCTCCCGTAGCCCCTAATCCGGTGAGAGAGCCAAGAGATAATTGATAGAGAATAGTTTTCAGAGGCAATGGCGCGAGGTAAGTGTTTACTTGCTTCTCCTCGCATTTTCCCAACTTTCTTTGATGAAATTTGATGCTTGGCATGTGGATGACTTTGTGCATGTTTGTTTGATGATGATTGTGGCATGAATTGATGAAATATGCTATCTTTGAACCCATGCATGCAAGCTTGATTATTTAGTGAGAGAAAGTTGATACTCCCATGGCGGAATCCATGATGGTTGATGCATGTGGAAATGAATGCTTGAATTGTGTTATTTGGGATTCTGGGGAATGCATGTTTGAAGTGAATTGATGATTGATTGAGATTTGGCATGAGTTTAGAGCAATTTCCAGGTGGTGCTCTTGTTGAAGAACAAGATGCACGACCGTGTGCCTTTGTTCTCCAGAACACACGCCCGTGTGCACGTTGTGTGCACGGCGAGATTTATAGACACACGCCTGTGCGTTCCGAGATGCATGCCCGTGTGTAAGCATTTTCAGTTATTTACCCAGAAATTTCGGTAGCTTGCATGGTCAGGCGCACGACCAGTGTACGGCCCTGTGTGTCCAGGCACACGCCCGTGTGTCCAAGACCTGCACGCCCGTGTGCTGTGCCCACACGCCCGTGCACTTGTAGATTTTCAGAAAATGATTATTAATTGATTAATTAAGCATGCGAATTCAGAATAAAGGCTAAATTGCTTCAGATAAGCATCAGATGAGCATGAATTCAGTTAATAAGTTGCATATGCATGCCATGACATTACATGTAACTTCAAAAAGGGATCAAGGGATCCAGATTCAGTAGTATTCAGTATTCAGAACCCGAGGCAAGAGTATAGGGTGAATACGAAGGGCCATCTGTGGGATTCAGCTTTCTGACACCAGTCAGAATGTTCAGCAGCATTACAGTTCAGCCTTCTGACACGAGTCAGATCGTTCAGCAGTATACAGATTCAGCTTTCTAGCCAATAGCTAGACTGTTCAACCCACATGGCCCGGATACCGAATCCCTGTGTTCACCAAGTCTGATCAGCACAGCAGGTACCTTCGGGTACAGAGAGGTATTCAGATGCATGCATCCACAGTATTTTCAATAGCATGGCATGACATACACATCATGACATGAATAAATAAGATATCAGTAAATGAATATGATTCAGATATTCAGTAAATTAGTTTCCAGATTCCAGCAAGCGTATAGTTGTATGAATAGGGCCGAGGCCCAGGTATGTATGATTATTGTGATTGTTTGTGCTTGCTTGGGTTTTGAGGGAAGTAAGGAGCACTTACTGGGTGATCTTTATAACTCATCCCCCTCCTTCTTCCATCCTTTTCAGGTGTTCGTGCTGTCCTCGAAGAGCGGTTGGATCGAGGCTGACGGAGAGGGCCCACACCACGATCCCAGTTTTGAGTTGTACAGTTTACAGTTTTGGACCTGTGTGGTCATATGTATCTTTTGTATCTTTTCAGATGTATCCAGATGTACAGAAACAATATGTATGTATATGAAAAAGGCCCTTGGGCCCATTGTACAGAAAGACAATGTATAATTCAGTTGATGTATTTCAGTTTCAGCTTCCGAGTTTTGTATTCAAAATGTATAGCAGGTTTCAGTTTTATTATTTTCGTAGGATTCCTGTCGCGGGTACCTAAATTTTCAGATGATTAATAAAAGCTCCCCGTATTATTCAGCAGCAAGGGTACTCGGGGCAGTGGATCTTACACATTTCTATTCTAGTATATGATAAATGTCAATTGCACGTATAATTTCATGGTCAATTTATAGAGTTTTAAGGGTGATTTGACCATTTTACCCTTGTTATGTGCATATTTCAGAATCACAGGTTTTCATATTTGATTTTACAGGAAATGTTGATTTTGATGTGATTTCAATGGAAATCAAGCGAAAAAGACACTTATGAAGGACTAGTCAGAGGTTTGACTTTAGTTTAAACAAGAATGAGTAACTAGAGCAAAAACGGGATAGAAGAGTATTACGCGCAATAGTAGAAGAATAAGGATCTTCAATATGTTTGATTTCTGTAATGAAAATTTAGTCCTCACTAAAGTTATAGTGGACATCTAAAGCTTTTCAAAAAGATATTATGGGGAAAAATCTGAGTTCTTTTGGGCCCTCAACCGTTGCCACAAATTTAGCTCTTCTTGGTGAAATCCTGTGTCTGACCACTGAACACTAAAATGATCATAACATGAAATTATGAAGTCCAAATGAGGTAATTCAAAATTCAAATTAAACTAGACATTTAGGGCTATAACTTTTATGAAGACCAAAATGTTTTATTCTAGAAGCTACATGTCACGGCATCATACCACAGCATAGGGTAGTGCAGGAGGCGCATAAAAATTTCAGAAGCTGCATGCCACAGCATGCTATCTAGAATCTTCATGTCGTGGCATGATGATGTAGCATGGCCCAACAACAGCAGGTAAAATCCTCATGCTGTAGCATAAGGCTTCAACATGGGCAAATTTTTACAGAATTTCACTAAGAGTGAAATTCTTCCCTAACCATAAGTATATATATTACATTGTAATTTTAGAGATGGGGAAAGCTGTTCTAGGAGAGTTTTTGAAAGATTTTACACACACTTTTTAGATATTAAATATTTGATTACGGGGATTCAATCAAAAGCTTTTCAGATTGCAATTGTAAGAAAATTTTTCATCAGCTTTAATAAGAGATTCAACATTTCATCTGGTTTTGTTCTTACTTCTCCATTATGCTTATGATTTGTGTGAATCTCATTGCTTATTTCTGTTTAATGATGAACTAAACAATTTTTGCTAAGATTAAGGCTAGCTAATTCATGAATATGTAGGGTTTTTCGATTATAATTTATGAACATATTATTTCATGTGAGTTTGCATTCTGAACTTAATGCCTATTGAAAACTTGGCCACTTTTTAATAGGATTTTTGTTGTGTGATTGAGACCGAGAGGTGATATTGCATAAAAGTAGCTAGAATATGAACCGTGGATTAATTAAATATAGAGATATATTTGATAATACATGCAATAGCCATAGGCACAATAAGCTTGTGCTGAAAGCTAGTGGATTCCATAGAACTTAGTTCATTTTCATCTAATTTAACCTAGATAGAGATATTTAGGTTATGAGATTGTTAAATAGGATTAATATTGCTTGAGAAATAATGTTGATCAATTTAGAGAATTTTGTTGTCACATGAATAACATAAGATATATACACATACGGAAAACCTACATTATAGTGAATTAGTGAACCCAAAATCTTAGTATCATTTCACATATTGTTATTTGATTTATCGAGGCATGCTTATTAATTGCTTGATTTTAGTTTGGCTTCAGTTTTTATATTTATTTTCGACTCGTGTTCAATAGTTTAGATAAAGTTAGGAGTAGTGCCGTCTTGGTACTTGCTTACGCGATCCACGACACCCTGAATACTTCCCGTATTACTTTGAACTAGTACACTTGGTAGGAAGTTAGGGTTTAAACTTTTAACACATCAGTATACTCAGAGCCTGTAACAATTTAGAAGATCTCTAAGGCAATGCTTTAATCTAACAGGTTAAACATCTAGCTACAAAGTTTACAATATCTCTTCATCCCTGACCACCAAAAATTTTTCTTGAGATCTCGATACATTTTTGTGCTTTCTGGATTAGTTGTGTACACTTTACTATGGCTTCTGACAAGATCTTCTATCTCAATTCTTAGCCTTTTGGGGCACAAATTCAACCTCTAAATCTCAATATTCCATCTCTAACTTCATAATTTACATAGAACCCTCTGATATTCTCTAAATCATCATTTGACCTTTAACAATCTCAGATCTCATCAAGCAAGGAAGATATTATTTGAAGTCTTGAAAATCTAGTTGTAATTACTTTTATCTGCTCTTTGATAATTTTTCTCTGAAGTTTATTTTGAGTAGACAACATGGATAGGGAAACTCTCTGACTCAAGACATCTACAACCACATTTGCTTTATCTATATGGTACCTAATCACACAATCATAATCTTTTACCAACTCTAACCACCTTTGTTGCCTCATATTGAACTCTTTTTGGGTGAAAAAGTATTTTAGGCTTTTTTTATCAGAGTAAATAGTACACTTTACTCCATGCAAATAATGTCTCCAAATCCTCAAAGTAAAAACAATAGTTATCAACTTTAAATCACGGGTAAGGTACTTCAATTTGTGATCTTTTAATTGCATGGAAGCATAAACAATCACCTTACCTGCTTGCATCAAAACTACTTCAATCCCCTAATGAGAGGCATCAATATAGATCTCATAATCCACTCCCTTCTGTGGTAAAGCTAACAGTAGAGCACTAGTTAATTTCTACTTTAGCTCTTGGAACCGAGCTTCATACTTCTCGATCCATATAAACAAAATCTCTCTCCTAGTCAACACCGTTAAAGGCCTCGTCAAACTCAAGAATCCTTTGATAAACCTCTAATAATAGCTTACTAGTCCCAAGAAACTTCAAACCTCCTTAACCATTATAAGCTTTGCCTAATTCAGGATTACTTCTACCTTACTCGGATCTACTGATAAACCATCAGCAGAAATAACATGTCCCAATAATATCATTTTATTCAGCCAAAATTCATACTTGCTAAATTTGACATACAATTGTCTATCTCTCAATCATTATAATACGAACCTCAGATGCTCTACATGCTCTTCTACACTTCTTGAATAAACCAACATGTCATCAATAAATATAATAACAAATTTATCGAGACAATCCTGGAATACTTGGTTAATTAAATCTATAAATACTGCTAGAGCATTCGTTAACCTAAATGACATTACTACAAACTCGTAATGGTCATATCTAGTCTTAAAGGTAGTTGTAGACATATCTCTCTCTGTTACTCTTACCTGATGAAAACCAAATCTCAAATCAACCTTCGAAAACACTGAGGCACTACTAAGCTGGTCAAACAAATCATCAATTCTAGGCAAAGGGTACTTATTTTTCACTGTGACTTTATTCAATTCCTGATAGTTGATACACTTTCCTCATAGATTTATCTTTCTTTTTAACAAAGCGAATGGGAGCATCCCATGAAAAATAATTTGATCTGATAACTTCTTAGCTATCAACTCCTGTAATTACTTTTTCAACTCTTGAAGTTCAGTTAAAGCCATTCGATACGAAACTTTAAAAATAGAGGTTATACCCAGAAGCAATTCGATGCTAAAATCTAACTTTTTTTCAAAGGTAACCCAAGTAACTCTTCTGGAAATACATAAAAACAATAGACACCTCTTTAATACTTGGCTCAATCACATCTTTAAATACTACATTAGCCAAGTACCCAATGTTAACCTTACTTAACATTCTTTTAGCCTGAACATATGAAATCAACATAGTCTCTACTCTACCCTCCAAATATGAACTGATCAAGGCCTATATATAACTTAACCTTTTTCTTTTGATAATCGATTTCTGCCCTATACCTAGACAAGAAATCTATACCTAAGATTTTGTCAAAATCAGTTAACTTCAATATGATCAAATCTATCCTTAAATTTCTACCCATGACCATAATTTTTTGATTTAATAAATAAATAAGGCCACATTACAAATACTCTTGCTCGATCTCTATTACTTGATGGTCTAGCACCTCCTACAAGTGTGGTATCTCCACCATCTCAAAAGTGATCAGCTTTTCTAGTTGAACTGACTTCATCTCTAAGCGGTCCCACACTACCTCTACTAGAACAGTTCTACCACTATTGGGTCATACTCTATCTCTGGCTAGGCATTTAGCAATCTTATGCTCTAGTTGACAACACCCAAAGCTTACACTCTAACCACCCAAAAACTCACTACCATGTCGTCTGCCACATTTACATTATATTAGTAGCTGATAAGCTGTTTTCCATCTTTAAATTTCCTTTCCTACTTTATTTTATTGAATAGGTTTCTTGCCACTATCACCACTTCTCTAATACTACCTTGAAAACATATTCATCCTCTGAAGATGTATATCTGATCTGATGACCCTCTCCAATACATCACTAAACCTTTGTAGGGGATTGTCTTCAGTCAACACATCTTTTGCAATGGTAGGATATAGTCTATAAATGAATTTATGTACCTTGCTGTAAGACCCGCCGCCACGAGTACCCCTTTACTGTTGAAAACTATGGGAAGCTTGTATTAATCTTCTGAAAATTCGAGTACCCGCGACGGGAATCCTACGAAAATAAACGAAACTGAAACTATACAATTCTGCACATGCGGAAGCTGAAATATATACATCGACTGAATTATACATATTGTTCTGTACAATGGGTCCATTGGCCTTTTTCTCATATATACATACTGTCTTTGTACATCAGGATACAAAAGTATTTACAAATTGACCACACAGGTCCAAAACTGAAAACTGTACAACTGCAATCGGGGTGTGTGTGCGTGCCCTCTCTGCCAGCCTCGTTCCACCCGCTCCTCGAACCCAGCACGAACCATCTGAAAATGATGGAAGAAGGAGGGGGATGAGTGATAAAGATCACCCAGTAAGCGCTCCTTACTTCCCTCAATACCCAAGTCAGCACAAACAATCATATAAATCAAACATACCTGGGCCTCGGCCCTAATCATACATCTATGCGCTTGCTGAAATCTGGAAACTGTTATCTGAATCTCATTCTCATTATGTACTGATATCATTATTATTCATGTCATGATGTGTATGTCATGCCATGCTAACTGAATATACTGGATGCATGCATTTGAATACCTCTCTATACCCTCAGGTACCTGCTATGCTGATTAGACTGGTGAACACAGGGATTCGACATCCTGGCCATGTGGGCTAAACAGTCTAGCTACTGGCTAGAAAGCTAAATCTGAATACCGCTATACGATCTGACTGGTGTCAGAAGGTTTAAACGGAAATGCTACATTCTGACTGGTGCTAGAAAGTTGAATCTAAAATACTGCTGAGCGTTCTGACTAGTGTCAGAAGGCTGGATCCCACAGATGCCCCCTCGTGTTCCACCTATGCTCTTACCCGTACATCAGGTTCTGAATACTGAAAACTGTTGAATTCGGATCCCCTGATCCTCTCTGAAACTACATGTCATGTCATGATATGCACATGCAGTTTATTTTCTGAATACAGGCTCATCTGATGCTTATCTGAAGCAATTTAACCATTTATCTGAATTCTCATGCTTAATAAATCAATAATTAATCATTTTTCTGAAAATCTACTGATGCACGGGCGTGCATCAAAGTGCACGGGCGTGAGCCAGGACACATGGGGCCGTGCTCTGGTCGTGCGCCTGACCGTGCACGCTACTGGAATTTTCTGAAATTTCACACTGAAAGCGCATGCACGAGCGTGCATATGCGAACACACAGGCGTGCATGGGCATTTTCTGGTCGTGCACAGGGCGTGCACACGAGCGTGCATCTAAAAAAACAAAGACTCACGGCCGTGCCATACTGGCGCACAGTCGTGCGTCTGGTTCTTCAATAAAGCACCGCATAGAAACTTGTCTTAAACGCATACCAATTCACATTCAATTGCAATAACACTTCAATAGCACGTTCCCAGCATCACCAACAACACAATTCAAGCCTCACTTCTCACATGCATCAAGCCACATGAATTCTACCATGGAAACTTCTTCTTTCTCTCACTAAAATCATACACACAGACATGCATGCTTCAAGGGTGGGAATCCATCAACCAAATCAACATGCAAAGCCATACAAACATTTCCAACATTCATCAACATGCAAAGAATTCATCCATGGCATTAAAACTCACAAAGCAAGCTGGGAAACGCAAGGAAAAGGTAAGAGAACACTTACCTCACGCCATGCTTCTGGAAACAAGCTTTCCGGACTAATCTCTATGCTCTCTAACCGGATTGGGGGCAACCGGCTGCTGGATTTCTTCTCTAGGAATAGGAGGAGCTGAAAATGGAAGAGAGAAATCGGCTGAAATGAAAACGGGTGAGAAAAGAAATGACTTTCACTCGGCTCTCACTTATATAATAAGCCATGCACGGTCGTGCATCAATGATGCACGGGCGTACACAAGGGAAAATGAACTTAATTCATTTCCCGCGTATTCGTACGATCCGATCCTTCTGAAAGGATTCGTATGAAGGCCACACAACTCTGAAAACTTACCAACTCACCCCTGAACTCTGCTAGACTCCCAATTTCTCACTGAATCTCATTTCTAACCCCAAAACTCTAACCGAAAAGGCTTTCGGAATCTAGGATGCTACACTTGCTAGCCTTTGTCCTTGCCAAACTAAGACTAAACCTAACCAATGCATTGAATCGATTTAAGTACTCCTTTACTATGCTTGACCCGACTATAGCTCAATAAACTCTTAACTTGAGCATACATTATCCCTGCACTCCTAAACTCCCTCTCAAACATACACTAGAATTCCTCTCATGAAAATCGATCCTTATTAATTGTAGTCTTATTAAGATTCCACCATAACCTCGTATCACCTTAGTACATGAAAACTACATATCTAACCTTCTCTTTATCTGACATAGTAAACAAACTGGTGATACTCTCAACTACATCTATCCATTATTCAATTATTGTCAAATCTCTAGTCCTGTTAAACTTGGAAGCCAAATGAATCCCTGGTAGACTGTAAATTGGATACACCCACTTTAGACCACTAGTACTAATTTTCTCAAACCTAAAACTCTGTCCCTGAGATATACCCATCTCTGGCCACCGATATCTATCCATCGGATCTGGATATTCTCTTTTCTCAAACTCTAGCTACTTTTTTACTGGCCGTTGATAGGCCTCCTTTGTGACTGGTACATTCCTCATGGGGCATCTAATCACTACCTCTAACTGGCTACTAAGGAAGCTCTCTCATCATCTCTCTGAAAATCTCTCTTACATCCCTTATACGAAAGAGCTCCACAACAAGCCTAAAATTCTTTCCTCTCACTCGAGAGCCTAACTAACATACTTTCCTTTTCCTTGATGATTCTAAGAATATGATGTCTCTTATCTAGAGATTCATAGAACATAAGGGTTAGCCATCTGATTTCAAACAAAATCTTATACCATTGTACTTACACTAAAAGAAAGATGAACACTGATTATTGGGACACCCTAAGCTGCATGCACAAGAGATTTGAAAAATAATGCAATTCACACACATATCTCCACTTATCTTTGAAAAGATTATTCATATTTCTATTTTGATACTAAAAATGTAGGCACTCTTATTGTATATTATTGTACATAATCTAATATACATATTAATTCACATTCATCTCTTTTTTTCATATACTAACTATTATCATTAATATACGATCGAATGACATATTGTCACCCAAGGTTTGGCTTAATGACAAATTGTCACCCTCAAAACTTTTCAAATCCAAATACCCATCCATCAGAGGGGTATATTTGTCTTTTTTAAAAAAATAAATTTTTATAAATAATATAAAAAACAAAATAATAATAAAAATATTAAAATAATAATAAAAAATTTAAAAAATTATTAAAAAATAAAAAAGTATAAAAAGCAGTCACTATCACCGATAGCATTGTCGACAATAATAGTCGTCTCTAACCTAGTCAAGTGACCGAAAGCGGTCATCTAGTCCTATTGACAATCAGATTTGGCCACCACCATAGCAGAGGTGGCTAGATTTGGTTGCCAATAATACAGTGGAGATGGCCAGATTTGGTCATCTCTACCATTAAAAAAAATCGAAAATGACTGGAATGGGTGATTCTGGCCATTATGGCCTTCTCTTATAGCGAAGGCGACTAGATCTGATCGTCTCCGCCATATTATTGGTAGTCAGATCAAGTTACTTCCGGTATCGTGACAACCAAATCAAACTGTCAATATAACCAGATGGTCAATTTTGACCATCTGTCTAGGTTAGAGGCGACCACCACTGCTGACACACTACTGATGGCAATGGCTGTTTTTTATACTTTTTTATTTTCTTTAATTTTTAATAACCTTTTCATTATTTTTAAAATTTTTTGTTATTATTTTAAATTTTTTTTGTTTTAATTTTGTTTTTTATATTATTTATATTAAATTTTATTTTAATATTAATATTATAAAGGGTATTTTGGTCTTTTTCATAGTGAAAGGGTGGCTACTTAGATTTAAAAAGTTTTACGGGTGGCAATTTGTCATTAAGCCAAACCTTGGGCATCAATATGTTGTTCAGCCTTAATATACAACAAAAATACCTAAAATACTAAGTTGAAGTACAATAACGGAAAACATGTGGTACGAACAGGCTAGTAATGCCCAAAATATATTTTTATAAGCTTAAAAGCTTATACAAAGTATATATGCTTACATACGTATACATATATTATATAACTTTATGCAAATATGAAACAGTGTGGGCATGCGAACCATAAGCATGCTACAAAACCAAAACTAGATCCTAAATAACAGTCATCTCCTCATCTCAACCATTACTAAATTGACCTGTAAAAGAAAAGACAAGTAGGGGTGAGTGAGTGAGTAATTAAGTCACGTAGTAAGTATGTCATATCTCTAACCTTATGGTATTCCTACTCTAAAGACATTACTGTAAACACATCAAGCTTGTTATTTCGTATACTGTTTTAGATTTTGTATCTATTATTCGTGTCTCATTAACATGGTCATTGTACAGTTTGAGTTCATACTAATTCAAAGTTTCTCTTGATAATTCACATGTCAAATTGTGTTATGTTATATATGCTATGTATGCCATGTAGAAATGACATGCTGAGAATAATATCTAAGCCCTTAGGCTTATTTATATAAGGTACTTTTTTGAATAAAATTGTGATTCGAAGATCCTGAAATAAATTTCATGCTGACCAAAATGTTGTAACTAAAAATCTCTTTATAACTGAAAGCAACTGTTGTGCTGATCAGACTAATGAATACAGGGAATCGACACCCTAACCATGTGAGTTTCATATGCTGACACGTAACTAATAATTGTCTAATACACATGCAACCACTAAATCTGGATACTAAATTTGAATTGTATACTAATCACTAAATCCTAAGCTGTTAGCTGAATGCACACCAGTATATGTCTATATATAGTGGCTAGTATGGTTAAAGACCCTGATGTTGGTTCTCTTAACTAGCAGGTATGTGAAACTCACAAGTATCCCCTCGTCTTCACCCTAAAAGACGTCCAGAACATTATCTCTTCTATTTTAAAACATATATTTAGATCCTTGGATCCATTTATGAAAATACTGTATAACATGTCATGTCATGAGATGCATATAATGCATTATGTTCTCTTATATTGTCTTATTACAGTATATTGTAGTTGTTGTATTAGGTTTATTATGTTTTGTGCTTGTTCTAAGCTAATTTTTCCAATTTATGCTTAACACACAAGCATACATAACTAGGTGCATAGGCATACATAAGCCTACACGAGTCATATGCTAGTCGTACGGCATGGTCCTACAGGCTTTTGTAATTTCAATTTTATTTTCCATTTTTTACAAATGCACGGTTGTGACCTTACTCAATCTAATCATGCATGAGTTCGTGAAGACAACTATGACCATGCAAAGCATGAATAAACCAACATGTGTCTGCAGGTGCACAGCATACATCTTGCCCTACTTCGATATGGTCACGGCTGCTTATGCTCATTCCCACCCATTTTCATACCAAAACACCACTCAATCATCATCAACCGAATTTCACACTCTATACACTTCATATGCATGAGTTTATCACGCCAATAACAACAATTCTCACATTCAATCATTCAAAACTCTTTAAAAATCATATATACATTAACATACACATCAATCGTGTATAATCATCAACATCATCACTTTCATAGCATCAGTCTTTTCATCCATCATGCAAGGAAATCATAAGCATGCTAGAATCAATCTCAAACTCAAGCAAATAAACAATATAGGCAAGGGAAAGGAGGGGAAGAGGCAAGAAACACTTACCTCTTGCCATGGCCAACTAAGCTTCTCTCTCTATAGAAATCTCACTTTCTAGCTAGATTAGGGATCACTAGTTACTACTCTTCTCTTCTAGGGTTGGAAATCTTTAGAAAAGAAAGGAAATTTTGGGTGAAAATACTAGGAAATAAGAGATAAGATCAAGTTAAAATATGGTAGCTGAAACACTAGGCATGCACGATCGTGCTTCTCATGATACACAGTCATGCATAGCTAGAAAAATGGAAATTTCATTTTTTCGTACTTCGCATGAGTCAACCTCTTATCAGGATTCATACACAAGCCATCTAAACTTTAAAAATTGTCTATTTCACCCTTAAACTATCTCAACTCTAATTCTACCATAAATACTCACTTTTAACCCCAATTTTCAACCTAAAAGACATTCCTAACCCTAGCATGTTACATAAACTTTTTTGAAAAAAATTTTGAGTTTAACATTATTTTTATAAAATTTAAACCTAAATCACAATTTCATGTCTTTATAAAAATTAAAATTTAGTACTAAAAAAAGACAAAAGAAACTTTTTTAATAACCAAACATTCGCTTCCTTTATAGTAGAAGTTGAAAGTCTTGCTAAAAAAAAGGTTACGATAAGAAAACATATTATCTTTCTTTTGGTGTATTTGTTAATCAACTTATCATTGATTTTACTAGTTATTACAATGACAATGGAAAAAAAAAATTTCTAAGATGAATACTATCAACAGTTCATTACATAATTGAATAAAGGATAAGTTATTAAATGATTGTTCAGTAACTTACATTGAGAGATATATATTTACAAGTATTAATAATGAAACTATCATGCAACAATTTCAGAATATGAAAAGTAAAATAGGATTACTACAATATACTTATGATAATTTATTGAGTTTTTTAATATCATTATTTACTTCTAAATATTTTTATATTATATTTATTTATTTATTTTCTAAAGTTAATACAAATTTATTTCTCATATAAGTTTTTAATTAGACCCCTTGACCAAAATTCTTATGACCATTATTGACCATAGGGTATCTACAAACAATGTTGAATGCATGTAACAAACACACAGACAAAGACAAAAACAAAACAAACAAATAAACTAAATTAAGTTTCCTATAGGGAAATGTGCCTAGATATCAACTCCTTCGATACTCCCTCTTCGACATGTTGAAGACAAGCGAACGTGCAAACGAATGATCATGTTCAATACAAAGTCTAGGGTGCAAATGTAGGAAGGTATTAAGGGTGTGTGTTTAGCCAATATTTTAGGGGTGTGTATGCTTCAAGTAATCTCACAAAAAAACTCACAAAAATATTTTGGAGTTCTTTCAAATTAATGCCCAATTGTCCTCCCCCAAAAAGTGAAAACCTAGCCTTTTATATAGGGTTAAGTGAACCCTAGGGATAAGTTTCCCAATAGGATTAAATTTCATCTCTAAAATTATCAAATGGGATAATTCCAAATAATTCTAATAAAAATTAGAATTATCAAAAGAAGATAGAGTTTAACAAGAACTTGATTATTTAAACTATGTGGTTTTCATGGTCACTCAACCAAAACCAGCAAACATGGGTAGAGCAAAAACACTTATGCATCATGCTAAAATATCTGCGGACACACAAAAAGAAGGCGTCCACAAACCAGTCAAGAGTTGTTTATATATAGCATCAAAATGGGCTTTATATGAGCCCAAAGTTGATCCTAAGGCTATTTTCAAGAAAATTAGACCTAATAGGTGTTTTAGGGGTCCTAAGGCTTAATTTCATGCACATTCATCAAGTCCAATCCTCATTTCACATTCATCAGGCCTCAACTTGTCAATTCAAAAGTTTCAAATGGAAACCTACTAGTTGTCATCATCGAAAAAAATCATGTTAGGCCAAAATCAAGTGTCTACATATACTTTGTACAACCACATGCTGTAACATGACATTTCAACTTATTGTACAACAAAATAAAGTAAGCATCTAACATATCAATAACATATTTTTGTCCAAATCTCCAACAAAATCAAAATCAACATATCTCATAAGTTTCTTATCCCCAAATCCAAATTTTTTATATATCAATCCATATATGAGCTTATCCATATAAAATCCTTGAACAACAATTTCATAACCTATCAATGTTCACTTCAAGCTTCAACATGAACCAACTAATTAAGCTTGCAAACATAAGCTCAGTCTTGTAATACCATTGAGTACATCAAGCTCCATGTATAACTTGCATATAGAATCCTTTTCAATATTTATTTTTTGTTCAATTTTCAAAGTTAACTGAACCGATAAAAGCTTAAAATTTTCTAAGATGCTCAAGTGGGCTTAGCTTGAGTCATCTCATACCTTTCCACGACTTTGTTGATGTAATTTCTTTGAGAAACAAATAATTTTCTATCCATCCCCAAAATCTCTTTCATATCTCTCAAGTCCTTTATCTTAAACTATCATCTTAACTTTAGTTTCAATATGTGATGCTCACTCTAGTTTGTGGATGCAATTAGTATGCATGTCATCCAGTTATCACCACAAGAAAATCCTAAGCTATTCAGTATGCCACTTGAAATAAACTAAACTATCATATTTGCTCTTCTTGAAACCATTCTTAGTCATGAACTTGTTAAACCTCAAGTATCATCACTAGGTGATTGCTTCAAGTCATGTAACGGCATGCTTAATAAGCATATATGAGTTTCCTTGCCTTTGACTTGGAAGCCTTAAGGTTGGGCCATGTAAATCTTATCTTCAAGGTTTTCAAGCAAGAAAATTGTTCTTGTTACCACCATTTGTTCAAGATCCATGTCAAACTTTGTTCTAATAGCTAACAACACTCTAACTGAGGTGTGTTTTATCATATGAGGAAATATATATTTCATTCTTATAAGACTATTACATGACAAAACATAATTAAACATCAAGACAAAAACATAGGAATATAAATTACATCACACAAAGAGTCACAATATTTATGTGGTTTGACGTAACTTGACCACTTCAACAAATAAGAGAGTATTCTCCAATGATAATGTCAACACAGACATACAAAGGTACTCTACAATAGAAATGCAAGAATATTTACACGATAAACTCAATGCCCAATTAACATAGGATGTTTAACCTATCACTACAAAACATGCCCTATGTTTTCACGTTCTCTTATATTCTTGAACTGATTTTCACCTTTGATACATGAGATATTCTATTTCCATTAGGAGAAAGTCTCATGATTCTCATCCTATCTACAGTTGTATTCCACTTTAAATAATAGAAAAGAGACTTATAATATCTTATAGCATCTACAAAAATTTTAATGTAATTTTTTTTGGTTGAGATAGCCGTCTCCCTAGCTTCATCTCCCTCGTTGCACCCAACAGAAAACCTGACCACAAAAAAATGCTCGTCTCATAGCTTTGGTGCTTAATTCTTTTTAATTCTCTGATAAGAACTTCATTAGTAATTTCCATGATTATATATATTCTCCTTTTCTATGCAACTTTTTTTACAAATTTTGGAAATTTTTTACGTGTTGACGAATTGGAAGCAAAAGAGTTAGAGAGAATTACACGTTATGCATGGTGGTGCTGGTAGAATAATAGAATTCAAAACTCTATAATTATCTGCTTTATATGTGCATGCTCTCACTATGCATGGCTAAGTGGAGCCCTAGACGCAGATTTGTTTAGATTATGTCCAATTACTTGTTAACAAGAAAAATTATATGTTATCATGGAGGTAGAAATTTAAAAAAATAAAAGTCAATCTCTGTTAATTACAAAGTTTCATAAAAATACTCCAGAAAGCATAATCTTTGTTCCACTATCTCGGCTAGCAGCACAATTTTGACGAATTGGGTATCATGATTTTAATTATTTTCTATACTTGATAGAGACTTAAAATGCTTATAAAGATCGAGAAATGAATTGAAGTCAAAGTTAATTTACTATGATTGTTCTCGATATTGTAATTTCGTGGTATTTGTTAATGTAAAAAGCACACCAGGCTTGCTTCGAATTGTCGGCAAAATCTTCACAAAGGGGACAAAGTGATGGCGAGGCTATCGAGGAGCTGCCGCTGGGTTTGAATCACCACCACGCACGGTGGAGACAACGAATATTTTAATCATCTTCAAATTCTTTTTACCAAATCACTCAATTTCATGTTTACATACGTAATCTTCCTTCCTGATATTATGCTTTCCTCACGTGATGATCAAATATGAACGTTATTGGAAGTCATGATTACTCAAAGTTAAACAAGAAAAAAATTACCATGATTTGTATAAGCCACGCAATGTTTCCACCAAGCAATTAGGTTAGGTGGATGTTGTTAATATAAAAATTAATTATGATTAAGAACATTAATAATTGAGATTAGGAGTCTTCCTAGGGTTCTTTCTTACTTACTACCCCACCAATCAAAACAGAGTCCTAAGAGGCGAAAACACTTTTCAACTTATCGAAAACCATCATAATAATATAACAAGTGACACCTTTTCATTTCCCACTTAAATCGATCTCATCTTGCTCTCACATCAATAAATTCTCTTCAATGTTCATCATAATTATCATTTCTCTGATAAAAATAATAAACGTTTGGGCCTAATCAGACATCTTTAAGGTAATCGATCGTCATGCTGATGCATATGGAGAGAGAATATGTATAAATATTTAGACAGAATATGGAATTTTTCATGAGTAGCTTGTAGCTAGCGCCGGAGTGGAACTTTGTGGCGGGGCATTCACGTGGTGGTTATGAGAATTTGGGACCCTCTTTGATGCCTACCGAATTGGAATTTTAATTTGTTTTTCACCTTCTTCAATATGTGAGAAATGATTGAATTCTTACTCAGCAACCATGCATGCTTTTCATGCATAAAAACTTTCTTCCTTTCTTCCTTTAAAACACCCAATTCTATACTATATCTACATTAATTTTGTATTATTATTAATACATTTATATATCCTTTTTTATAACCCACCAAGAGTTTGGACGTCTGCATGTGGGAAGTTAAATTATTTCACGTGTGTGTGTGTGTGTGTGTGTATATATATACATATGTATGTATGTTTAGGAACATCAAAGAAGCCATAGATGACAGGATATGTCATCAAAAAAAATGAAATATATATGTAAATATTATTTGTATATTAATTGGAACATATTCTTAGTCATCAGAAGTGGTTACTGTGGATTGTTCATCAGATGTGATTTAAGCCTGAATACAAAACAAAAAGAGTCAAACAGACAATAGAAATATTGTTCATCAGATGTGATTTAGGCCTGAATATTTCAAATCGTCAAAAGACAAGTTTGGCAAAGCAAGCTTAGTCATTCAAAGTATCAAAATCTGAACATTAAAACATGAAAGCAAGGTGAATTGAAACTCGGAAAATTCTAATCTATAACGAGAGGTTATGGTTTCTCAGAGAGGGAGTATTTAATATAGATATCCCGGTAGTAAGTAGCCATCTAGGGGCGATGTTAAGAGTCTTCTCGGAGTAGGGACAAAGACGAGACTGTTTGGTACAAATAATATATATGATGTAGGCCAAATGAGAGAAATCAATTTTTTTTATTTCTTTTGGGGTCCATGTCCATGGACAGCTATTGGCATCACCACAGTTCATAGCACTGGTTCCACTCTTATCTGAACTCTTTTCTTTATACGTCTGGTCATTTATCACCAATTTTTAAAGCGTATAATATTATTCTTTCTTTTCTAACCTGCAAAGTATAATGCTTTAGATACTGAACCGGCTTGCTTATTTTCCCTAAACCTAACTCTTGTCTAATGCACCACGACTAAGTCTAAGTGTACTTGATAATGATTTATGTAATATCTCAGGATTAGAAATGTCTTTTAGACTGATAGTTTAGGGTTAGAAATGAGATTTTATAGTGTAAATTAAAATTGAGAAAGTTCAAGGATGAAAGAGATATTTTTCCTGAGTTAGGTACCTTGTGCATGAATCCTGTTGAGGGGTTATTCATGTAAGCGCGGGAAAATGGTAGTTTTTCATTTTTCCAGCCATGCACGATCGTGCATGTTGAGGCACACGACCGTGCATACGTAGTGAGTTTGCCGCCATAGTTTTAAGTTGATCTTATCTCTTTTTCAGCTTATTTTCACTCAAGATTTTTTTCAATTCCATAAATCCCTAACCCTAGAAGAGAAGAGCAGCATCCAAAAGTTTCCAATCAAGTTAGAAAGTGAGATCTTCATTGAGAGAGAAGTAAGGTTGCTTTGGCTAGAGGTAGGTGTTTCTTACCTATTTTCCTCTTTTATTTCATGTATGTAATGCTTGTTGGATTGAGTTGTGATTGATTCCAGCATGCTTGTGAGTTTCCTTGCATGATTGATGATGTCGAATTGATGATGATGATGTATAAATGTGTGAGTGGTGTGTATGTGGAAATGTATGTGTCTATATGCTTTTAAGATGATTTGGATGATTGCAAGTGAGAATTGATGTTATTGGCATCATAAACTTGTGCTTATAAAGTGTTTTGGGTGTGGAATTTGATTGATTATAATGATCATGAGTTTGGTATGAAATTGGATAAGAATCAACTTAAGTAGCCTCGACCATGTTGAAGCAAAGTGAGATACACGACCATGCACCCGTAGTGCACGCCCGTGCAGATCATATTTTGCATGGTCACGATTGTGTTCACGATCTCGTACATGACCAAATAACGTTAGGTCACATTCGTGCATGCTAATGTTACAGTTGTGCGTACGCATAAAATGAGAAAATTAGATAAAATCATAGAAGTTAGCATGACCAAACTGCACGACTAGCACACGACCCGTACAAGCTTATGCACGTTTGTGCGAAGGCAAAAATGAGATTTCAAACATAAAACAAGCATAACACATAGTAAATTCAACATAATGGCTTTAAAGCAGTATAATAAGACCAGATAAGCATATATATGCATCATATGTATACCATGATATGACATATCATATAGTGTTTTTAGAAAGGGATCCAAAGATCCAAATACATGTTTTTAGTTAGAAAAATATGATATTTCAAACATTTTTTTAGAGGTGAATACGAATGGGCACTTGTGAGTTTTAGCATACCCCGTTACGAGAATCAACCTCAAGGTCTATGACCATACTAGCTGCTATATATAAGCATATGCTGGTGTGCTCTCAGCTAACAACTTAGGTTTCAGTGCTTTACACTCAGTTACTGTAGGACCTACCGCCACGCATGCCCCTGCTGCTGAATAATATCTTTTCTTTTATTAATATATTGGAAATTGGGTACACGTGACGGAAATCCTATGAAAAAAAACCTGCTGCTACTGTACAATATATGAGCGAAAGCTGAAAACTGATATATATACAATAGACCCAAAATGGCCTTTTCATAATTACAACTGTTTTTGCACATTTATATACATCTGGGTAAATACAAAACTTACAAAGATGACCTAATAGGCCAAAACTGAAATTTACAGAATAAAAACTGAAGTGGGGCCTTCTCCCATTAGCCTTGATCCACTCGCTCCTCGCCAGTAGTGTACAAACCTGAAAAGAAAGGAAGAAGGAAAGGGATGAGTGATAAAAATCACCCAGTAAGCATTCCTTACTTCCCTCAACCCAAGCAAGCAATCACAAGCAAACACACATACCTAGCCTCGACTCTAATCATTCATCTAATCACTTGCTGAAATCTAGAACTTGCTTTGATTATTTAGATCTCATTATTATTCATACATGTCATGATTTGTATGTCATGTCATGCTAACTGGAAACTAAAAATGCATGCATCTGAATCTATATATTCAAAGATACCTACTGTGCTGATTATGCTGATGAACACAGGGATTCGACATCTTAGCCATGTGGGCTGAACAGTCTAGCTAAGGGCTAGAAAGTTGAATATGAAATGTTGAACGATCTGACTGGTGACAAAAAGCTGAAATCCCACAGATGCCCTCTCGAGTTCACCCAAAACTCTAACCCATATATCAGGTCCTGAATACTGAACGCTACTAAATTCGGATCCCTTGATCTTTTCTCATGCTGCATGTCATGCTATGTAATGATTATGTAGCCTTTATTATCTAATTATGTCATTATCTGATGCCATTTAGCCTTTAAATTGGTTTCCCATACTTAATTATCCATTTTCTGTAAATTCTAGAAAAATATGCTAGCGCACGGGCGCGTGGGTAAAACACACGGGCGTGCAAGAGACACATACAAGCGTGCATGGCAAAGGCACACGGGCGTGTGCCCAGATGCATGGGGTCGTGTGCTGGTCGTGAAGCTGATTGTGCTCACTTCTGTTAAAAAATACGTAAAACACTGAAATAACTGGCACACGGGCGTGCTTCTGCAAACCAAGTCATGCACACTTCGTGCACACGAGCGTGTCCTTGCAGAAACAAAGGCACACGAGCGTGTGTCTTGTTCTGCATCGACAACACTCACCTGGAAATGCAGGAAACCATACCAAATTCACATCCAAACTCAAATTAATCAATCACAAACATTTTCAATCAATCACAAACATTTTCAACACTTCAATATGCATATATCCACCCTTAATTTCATCTATCACAAAACATGGCACAATCCACCATGGAAAATCTTACTTTCTCTCATATAAACACACACAAGCAAGGCAAGCATGGCTCAAGGGTGGAAATCATCATCTCGAGCATCATTTCATCAACATATCAACATATTAACTCATTCATATACTTATAAGCATGTTGGGAACAAAACACACAGCACACATCATCACATACATGCTGGGAAACTCAAGGAAGAAGTAAGGAAACACTTACCTCTTGTCATGGCTGCTGGAAATCTCTCTTTTTATCTATTATCTTCCTTCTATAGCTAGATTGGGAGCTAGTGGTTACTAGAAATCTACTCTAGGGCTAAGAGCAACTGAAAACAGAAGAAAACTTGACTGAAAAATGGGATAAAAGTTGGGTGAGAACACTTAAATCTGTCATCTCTCTCTCTTCTACTCACCCGTATAGGCATGCAGGGCACAGTGCATGGGAGTGCACAAAGGAAAATGAATAAACTTTATTTCTCGTGCTACACATGATTGGAACCTCCCAAAAGGAATCATGCGAAAGCCACACCGGCTCTAGAAACTTACTATCTCACTTCTAAACTCTTCTAAACTCTCAATCTATTTCTAAATCTCACATCTAACCCCAAAACTCTACCCTTAAAGGTATTTCTAATCCTAGGATGCTACATTTCCTCCCCTCTTATAAAAATTCTGACTCTGAAATTACCTGAACAACTCTGGGAACCTATCCTTGATCTCAGTCTCTACCTCCCAAGTGGTTTCCTCCATTTTCTGACTGCGCCATAACATTTTTACTAGTGGGATCTCTTTATTTTTGAGGACTTTGACCTTGTAGTCCAGAATCTGCACTAGTTGCTCTTGGTAGCTCAAGTCTTCTACCAAGTCAACATCTGAAAACTGAAGTACATGAGACTGATCTCTCACATACTTTCTCAACTGAGACACATGAAGATATTATGGATTCTATCCATGCTGGCTGACAGTGTAAGTATGTAGGCAACTGTCCCTACTCTTTTCAGAATCTTATAGGGACCAATAAATCTGGGAGCCAACTTTCCCTTCTTGTCAAATCTGAGAACTTGCCTGTAGGGAGCAACTTTTAGAAAAACTCTGTCGCCCACTAAGAACTCAATATCTCTGCACCTCAAATTAGCATAGTTTTTCTGTCGATCCTAGGCTTGTCTCATTCTCTGTCTGATAATCTTGATCTGCTCAATCATCCTCTAAGTCATCTCTGGACCCACAACTGTCTCTAGAGAATCTTTCTCTCCAATCTCATCCAATGGAGAGGAGACCGACACTTTCGACCATACAATACCTCAAATGGAGTCATCTGAATAGTTGTCTAGTAACTGTTGTAGGTAAACTCTATCAAAGGAAACAACTCTGCCTAACTGGTCTAAAAGTCCATACAACAGGCTCTGAGCATATCCTCCAGAATTTTATTTACCTTCTCAGTCTGGTCATCTGTCTGAGGGTGATATATTGAACTGAACTGCAGCCTAGTTCCCAATGCTCTCTATAAAGCTCTCCAGAAAGTTGATAAGAATCTAAAGTCTCTGTTTGACACTATCGTCCTGAGAACACCATGAAGTCTGACCACTTCTCTGATATACAGCCACCCTAATTGATCTGTAGATATACCCTGCCTGACAAGTAGGAAATGAGCTGACTTGCTAAATCGATCCACTATCACCTAAATGTCATCAAATCCTCTCTGGACTCTGGGAATACCAGAAATGAAGTCTATGAAAATGTCTTCCCACTTCCACTCAGGAATACTCAAAGGATGAAGTAAACCTGAGGGTCTCTAGTGCTCTGCCTTAACTTGCTGACATATCAGACATCTAGAGACAAAGTCTGCTATGTTCTTATTCATTCCTGACCACCAGAAATTTCTCTTGAGATCTTGATACACTTCGTGCTGCCTGGGTGTGCTGAATACACCACACTATATGCCTCTGACAAAATATTTTGTCTTAACTCTAAACTCTGTGGCATACAAACTCTGTCTCTGAACCTCAAGATCTCATCTCTAACTTCAAAATCTGACACTGATCTCTCTGACATCTTCTGAAGTATATTCTGAGTCTACTCATCTAACCTCTGGCTATCTCTGATCTCATCAAACAGTGAGGATCTGATTTGTAGTCTCGAGAAACCTATAGCCACTATCTCAATCTGCTTTCTGACAATATCATACTACAACTTTCTCTGAACCGAAATGCAGGATAAGGCCACTCGTCTACTCAAGGCATCAACCACTACATTGGCTCTTCCTGGGTGATATTTGATCTCACACTCATAATCTTTCACCAACTCCAGCCATCTTCTCTGCCTCATGTTCAGCTCTTTCTGAGTGAAGAAGTATTTCAGACTCTTATGGTCTTCAAATCTTCAGGGCAAACACGACTACAGCTAACTCCAAGTCTTGGGTAGGGTATCTCAACTCATGACTCTCAATTGCCTAGAGACATAGGTAATGACTCTACCAGATTGCATCAGAACTGCCCTGATCCCGTAATGGGACACATCTGTATAAATGTCAAACTCTACCCCCTCCTGAGGTAGTGCCAACACTGGAGTACTAATCAATCTCTGCTTGAGCTCCTGAAAACGCATCTTGCACTCCTCTGTCCATACAAATGGAACCTCTTTCTTGGTTAAAGCAATGAGAGGTCTCACTAGACTCGAGAGCCCCTCAATGAATCTTCTGTAGTAGCCTGTAGACCAAGAAAACTTCTCACTTCTTTCACTGTCTTCGGCCTCGGCCAACTCAATATAGCTTCCAGTTTACTAGGGTCCACTAAAATGCCCTCTGCTGACACCACATGGTCTAGAAATGCCACTCTATCGAGCTAAAACTCATACTTGGAGAACTTGGCGAAAAGCTGTCTGTCTCTCAGCCTCTGTCTTCTGTCCTTTCAACAGATCTACTCATGGCACCCATCCTTTGTAAACCAGCCTTTGATTTGAGTGCTTTTCCCAATATATCACTGAATCTCTGGGAAGGATCTGCTCTAATCATCACATCCTTGGCTATTATAGAATGTAAGCCATAGATGAATTTCTACACTCGACCCATCTCTGTCCCCACTAAACTTGGGACAAATCTCACCAACGCATTGAATTTGGTGGCGTACTCCTTAACTGAGCTCGACCCTTGAGTCAAATCAATAAACTCTTGGGCCTTGGCATAAAGCATCTTCATGCTTCTGTACTCTGCATCCAACAAATGCCTGAACTCTGCCCATGTTAACTGTTCTTCATTGATGGAGGCTTTGGCTAAACCCCACCAAACTTTGGCGACACCTCTCAGAAGGAACATCGCATATCTGACATTCTCTCTCTCTGATAACGTGAAGAGGCCTATCACACTCTCCACTGACTCTACCCATTCCTCTGCCACTACTAGATCTCTAGATCCACTGAATTTTGAAGGCTAGAAGGGCCCTGGCAGATGGTAGATAGGATGCAGTCTCTTTGAAGAACTGGTGCCAGTTGTCTCTATACTCATACCCTACCTGTACTCTCTGTAACCAGTTGGAAACTGATATCTCTCTCTGACTGACTGTGGCTAAGACTGAAATTGTGGTTGTGACTAAGGCTGAGACTGTGCTTGTCTTCTTCTTGGTATCTAATAAGTCTCATACTAGGGTGGTGTTACTCTAGCGGGTTCTTGTACATTACCCATTCTAGCTTGCTGAAGACTTTCTCTAACCACTTCTCTCATCATTTCCCTCAACTCTACTGGTCTCAAAGACACATAGGAGGAACTCTGAGATCGTCGCATATCACTAACACTCATAGGACGAGTGGGAGAACTACTATCAGCCTCATCTACGTATCTAGGGACATACTCTTCTTTATCTATAGCATCACCAACAAACAAAGGGTTAGGAACACATAACTTAACATAACTAGAAATAATATCTAACTTGTGCTGCGAGAAGGGTCTAGACGATGGCTGCAAGGGAGAGAAAACAGGCTCCACACACTTACAACTCACATTTCTGCTAAAATGGCTCAAAGAACGGCTCTGATACTAACAATAAAGGATCTGCCACCATGCGTACCCCTGCTGCTGAATAATATCTTTTCTTTCATTAATATACTGGAAATTGGGTACACGTGACAAGAATCCTACGAAAAGAAACCTGTTGCTATTGTATAATATATGAAGCTGAAAACTGATATATATATATATATATATATATATATATATATATAATGGGCCTAAAATGGCCTTTTCATAGTTATAACTGTTTCTGTACATTTATATACATTTGGGTAAATACAAAACTTACAAAGATGACCCAACAGGCCAAAACTGAAATTTGCATAATGAAAACTGAGGTGGGGCCCTCTCCCATCAACTTCGATCCACCCGCTCCTCGCCAGCAGTACACAAACCTGAAAATAAAGGAAGAAGGAAAAGGATGAGTGATAAAGATCATTCAGTAAGCGTTCCTTACTTCCCTCAACCCAAGCAAGCAATCACAAGCAAATACACATACCTGGTCTCGACCCTAATCATTTATCTAATCGTTTGTTAGAATCTGGAAGCTGCTTATTATGATTATTTGGATCTCATTATTATTAATACATGTCATGATTTGTATGTTATGTCATGCTAACTAGAAACTGAAAATGCATGCATCTGAATCTATGTATCCAAAGATACCTGTTATGTTGATCAGGCTGATAAACACAGAGATTCGGCATCTTGGCCATGTGGGTTGAACAGTCTAGCTAAAGGCTAGAAAGCTGAATATGAAATGCTAAATGATCTGACTGGTGTCAGATGACTGAAATCCTACAGATGCCCCATCGAGTTCACCCAAAACTCTAATCGTATATCGGGTCCTAAATATTGAATGCTACTGAATTATGATCCTTTGATCCTTTCTCATGCTGCATGTCATGTTATGTAATGCTTATGTAGCCTTTATTATCTAATTATGTCATTATCTGATGCCATTTAGCCTTTAAATTGGTTTCTCATGCTTAATTATCCATTTTCTATAAATTATGGAAAAATATACGGCGCACAGGCATGTGGGCAAAACACACGAGCGTGCAAGAGACACATACAGGCGTGCAAGAGACACATACAGGCGTGCAACAGACACATACAGGCGTGCATGGCAAAAGCACATGGGCGTATGCCTAGACGCACGAGATCGTGCACTGGTCGTGCAGCCGGTCGTGCTCATTTCTAGAAAACACTACGTAAAATACTAAAATAACTAGCACACAGTCGTGTCCCTCAAGACACGTGGGTGTGCTTCTATAAACCAAACCGTGCACACTTCGTGCACATAGGCGTGTCCTTGTAGAAACAAAGGCGCACGAGCGTGCTCATGCGGGCACACGGGCGTGTGTCTTGTTCTACATCGACAGCACTCACCTGGAAATGTAAGAAACCATACCAAATTCGTATCCAAACTCAAATTAATCAATCACAAACATTTTCAACACTTCAATATGCATATATCCACCCTCAATTTCATCTATCACAAAACATGGCACAATCCACCATGGAAAATCTTACTTTCCCTCACATAAACACACACAAGCAAGGCAAGCATGGTTCAAGGGTGGAAATCATCATCTCAAGTATCATTTCATCAACATATCAATATATTAACTTATTCATATACTCATAAGCATGTTGGGAACAAAACACACAACACACATCAGCACATACATGCTAGGAAACTCAAGGAAGAAGTAAGGAAACACTTACCTCTTGCCATGGCTACTGGAAATCTCTCTTTCTATTTATTCTCTTCCTTCTCTAGCTGGATTGGGAGTTGCTGGTTGCTGGAAATCTGCTCTAGGGCTGGGAGCAACTAAAAACAGAAGGAAACTTGGCTGAAAAATGGGATAACAGCTGGGTGAGAACACCTAAATCTCTCGTCTCTCTCTCTTCTACTCACTTGCACGAGTGTGTAGGGTACAGTGCATAGGAGTGCACAAAGGAAAATAAATAAACTTCATTTCCCACGCTAAGCATGATTGGAACGTCCCAAAAGGAATCACGCGAAAGCCACATAGGCTCTAGAAACTTACTATCTCACCCCTAAACTCCTATAAACTCCCAATCTATTTCTAAATCTCATATCTAACCCCAAAACTCCACCCCTAAAGGCATTTCTAATCCTGGGATGCTACAGTTACAGATGCGGATTTAGTTACTACACACCGGTTAGTCAGTTACTACCCATATGTCAACATAGAAAATTCACTCGGTTAGGGTGTTAAATCCTTATATTCATCAGTCTATGAAACACAACAACTATTTTCAGTTACAGTATGATTTTTCAGTTACAATGTTTTATCCAATATGATTCAAGATCTTTGGATCACAGTTTTCAGTATGAAACCAGTTTTATAATTAGCTCAAGGGCATTAGATATAATTTTTAGCATGTCATTTCCATATGACATATACAACATAGCATACTTTAGCATGGGAATAAGTAGATGACATTCAAAATCAGTATAAACTCATAATGCACAATAAGATATGAATAACAGTACACGAATAATAATATATAAATGATCGAATGATATTGAGGGTAATCAGCTTGTTATGTTACAGTGTTATCCTCAAATGTGGATTATATAGGGTCAAAGATAAGAAACACTTACTGGGTGAACTTACCACCCACTCCCTGCTTTCCTTTCTCTTACAAGTCAATGCAATTTAAGTTGAGAGAAAGGGATGGTTGTCGGTTAGGATCCAGTTTTTAGTTTTGTAGCATGCTTATGGTTTGCATGTTTCTACTGTTTTATGTTTGCATGTAGACGTACAGTATATGTACATGTATATACACACATCTACTTTGTATGAGTTTTCCAGTACATAAAAACTATCTTTGGGTCATGTTACATTATTTATACCATAAAATCTTTTGTTGTCATATTTCAATTGAGTGTTAGGTATTTATGTTGTGTATTATTGGAAATATTCATTATTTTATCTATAATAAAAATTGTACTTATCATTGATATTTACAGTAAGAGCATGTATAATAATACACAATAAGAGTGCTCACAATTTAGTCCATGGCTCCAAGCTTAATTATTTCTTCCAAATTTGTTAAATATTGACTCGAAAAAGATCTCATTTAGATTATTCTATTTCAAAGAAATACTTCTTTTATGAAAGAATAGTACTCTAACGATAATATCTCAAGGTTAAAATGGTCTTTTTAGACCTTTGATCAGGGTTAGGAGAGAGATTTTATAACCAGAGATTAATCTCAGTGAGTTTTGGGGATAGAATAGTTTTTTTAGTAAGGTTTTATATGGTTTGACTTGATGCACGATCGTATATCCTTTGGACACATACCCGTGTGCCCCTTATATGAAGAACATGACCGTGCACCTCAATGGCACATGATTATGTGTCTTTTCTGGATGGCATAGCTATGTAAAGTAGGAGTTTACATTTTCAGCTAGTTTCCCCAGTTCTTTCTTTATTTTCTCTTCATCTAACCCTAATTAAATTCTTCAGGGAGATTTAACCAGCTTTTAGTAACCAACCTAGCCATAATTCAATCAGAGTTAGAGAGATAGAGATTCTTAACAGTTTCAGGTAAGTGTTTCCTTATCTTTTCCCTATTTTCGTAGCATGTATCTTCCTGGATGAGGTTAATTAGCGACAAAACCATGTTTCTAGCTTAGTAAGCATGATCATGAGATTGATGACGTTAAGATAGAGGAAGATTTTGAGTTAGAAGCATGCTTAGAGCATTTGTATGTGCATATGTGTGTTTTATGCATTTAGAAGCACGTTTAGTTAAGATTAAGAGTTATGAGATGATAAAGGTTGTGATAAAAGCTTGTGGTTGCTTTTTTATGTGCTAGAATGAGTTTAGTTAAAGATATATTGAGATTGGGTTGAGTTTGGGCATGGTTCTACAAGTTGTGGAGACAAAAATTTCAGAAACAGAGTGTAACACACACCCGTGTGCATGATACGCATGCCCGTGTATCCATGTTTCTTTGCATGGTCATGGTTGTGTAGAGTATGCACAATTGAGACTAGCGTGCTAGTGCATTTAGGCACACAACTGTGCAAATTAGGGTCACAGTCATGTGCGTTTTCCCAATTGTGTATGGTCATGTCTTGTTGAAGTCATAACCATATAGGTGCTTTATTGCAGGCCTATATACATAAAGACACGACCGTGTGTGGTGCATACATGATCATGTATCTTGAAACACATGCCTATGCATTAAGCCAAAAGTTAGTAAAAACATTCCAGAGGCTAGCATGTCTTGACACATGACCACACACACACCCGTGCACTAAGAGAAAATTTCAAAAATAGCTTAATAATTAGACAAAAGTAGCAGAAAATGATAACAGAACAAAGAAAAGAAAGAGTATTTTTCCAGAATCACACTTTAATCTTATATAAATATAAAAAAAAAACTAAATATCAACCTAGAAATAATATAGGTAATTGTTAGATTACAATTAAAAAACATAACAAAAATAGGAAATAGTAATAGAAAATGTTATAAAAACTTATAGAACAATAAACTAATAGATACATAAGAAAATGCAGAATAGCTTATACATAACTTATTAACAAGCTTAATAAGTTACAAAACTAGAAGCTTCAGTAAAGAATACACAGAATAGAACTATAACAACTGTATAGTTATACAAAATATAAGCAAAAGAGAAAGAGAAATAATAAGATTACAAGTATGATATGCATTTCATGACATGGTATGTCAAAGTAGTGTTTTAAAAAAAAAGATTAAATGACCCATAAGCATTAGTTTTCAGTATTAAGCCCGATATCCGAGTTAGTTATTAAAAGTGAATACGAAGGGGTATATGTGGTATTTTAGTTTTCTGACTGTGGTTAGATTTCAATTTACTGATCTAAGGACCGGTATGGTTGGATATTTTAGCTTACATGCACTTTGCTAGCATTGTTCAACCTATATAGCCAAGATGGCAAATCTCTATGTTCATCAGTCTAATCAATACAACAAGTATATTTGAATACATAATGATTTCAGAAAAAAAAATTTATTTAGTTTTCTTAGTATTTTTGGATCTTTAGATCCCATCAATCGTATTTTCATTAATCTTTTCAAGAAACAGGCCTAAACGCATATAGCATGATTTTAGCATACTTCATACCATAATATAGCATAATATGGCATGAATCTATATACAAACAATAAGATAAGAAATAGTTAAGAAACAGCTAATAAAAATATATAAAGATATATAATTGCACGATATACATCATATGAGTAGAAACATAAAAAATTCTGTCAAAGTCTGAGAGATCCTAAAAACACTCTAGGTCTCAGAAACTGATAAAGAAAGAAAGCAAGATAATGAATATTAGAAAGAGAATTAGTTATGGTAAGCCACAATAGCTAGATTCGTTCATATCAAGTCGTATACGTATACTCATTTACGTAATTATAAAAAAGCATACAGCAAAATGTGAGCAGTTAATTAAGTTAAGGTATAAGAAGCTATTAGGTTAGTTAGGGACTGTAGGACCCGCCGCCACAAGTACCCCTGCTACTGAACAATATTGGGAAGCTTTTATTATTAATCTGAAAACTCGAGTACCCGCAACGGGAATCCTACGAAAGGAAAATGTGAAACTACTATACAATACATGCGGAAGCGAAACTGAATATACATCAACTGAAATATACAATGTATTTCTGTACAATGGGCCCAATAGCCTTTTTCATATACATATTGTTTTTGTACATTTGGTTACATCTGAAAAGATACAAAAGATACATATGACCACACAGGTCCAAAACATATATATACATATTGAGATCGTGGTGTGGGCCCTCTCCCACAAGCCTCGAACCACCCACTCCTTGGAGACAGCACGAACACCTGAATAGGATGGAAGAATGAGGGGGATAAGTGATAAAGATCACCCAGTAAGCGCTCCTTACTTCCCTCAACCCAAGCAAGCACAAACAATCACAACATACCTGGCCTCGACCCTATTCATACATCTATGCGCTTGCTGGAATCTGAAACTGCTTTACTGATTATCATTCATTCACTGATATCATTATTATTCATGTCATGATGTGTATGTCATGCCATGCTACTGAAAATACTGTGGATGCATGCATCTGAATCTATATCTGAATGTACCCGAAGGTACCTGATGTGCTGATCAGACTTGGTGAACACAGGGATTCGGCATCCTGGCTATGTGGTCTGAACAGTCTAGCTACTGGCTAGAAAGCTGAATAATAACTGCTGGATGATCTGACTGGTGTTAGAAGGCTGAAACTGTAATGCTGCTGAACATTATGACTGGTGTTAGAAAACTGAATCCTACAGATGCCCCCGCATATTCACCCTAATACTCTTACCCGTACATCGGGTTCTGAATACTGAATACTGCTGAATTTGGATCCCTTGATCCTTTCTGAAGCTACATGTAATGTCATGGTATGCATATGCAGCTTATTAACTGAATTCATGCTCATCTGATGCTCATCTGAAGCAATTTAACCTTTATTATGAATTTGCATGCTTAATTAATCAATAAATAATCATTTTCTGGAAAACTGCAGGTGCACGGGCGTGTGGGCAAGGGCACACGGGCGTGCATGCCTCACACACGGGCGTGCAGGTCCTAGACACACGGGCGTGTGTCTGGATGCACGGGACTGTGCGTCGGTCGTGCATCCAACCGTGCAAGTTACTGGAATTTTCACTGAAACCTTACACACGGGCGTGTGTCCGATACACAAGCGTGTGCCTGGAAAAACAAAGGCACACGGCCGTGCCATGCAGGCACATGACCGTTCGTCTTGTTCTTCAACAAGAGCACTGCTTGGAAAATGCACAATCAACCAACCAATTCACAATCAAACTTTAATTCACTTCAAACATGCATTCCCAGCATCTCAAATAACACAATTCAAGCATTCGTTTTAACATGCATCAAGTATAATGCAATCCACCATTGAAGCTTCTTCTTTCTCTCACTAAAACATGATCAAGCTTGCATGCAAAGTTCAAGGATGGCAAATTCATCATTTCTCACCACAATCATCATCAACAAACATGCACAAACTCATCAACATGCCAAGCATCGAATTTCATCAAAGAAAGCCAGGAAAATGCAAGGAGAAGTAAGCGAACACTTACCTCACGCCATTGCCTCTGAAAGCTTATCTTTCAAACTAATCTCTTTGCTCTCTAGCTTGATCGGGAGCTACTTGCTGCTGGATTTCCTCTCTAAGGTTGGGAGGAACTGAAATGGAAGAGAGAACTTGGCCAAAATGAAAATGGGTGAGAAAAGAAATAAACTTTCTCTCGGCTCACTTATATACTATGCCATGCACGGGCGTGTATCAAAGGTGCACGGGCGTGCACAAGGGAAAATGAGTATTACTTATTTCTCGCTCACTCGCCTGATCGAATCCTTTCGAAAGGATTCCCGCGAAGCCACACAGGCTCTGAAAACTTACTAACTCACCTCTGAACTTTACTAGGCTCCCAATCTCTCTCTGAATCTCACTTCTAACCCCAAAACTCTTCCCCTAAGGGCTTTTCTAACATGGGATGCTACTTTTCCTCCCCCCTTATAAAAATTCTGACCCCAGAATTTAAGTGAATAACTCTGGGAACCTATCCCTGATCTCAGACTCTACCTCCCAAGTGGCTTCCTCCACTCTCTGACTTCGCCATAAGACCTTCACAAGGGGAATCTGCTTGTTCCTGAGAACCTTGACCTTGTAGTCGAGAATCTACACTGGTAGCTCTTGGTAACTCAAATCTTCTGTCAACTCAACCTCTGAAATCTGAAGCACATGAGAAGGATCTCCCATATACTTATGAATTCTATCCATGCTAGCTGGCAACGCCAATCTGTAGGTAACTGTCCCCACTGTCTCAAGTATCTCATAGGGACCAATAAATCTAGGGGCTAACTTCCCCTTCCTGCCAAATCTGAGAACGTGTCTATACGGAGTAACTCTCAGAAACACCATGTCGCCTACTGAAAACTCAATCTCTCTGCGTCTCAAGTCTGCATAGCTCTTCTGTCGATCCTGGGCCTGTTTCATTCTCTGCCTGATAATCCTGATCTATTCAATCATCCCCTGAACTATCTCTGGACCCACAACTGTCTCTAGAGAATCTCTCTCTCCAATTTCATCCCAATGAAGAGGAGATCTACACTTCCGACCGTACAACACCTCAAATGGAGCCATCTAAATAGTCGTCTAATAGCTATTATTATATGCAAACTCCATGAGGGGAATCAACTCTGCCCAATCGGTCTGGAAGTCCATACAGCATGCTCTGAGCATATTCTCCAGAATCTTATTCACCCTCTCAATCTGGCCATCTGTTTGAGGATGATAAGCTGAACTAAACTGTAATCTGGTTCCCAAGGCTCTCTGCAATGATCTCCAGAAAGCTGACAGGAATCTGGAGTCTCTGTCTGATACTATAGTCCTGGGAACACCGTGAAGTCTGACTACCTCTCTGATGTATAGTCTCCCCAACTGATCTGTAGACATACCATGTCTGACTGGCAGGAAATGAGCTGACTTACTCAATCTGTCCACTATCACCCATATGCCATCAAATCCTCTCTGAACTCTGGGAAGACCAGAAATAAAATCCATGGAAATATCTTCCCACTTTCACTCAGGAATACTCAAGGGATGAAGTAAACCTGAGGGTCTCTGATGCTCTGCCTTAACCTACTGACATATCAGACATCTGGAAACAAAGTCTGTTATGTCCTTTTTCATACCTGACCACCAAAAACTCTTCTTGAGATCCTGATACATCTTAGTACTGCCTAGGTGTGCTGAATACACCGTACTGTGTGCCTCTGACAAAATTTTCTACCTCAACTCTGAACTCGGTGGCACACAAACTCTGTCTCTGAATCTCAAGATCTCATCTCTGAACTCAAAGTCTGGCACTGATCTCTTTGACATCCTCTTAATCATACTCTGAGTCCACTCATCTGACATCTGACACTCTCTGATCTTATCATACAGAGAAGATCTAATCTGAAGCCTGAAGAAACCCGCAGTCACAATCTCAATCTACTCTCTGGCAATCTCATACTGCAGCTCTCTCTGAACTGAAAGACTGGATAAGGCTACTTGTCTGCTCAATGTATCAGCCACTACATTGGCTCTCCCTGGATGATATCTGATGTCACAGTCATAATCTTTCACCAGCTCTAACCATCTCCTATGTCTCATATTAAGCTCTCTCTGGATGAAGAAATATTTCAGACTCTTATAGTCTGAATAAATGCTACACTGAACTCCATAAAGATAATGTCTCCAAATCTTCAAGGTGAAGACAACTGCAGCTAACTCCAAATCATGGGTAGGATACCTCATCTCATGATCTCTCAACTGTCTGGAGGCACAAGCAATAACTCTACCACTCTGCATCAATACTGCCCCGATCCCCTGATGGGACGCATCTGTGTAAATGTCAACTCTACTCCTTCCTGAGGTAGCACCAAAATTGGAGCACTGGTCAATCTCTGCTTAAGCTCCTGAAAACGTGTCTCGCACTCATTTGACCATACAAATGGAACCTATTTCCTAGTCAAGGCAGTGAGAGGCCTCACTAGTCTAGAGAATCCCTCAATGAATCTCCTGTAATAGTCTACCAACCCAAGGAAGCGTCTGATCTCTTTCACTGTTTTCGACCTTGGCCAACTCAAAATAGCCTCCACTTTACTGAGATCCACTGAAATGCCATCTGTTGTCACCACATCACCCAGAAATGCTACTCTGTCAAGCCAGAACTCACACTTGGAGAACTTGGCATACAGCTGTCTATCTCTTAGTCTCTGAAGCACATATCTGAGATGCTCCTCATCCTCTGCTATACTCTTGGAATATACCAGAATGTCATCAATGAAAACCACCACGAATCAGTCTACGCAATCATGAAACACCCGGTTTATCATATCCATAAAGATGGTTGGGGCATTAGTCAACCCAAATGGCATAACCACGAACTCATAATGCCCATATCTGGTCCTGAAAGCTGTCTTGGGAACATCTTTGTCTGCCACTCTGACCTGATAATAACCCGATCTCAAGTCAATCTTCGAAAACACAGCTGCACCTCTCAACTGATCAAACAAGTCATCGATCCTCAGCAGGGGATACTTGTTCTTCACTGTCACTCTGTTTAGATCCCTGTAATCGATACACATCCTCATCAACCCATCTTTCTTCTTAACAAACAGAATTGGAGCTCCCCAAGGTGAACAACTGGGCCTGATGAATCTCTTATCTGTCAACTCCTGAAGCTACTTCTTTAACTCTTGAAGCTCAACTGGAGCTATCTGATACGGAGCCTTAGAGATTGGAGTCATACCAGGAAGAAGCTCAACACTAAACTCTAACTCCCTGTCTGGAGGTAACCCTGACAACTCATATGGGAACATATCTAGAAACTCTCTGATAACTGGTACTCAGACCCACTGAACTGCTGCATACAACATTGACCAAATATCCAACACAACCCTGTCTCATCAATCTGCTCGCTTGAATACTAGAGATCATCAAACTATCGACTCTACCCTCACCGAACACAAATTGATCAAGGCCTATGTGGAATCTCACTTTCTTCCTTCCATAATTTATCTCTGCACTGTATCTCCCCAAGAAATCCATGCCCAAAATCATATCAAAATCTGCTAACTCCAGCAGAATCAGATCTATCATCATCTGTCTACCCATAATCTCTACCTCCTGATCTAGGAGGACTCTATCACTCAACACAAATCCCTCATCTGACATCTCTACATGGATACTCCTACTGGCCACACTAGGGTTAACCCCTAATCTCTCCACTACACTCCAGGCTACAAAACTGTGTGTGGCTCCACAATCAACAAGTACAAATAATGGAGTATTAAAATAAAGTAACTGACCAGTCACCGCGTGGGGAATGGCCTCTGTCTGCTCCTGGCGAACAACATACACTCTGGCTCTGCCTCTGTCAACTCCAGAAGGACCGACACCTCCCTCGGGTGCT
Source organism: Anacardium occidentale (assembly GCA_026122585.1). Lineage (NCBI taxonomy): Eukaryota > Viridiplantae > Streptophyta > Magnoliopsida > Sapindales > Anacardiaceae > Anacardium > Anacardium occidentale. Next base: position 112,490 of record JAJEJH010000457.1, read on the forward strand.
CTACCACCAGCTCTGGGAATGTCTGCTCCATCTCTCTCTGCTCTAGCTCTGCCTCTAGGTGGACCACCTCGACCTCTGAACTGACCAACTCCATCTTGGCTCGGCCCACCACCAGCTCCACCCCTGGTTGGACACGCTGCCATCATGTGCCCTGGCTGATGGCACCAGTAACACACAATCTGATCGGTTAGACACTCTCCCGAATGGCACCTGCCACATCTGGTACACAGTGGCGGCTGGGGTGTAACTCTCTGCCTCTGACTCTAAAAACCCTTGGCAGATCTCCTGGCTAACATCGGCCTCTTACCCTTGTCTCTATCATCTATCCTCTGATCTCTCTCGAATGCTCTGCTCATAGCACTCATCTTTTATAAACTGGCCTTTGATCTGAGCGCTCTCCCCAAGGCATCACTGAATCTCTAGGGAGGATCTGCCCCTGTCATAACATCCTTGTAGATTGCAGGATACAACCCATGGATGAATTTCTGAACTCGGCCTATCTTTATCCCTATCAAACTCAGGACGAATCTCGCTAATGCATTGAATCCGTGGCATAGTCCTTGACCGAACTGGACCCCTGAGCCAAATCAATAAACTCCTGTGCCTTGGCATACAACACCTCTGTACTCCTGTACTCAGCATCGAACAACTGTCTGAATTTAGCCCATGTCATCTGCTCCTCGTTGATGAAAGCCTTGGCTAGACCTTACCAAACCTTGGCATCACCCTTGAGATGAAACACCGCATATCTGACCTTCTCTCTCTCTGAAAGAGTGAAGAGCCCCATGACACTCTCCACTAACTCTACCCATTCTTCTGCCACTACTGGATCCCTGGATCCACTAAATTTTACTGGCTGATACGACCCTGATAGGTGGTAAATCGGATGAAGTCTACGTGAAGAACTAGTGCCATTTGCCTCTGTACTCATACTCTGATTGGAATCTGTATATCCAGTTGGATACTGATGCCTCTCTCTAACTGACTGAGGCTGAGACTGATACTGATACTGATACTGATACTATGGCTGTGACTGATGTTGTGACTGAGACTTTCTTATTCGTCTCGGTATCGATAACTCTCATACTGGGGAGGAGTAACTCTATCTGGTTCTCGAACATTATCCACTCCAGCTTACTGGAGGCTCTCTTTGACAACATCCCCAATCATCTCTCTCAACTGCTCTAGTCTCATTGACACATGGGAGGTACCCTGAGATCGCCACCTATCACTAACACTCATAGGACGGGCGGGTGAACGACTATCTGTCTCATCTATGCATCTAGGGACATACTCCTCTCTATCTATAGCATCACTAACAAACAAGGGGTCAAAATCATATATCACAATCAAAGCTGGAAATAAATACCTGACTTGTACTGTGAGGAGGGTCTGGACGATGGCTGCGAAGGAGAGAAAACAGGCACCACACACTTACAAATGCTCTGATACCAACAGTGTAAGACCCGCCGCCACGAGTACCCCTGATGCTGAACAATATTGGGGAGCTTTTATTATTAATCTGAAAACTCGGGTACCCGTGATGAGAATCCTACGAAATGAAAATCTGAAACTACTGTACAATACATGTGAAAGCGAAACTGAATATACATCAATTGAAATATACATTGTCTTTCTGTACAATGGGCCAAATAGCCTTTTTCATATACATATTGTTTTTGTACATCTGGTTACATCTGAAAAGATACAAAAGATACATATGACCACATAGGTCCAAAACATATATATACATACTGAGATCGTGGTGTGGGCCCTCTCCCGTAAGCCTCGAACCACCTGCTTCTCGGAGACAGCACGAACACCTGAAAAGGATGGAAGAATGAGGGGGATAAGTGATAAAGATCACCCAGTAAGCGCTCCTTACTTCCCTCAACCCAAGCAAGCACAAACAATCACAACATACCTGGCCTCGGCCCTATTCATACATCTATGCGCTTGCTGGAATCTGAAACTACTATACTAATTATCATTCATTCACTGATATCATTATTATTCATGTCATGATGTGTATGTCATGTCATGCTACTGAAAATACTGTGGATGCATGCATCTGAATCTATATCTGAATGTACCCGAATGTACCTGATGTGCTGATCAGACTTAGTGAACACAAGGATTCGACATCCTGACCATGTGGGCTGAACAGTCTAGCTACTAGCTAGAAAGCTGAATAATAACTGTTGGATGATCTGACTGGTGTCAGAAGGTTGAAACTGTAATACTGTTGAACATTATGACTGGTGTCAGAAAGCTGAATCCCACAGATGCCCCCTCGTATTCACCCTAATACTCTTACCAGTACATCAGGTTTCGAATACTGAATACTACTAAATTCGGATCCCTTGATCCTTTCTGAAGCTACATGTAATGCCATGGTATGCATATGCAGCTTATTAACTGAATTCATGCTCATCTGAAGCAATTTAGCCTTTATTTTGAATTCACATGTTTAATTAATCAATAAATAATCATTTTCTGGAAAACTGCAGGTGCACGGGCGTGTGAGCAAGGGCACACGGGCGTGCATGCCTCACACACAAGCGTGCAGGTCCTGGACACACGGGCGTGTGTCGTGCGTCCAACCGTGCAAGCTACTAGAATTTTCACTGAAACCTTACACACGGGCGTGTGTGTGCATTTTCTGCCCGTGCACACACCGTGCAAACGGGCGTGTGCCTGGAAAAACAAAGGCACACGGTCGTGCCATGCATGCATACGACCGTGCGTCTTGTTCTTCAACAAGAGCACCACCTAGAAAATGCACAATCAACCAACCAATTCACAATCAAACTTCAATTCACTTCAAACATGCATTCTCAGCATCTCAAATAACACAATTCAAGCATTTGTTTCAACATGCATCAAGTATAATGCAATCCACCATTGAAGCTTCTTCTTTCTCTCACTAAAACATGATCAAGCTTGCATGCAAAGTTCAAGGATGGCAAATTCATCATTTCTCACCATAATCATCATCAACAAATATGCACAAACTCATCAACATGCCAAGCATCGAATTTCATCAAAGAAAGCCGGGAAAATGCGAGGAGAAGTAAGCGAACACTTATCTCGCACCATTACCTCTAAAAGCTTATCTTTCGAACTAATCTCTTTGCTCTCTAGCTTGATCGGGAGCTACTTGCTGCTGGATTTCCTCTCTAAGGTTGGGAGGAACTGAAATGGAAGAGAGAACTTGGCTAAAATGAAAATGGGTGAGAAAAGAAATAAACTTTCTCTCGGCTCACTTATATACTATGTCATGCACGGGCATGCATCAAAGGTGCACGGGCGTGCACAAGGAAAAATGAGTATTACTTATTTCCTGCTCACTCGCCTGATCGAATCCTTCCGAAAGGATTCCCACAAAGTCACACAGGCTCTGGAAACTTACTAACTCACCCCTGAACTTTACTAGGCTCTCAATCTCTCTCTGAATCTCATTTCTAACCCCAAAACTCTTCCCCTAAGGGTTTTTCTAACATGGGATGCTACAGGGACTTGGTTAAGTTCTTCAATCAGCAGCCAGTTAGTGATAGATCATATTAGAGTCTACCCAAGGATAGAGATAAGAGATGCTTGCTAAGTGACCTGTCACTCATTCTCCTCAGTTTCCTTTCTCACAGGAGTTAATATTTTGGGAAGCTGAGCTTAGAGCACGAGATGGCTAGAGTGTGGGTTATGACTTGAGCAGTTCTTCACCTGATGTTTTTGGTTTTATATATGTATTTATATAGGTATTTAGTTTTCAACCAATAGCATGTTAGTGGCTTGCATGCTTTGTTTTGCTCATGCATATGGGATGTATAATATCGGTTATATTTTCAAATATTATTATTATATATATGTAAGTATGAATTTTATTTAAGATACTGTACACTGGGTTTCAGCACACCACTACATATTACTTTTAAGCTTCTATATACAATGTTTTTAGTTAAGCAGTTACAGTGAGACCTACTATTATATATTAAAGATAATTTTAATGTGAAAAAAAAAAAATCCTAGTCTACAACAATATATAGCAACAAGCCTTACATTAACCCAATGTAACTTTTTTTTTTTTTTTTTTGGGTGAACTTTTGGCCATTAATAAGCCTTTGGGTTAGAGTTGGATTTGAGTTAAGTTGGCTCATACATAATTTAGCATTTAGCTCGGATGAGCCAAACCCAATGGTGTAACTCTAGCTCGAGTTTGAGACTAATCGGTTCAAATTGAACAAGCCATTGATAAATTCATCTTTTTTAGCAATTTTTCTGATAATTTTTTTTTTCTCTTTTTACTTCTTCATCATTCTTTTTCTTTTTTGATGTTTTTCAACAATTTCTCCCACAATCTTATTGTCAACTTCAATTGAATTTTTGGATTTGATATGAGTTCAAACCAATCTTTATTTAGGTCAAATCCACCCCTATTTTAAGGGACGTTTATTTTTTGGATCATTTGTTCTTAAACATACACATACACACACATATGTGTGTGTGTGTGTGTGTAAATTCGAATTATCTGAACTTAAGCTGGGGCAACTCTAGCTCAAGTTCAAGTCGAATTAGTTCAAATCGAATGAATTATTGATTTATCCATCTTTTTTAGCAACTTTTCATCTTTTTTGATATTCTTTTTTTTTTTTTTTTAATCTTCTTTTCGAGTCCTTTTTTTCAATGCTTTCCTACAATTTCTTCCACTACCTCATTGTCAACTCCAACTGAATTTTTGGATTCCAATTAAATTCAAACCAACTTTTATTCTGACTTAATCTACCATTTTGTTGAGAAACATATTATTTAGATAATTTGCTCTTATATATATATATATTAATTTTTCTATTTCCTAATTAAAGAAATTAATTTTAAAATGTTGATATAGTTAGGAATTATTAGGGGACACAAAAGAGATTCAAAAAATGTGACAATGCTTAAACATATATATAGTATGGATATCCCATCTCATTATTCTTTATGCATGAATAGCAATAAATTGTTGATGCAATTATTTGTAGACCTAAACGCATCCCATGTGTATTTGGAAGATCATGGAGTCAAAAACTTGAATCACAAAACTCATTTTCAGACTCAAAACTTTGGAATATATTATTAACGCCCACCTTACTTCATGACTCAATCACTTTGTGTAATGTGTGTGTGTGTGTGTATATATATATTATTTATTTTTAACTCTTGCAATCCATGCAAGAGTTGAAGTTAAAGAGTCAATCAGAAACTGGTCCTCACATTCAATCTAATAATTAATTCAGAATTTAGTAAGATAATTGGCAAGTTGCTGAGAATGACTGCAAATCAAGAGTTGGAGCTTGAGGTCAGGCGTTGCCCATTAATTTTGCTTCACAGTGACCACAGCTTGCATCCACTCCTCTTGAGCCTGGGTTAAAGATAAATCTGTTTAGCATTCATTTGGCGCTGTGAGAAGATTAAATGGCCGCTTGGTTTGCAAACACTTACTTCGTAAGCATCTGCATATTTTTTGGCGGGATGGACGGACGCTTTTATTGTGTCTGTGTTTGTATATAATATACGGCATATATTTTATGATAGGATACAAATTATATTCACTTGGAAAAAAACAATATAATGATATTATGAAATAGAAGAGATTTTGAAGTCCATACATAAATAAAAGTGAAAAGAAAATGTTGAGTGTGCGTAGAGGCAGCAAGTGCACCAATTTCCCTCAACTCAGAAAAAGCCAATTTCCGTCCTTGGGTGGAGGCATAGGCCCCCACTCACACCTTTGTCTCTCAATGTTATCTTTATAAATGTTTTTAAGATTCCTTTGTTGCACAAAAATGCGCTTCATAAAAAAGAAAAAGCATTCAAACTACTTATCATTATATATATATATATATATATATTTAACCCCATCGAACTTCACCCCATGGCAGCATCCAAATCCAGCCGAATCTAAATATCAATTATTTTAAATTTCATTTATATCTATACTAATTAAGTCAGTGAGCTTAAATTAGTCGAAGATATTATTAATAAAATAAATTATTTTATTAATAAGATAAATAATATTATTAATATTATATAGTATCATAAAATAGAGAGCAGGATCGAATACGAATGGTATCAAACTAAATTTGAATATCGTTTTATTTAAGTTGATTTGAATAAAAAATAATTTAATTTGATATGATTGAGTTCATAGTATACAAACAAAATAACATATTTTATCTAATAATATGTAAATGATATTATTTTTTAATGAGTCGTGAATTTAAATTATATATCTAAATCGTAAATTTAAATAAAAAATTTGAGTCATAAATTTGAAGCAAATCAAATCAAATTTTTTCTAATTTGAATTCAATTTAATTTTAAAAATAAGACAATTTTTCTAATTTAAACTTAATTTTGAATTTGAATTAAATAAATAATCAAATTTATAATTGAGCCAATTTGCTTCAGGTCCCACAGAAGGAACCTTAATTGGACTTAAATGAAAGCTAAATTCACACTGAGCTTACCTAGTTTGCTGTAGGTGCACTCCTACTTTAACCCCCATTTTAGGCCAAAAACTTGTTCCCGCCCATAGTTTGAGGTGGGAACAAGTCCCATCACCTAACTTTTAAAAGTCCAGATTCCCACCCTTCAACCAAAATTCAAAGATTTTTTATAATTTTTCAAATAAAATAACTTAAATACCTTTTAAAAAATAAAAATTTATAATAAAATTATAAAATAATTTTTAAAAATATAAAATATAAAATATAAAAAAATAAAATAGTCACCGTCACTGATGTTAGCAACAGTGGCTATTGAAAACTGAACTAGGTAGTCGAAGACGGTCACCTGGTTTTAGGGGAGGCCAAATTTGGTCTCCTCCACTAGAAACAATTATCAGAAACGGTTGTTGGAACCAATACTGACCATTTTCGACTGTTTTCGATGGTCCGATCTAACGACCTTCATTGAACGGAGAGGCTTGGAACCAGGTGACTGAAGATGGCCACCTGATTCAATTTTCAGCGGCCACCGCAGCCGGCATCTGTGGTTGTGACTATTTAAATTTTTTAAATATAGTTTTAAATTTTTTTAAAATTTTATATTTAAATAAAATTTATTTTATTAATTTATAAATTTAAATTTTAAAATAATAAAAGTATTCTAAGATTTTTATTATTTATTATTATATTTAATATTAAATTTGATTTAAAATTAAAAATTTAAACTTTAAAAAATTATTGGATAGGACGTCCGACTCAAATTATGGATGGGAATAAGTCCTTTGGCATCAATTTTAAGTAGAAAAATTTGTACTTTTTACTGCAGAGAATGAAAATGGGAACATGGGGTAGGGCCGGAAAAGACGGGGCCCATGTGAGGGGCATATATGGAACAAAGTCCGAGATTTAATGGTTATCGGGAAAAAGATCAAGGAGGGGCGCGGCGTCCAAAATGTATTCACTAATCATTACTTCTCCCACTAAGTTAAAAATCTTCATTTTTTTATGGTTTGACGAATACGAACGGCTCTTTCTCATTGGTCAGAACTCACACTATGACGGAAAAGTCAAGGACAATTTTGGAATTTCAAGTCCCAAGTGCGGAGATGTGAACGGTCACCTGGCAGACAAAATCCCGTTTGAACAGGGCAACGTGGGGGTTTTGTAAGGAATAAGTGTTGACACTTTTTCCGTTTTCCATCTAACATGGACTCATGGACGGACTCCCCTTAAATCCATATTGCCTTTCTGGCTCCACATCCTTCATATCTCCACTACTTGAAAATCATAAATAGGGAATTTTATTTTTGAAAGGGTATAAGGGTAATTTAATAGGCTGTGATATGGTGGGTCCGATGACCAATAATGCATCACAGAGAGCCGTCCGATTAAAGGGCATGCTCCCTATGATGAGCCGGCGTGAAGTGGGGCTCTTAAGAGGTTTATTGCGCGCGTGTTTTCTTTAGAAGCATGCTGAATGGTGGCGGTGGCGGGACCATAACGGCTTGGCTTGAGCCAACTTCTGAAAAGAAAAATATTTACTGCACAGCTGAGCCGATAAAAAACTAATGGGCCTCAATTTTGATCGGGTTGGACGGCCCATGATTTTAAAAATCCAATCGTATCGTTCACCGGGACAATGCTACCTTCACGCGCTTAAAAAAACACTTCATCTCAGTTCTGTAAAGAGTGTAACACACGCGAGGCCAAAACGGTGGGGGATTCTGTGATTAGGGAAATCAATTATACGAAATTATTGACTGAACCATGGATTTGCTTTGTCTATACCAACTCAGATTCACCAGAGGGGTCTGGGATGGGATGGGAAACAGGTTCTGTGACATAATAAATATATGCTCGGGAGGAGGAAGAAGATTAAAAAAGATGATAAAGAAAAGAATTAGTGAAATGAAATTATGATTAATGGAGTATTAGGTGGGTAATGTTAAGTTTAAGCATAAGATTTCTGCTATAAAAAGGGCAGGTTCTTTCATGGCTTGCCTGAGTTGAGAGTCCTTACTCCTCCATAGTCATTACTGATCTCTAAAAATTCTTATTTTCTCACCCCAGGGATCGAATCAGAAGTGGAATACAGTGGAATTGGGGGTTGGTCACTATCACTCTTCCAATCAACTCTTAGCTTTCTCTGTGTGTGTGAGAGAGGATTTCAAAGCTCAAAGAAAAAGCAAAAACAGTTCAGAGAAGTCTATTATAGTATAATATAAATGTTGCTTTGTTTCTGAGTGTGTGTGTGTGTATATACATATATATATATATGTGTGTGTGTGTGTGTGTGTGTGTGTGTGTGTTTGGTTGAATAGAAGCTAAAGGGTCTTTTCTTCAACCTCTGCAGAAAAAGACCATACTGGAGTGGGCAGATTTCCTGCTTTTAAGGTCGCTCGCCGTCTTTAAGATATAGCTATCACTGGGGCTAGGAGCAAAAGAGATTCGTAGCTTGCAATTGTTTCAGGCCATTTAAGGCTATCTCTGCATAGAAATTCTTGGAAAGGAGAATTCTTAATACTCTCTGCTCCCATCAGTGCCTTGCTTGTGCTCTTTCTCTTTCTTTTACTCTCAAGTCTTTTGTTTAATCTTTTCACTCTGAAAATACGGAAATTAAAGCTGATCAATCAAGTCTTGCATACGACACAATATAATAAAAAAAAACTCTCACTTGGGGTCGTACACCGATCTGTATTTGCTTCAAATCTTTACCCGAAAGAGACATCTCAAGCAAGGTTGGTCTAAAGCGCTATTTGGGCTCCTTCCCTTTTCTTTGCTTCGTTCACATCATGTTGAACACACCTCTCTTTTTGTGTCTTGGCTCCTTATTTTATTTTTTCTTTGTTTTATTTTTAGTTATGATGAATTTCTGGTACATAGTTGGATCTGGGGTCTTATTGGCTTTCGTTTTCTGGAAGAGTGTTTGATTTTAGTTCTTTTGTCTCATCAACTGTCTTTTATGCGTTTCAGATCTACCAGGATTTAGACGTTGGCTTTAGAGAAAAACGAAGACAATGTTGCCTCAGAAGCAAGCAGAAGAAGCAATAGTCTCTAACTTCAACGAGACAGAACATGAAGGAAAAGAAGAAGAGAAGGACGAAGAACAACAGTCCTTATTTAGCGTCAAAAGCTTGCTATGGCACGGTGGCTCTGTTTGGGACGCCTGGTTCAGCTGTGCTTCCAATCAAGTACATTGAAAAAAAACGTCATTTTCTTATTTCCAATTGCTTGATGAAACCAATTCAACTCAAAATGACCCTTTTTTGTTTCCTTTATTAATCTTCCAGGTTGCTCAAGTACTTCTAACTCTGCCATACTCATTCTCCCAACTGGGTATGCTCTCAGGTATTTTGTTACAGATATTCTATGGCATCATGGGAAGCTGGACTGCCTACCTTATAAGTGTCCTCTACATCGAGTACCGAAGCCGGAAGGAGAAAGAGAACGTGAGCTTCAAGAACCATGTCATTCAGGTTAGTTACTACACCACCACCGCCAACACCACCACCACCACCACTTACATCTAATCTTCAAAACAAGAACTCTCAAAATATCTGTCTTGGATTACTGTGACCAAAAGTTTAACACTGTTTTGGATTCAGTGGTTTGAAGTGCTTGATGGGTTACTGGGTCCATATTGGAAAGCTGTAGGACTTGCATTCAACTGTACTTTCCTCCTATTTGGATCTGTCATACAACTGATAGCCTGTGCAAGGTAACATCTTTTCTCCACTCCAACAGAAGAAAAGTGTAGAAGCAGCAACTGGGTTCTATCCCTTTGATGTTAAAATCTGACCTTTGTTTCTTCCTGATGAAAACAGTAACATTTACTACATCAACGACGGATTGGATAAGCGAACATGGACTTATATTTTTGGAGCTTGCTGTGCCACCACTGTGTTCATTCCATCCTTTCACAACTACCGTATGTGGTCTTTTCTTGGCCTTGGCATGACCACTTACACGGCCTGGTACTTGGCCATAGCCGCTATTGTACATGGTCAGGTAACACAAATGAACCATCTTTTGTTAATTATTATTATATTCGTGTTTGGTGATTAATTAAATATTGCGCAGGTTGAAGGTGTCTCGCACTCGGCTCCAACAAAACTAGTGCTTTACTTCACCGGCGCCACCAATATTCTGTACACCTTTGGCGGCCACGCTGTTACTGTGTAAGCTTTTTTTCCATTTTTTTACTGAGTTACATATGCCTTGTCCTCTGTTCTCTTTCTCCTAGCTCTTCTTCTTGTACTTCCTTCTACACGGCTTCTCTTTGCAGCTTTTGCCGGCTGTCTTGGGGCTGGGGATCAAGACAAGTTCTTTCATGATTTTTTCTACTTTCGTTTGTTGGGAAACAGCATTTCCCATAACATTTTTCTGGGAAATTTTTACAGTGGAATGGTCCCATGTTCTCCATTTTCAACTGTTAACCTTTCATTTTTTTTTTTTTTTTTGTGACAGCCCGAATCTGATCTTGAATCTAGTCTACTGTTCTACTCTGTCTTTACTCTGAGCATCAACCTTAATTTAGTTTGCTCTAGCAAAATCCACGGCTTGCGGTCATTTTTCTAATCTTCTTTCAGACTGGAAGTGTCACCAACATGGTTTAGTTTATGATTATACAAATTCTGAATCTGGTTGCCTTCATTTGTGAAAAATATTTCAGGGAAATCATGCACGCCATGTGGAAGCCTCAGAAGTTCAAGTACATATATCTATTTGCCACCTTGTATGTTTTCACATTAACGATTCCGTCAGCCACTGCCGTCTACTGGGCATTTGGCGATCAACTCCTCAATCATTCCAACGCCTTCTCACTTCTCCCCAAGACTGGCTGGCGTGACGCCGCCGTCATCTTAATGCTTATCCACCAGGTCCAGCCAACTGCTACCTTTGTGCACAAACTTTTTTTTTTTTTTTTATCTGAAATCTGACAGTAAAGATTGAATCAATTTTTCTAATTTTTTGCAGTTCATAACATTTGGGTTCGCTTGTACGCCATTGTACTTCGTGTGGGAGAAAGTCATTGGAATGCATGATACGAAGAGCATATGCTTGAGGGCACTTGCAAGATTACCAGTCGTGATACCAATTTGGTTCTTGGCCATTATATTCCCTTTCTTCGGTCCAATAAACTCTGCAGTTGGGGCTCTCTTGGTCAGCTTCACCGTCTACATCATCCCATCTTTAGCCCATATGCTCACCTACAGAAAAGCCTCTGCTCGACAGGTAAAAAAGCTTAAACTTGACACTTCTCACTCTTTCACTTGCCGAACACTTGTCCCCACATCCACATAGCACAACAGAAAGTTGTAATTATCCTGACATGTTAAGGGCTGTTTCGGCATAATTTTTTTAATCCCCATTGAGTGGGGAGAGAGGGAAAGAAAGAAAGAAAGAAAGAAGAAAAGGTGGAAGAGCAAGGGTACAAGAGCATTAAGGCTTGGATTTGGAAATATGGGATAGGTGGCATGTCTTTTTCACTTAGTTATAATGCTACAGTTGTATTGTTGTACCTTGTCTGGGATGAACTGGCTCTCTGACTTGACTCAGACAGGCTTGTTCAACTATTACTCACCCACCATCATCATCTTCATAATCACATGTATTGTCAAAACTTGATCCAAATCTTTTTATTATAATTATTTTGCAGAACGCTGCAGAGAAGCCTCCATTTTTCATGCCAAGCTGGACTGCAATGTATGCATTCAATGCCTTCGTAGTTGTGTGGGTTCTGGTAGTTGGTTTCGGGTTCGGTGGCTGGGCCAGTATGACCAACTTCGTCGAACAAGTCGACACGTTTGGGCTCTTTGCCAAGTGTTATCAGTGCAAACCTCCACCACCGACGGCAGCCAGTCCCGCCCACCATCACTGAAGTTAACAACAGTGACATCAACAACAAAATCAAAACTCTTCTCTTCAATTCTCTCCTTGTTTTTGCTCCATATTTTGTATCATACATGGGGAGATGGCTGCAATTGCTCCCTCATATGTGCTGTGTGCTGGAATTTTCTTGTGTTTTTCCTTTTTCTATTCTCCCCTCTTCAATTAGTGGGTAAAATAGTGTGTTAAATTGTGATGATTCCTTTGCTATCAAAGCATAGGCTAATTAAAATCAGATATATAATGTTTTAGTTTCTTATATATAAAAATTATATTCGCTTATCTTTTCCACTTTTTTCTTGGGATATTATAAAATATTGTGCCTATTAATATAATTGAGGGTACGATAGCCTCTTAATTCCCAACTTGCGTCCTTTCTTTTATCGCAACCTAGTTATTTTACCTTAGCCTTTTGTAACCCTCTATCTTTCATCATCTGGGTTACCCCTTGAGATTAATTTTAACTTTAATTTTGGTTCAAGTATAAATAGTTTAAGTGTAAGAGTAATGGGGGTTATTTCCAGTGTTATTTGGTTTAATGGCTATGCCAATATGACCCACATTTGGGTTCAAGTGAATGATACGTTGTCAGATGAACTATTGGTAAAGTTTGATATAATCCAAACATATTTGTATTTATATTTATTTTTTATTTAAATAATTTGAATGTGTGAATTTGAACACAAATATGAGCTTTGTATTTTTTAATAAATAAATAAATACAAATATGAATATGAATATTTTATACGAACGGTTTTTATATTTGTGTTCGAATTGTATTCTAAACAAATAACGTTTTGTAAATATATTGAAAAGAGAAAAAAATTTTCTTTTTTCTACAAAAACGAATATGTTTACATTTGACTAAAACGAATATGTTTACATTTGACTAAAACAAATATGTCTCATTCACATTCAATGAATACAAACTAAACATAAATATATACCCTAAGTGAATAAATAGAATATGAATATATATATATATATATATATATATATATATATATTCGTATTTAATCTAATATGAATCTAATCCTAATTATTAAAAGGTTATTAGAGCAAAAGAATATGGATCATCAAAAATAAAGAAAAATTATTGAAAAAGATTAATTTATTAATGATTTAATATATTTAAATTGAATATTTATTCAAATTAAATTTAAACCGATTCAATTTGGATCCATTGCAGGCTGTAGCTTGCAATTTGGATCCATTGCAGGTTCAAAAGTTTATTTATAAGATTAATAACGTTACGGGTTTTTATAATCTATTTTAATACAAACGTGGCTTGGTCTTAAAAGTTTGTATCTGGACATGTTTTTAATGGCCCTTTTGACCTTAGATTCTGTTTTAAAGGAGTGGGCCGCGGACCCGCCCCACTTTCACATGGGTTGCACGTTACTGCATCTGGTTGTCACGTGCCACTCTTTACTCCAAAATATTCTCTCTCCCTAATTTCACATGCGAACGACCCAAAACATGCTTAAATTTTTCATCCTATCATTCATTTCTGAAACTTTACATTTGACCCCCCTTTTTTAATTGGATTTTTTAAAACCTTTTTATTAATATTTTAGTTTTATGGCACATGCCACCCTATGATAAGGTGTCCTCTCTCACTTTCTTTTCAATTTATAATTATAATTGTGCTGATGTTGATGCCCCCACTGAGCGACAATCCAAAACTTGATTAGAAGGTAATCAACATTAATTATGCTTAATAATACAAGTATTATAATAGTTAAAATCTCTTTCATACAAAAAAAAAAAAAAAAAACACCATTAAAAATATAAATTAAATTTGTGCCTATAGTTCTACCATTTATAAATATATGAACTGTAAATAAATTGAGTCAAATTTGAGTTTGATTTTGACTGACTCAATGAATTTATGAATTTATAACTTAACTTGAGTTAAATATTGATATGCCCTTCAAAGTTTTAAATCTTACATTTATATTTTTAAAATCTTATATAACTTTTAATATATGCGTTAATTGAGAAATATATAGATTATAGAATTTAATTTTTTTTTCAAATTAAAAGGTTTAAAATAATTTTATCAAGTCAAACTCAAGTAATAGTTTCTATCTCAAGCTTGAGTTTTTATTAACTCAGACAAAAATGTAAAGTCTAAATATATATATAATCAAGTTAAGACTTGAATTAAACATTACTTAACTCCATTTAACTCAACAACTATCTTTATCATAATATATTGTCTTAAGTTAGAGTTTGATTTGAGCCTAACTGAACTTGATCTTGACTTAACTAATAAAGAGTTGAGCTCAAACTCAACGACGTCATAATGAGTTTTTGCGAGTGTCATAATGAGTTTTTTTAAAATAGGTTATCAAGATGACGTTACTTTAATACATATATTGGTAAAATAACGACGTTTTAGTTGATTTGAATAAAATTTATCAAACTCGTAAGTTTAACAAATCGAATCCCTCTAAAGATCGAACTCGATAATATTAAAATTACGAAACCAAACTCACTTGAACCAAACTTGAGTTAGAATCCAGGCCTACCCTAAGCCCTTCACATAATTAAATTTTAAACAAGTAAAAAGAAAGTTTCACCTAATAAGATTCTGTGTCATTATCCACACCAACAAGTCTTCTTTACTTTTCTTTCGTTGAGCAAGAGCAAGCTTGAAGCAAAAGGATACTAAAAAGCTTAGATTATGATATAATATGTTTACATTAATTAAGATTAAGCAAGGGGTTTGGTCAGAAGAAGAACATGCAACTGCATGTGAAAATCCCCCATGACATGTTGCAAGTAATAATACTTTCTAAGATCTAAATCTAATCCAGTACCCCAATAACTTGGAACTTCAGCCATCCCAATTTTGTTTGAAGAATGGCACAAGAATCTGTTTTCAAAAGGTGACATAAACCTGACATAAACAACTTCTATTATTTATTCAAAGGAATTGTCAAAGTGCTAGTTTCACCACTATTCGCTTATCCTTTGAATAGGTTCTCATTCTAATTGATCATTTTTGGATTCCATTTTTGACATAAGGGTTTATAGAAAAATAACTACAGCTTCATTCTACTTTTAGTTTTATTACATGATGTATTATTTGGATAGATAAAATGAGTATAAAAATTGTGTGTATATAGCTCATTGTTTTGGCATAAGTATTCTAAATGACACATTATAACAACCTAATTTTGACGGATTTATACTTAAATCACCATATACACCAACTCATTTCCATACTCAAACATTAATTTAAGTTATACTAATTGAGTAATAAATACAATTGATTGCAGCTAATTAAAGCATAGCCAAAAGTGTTCATTATTAGTAAAAATTAGACAATCTTATGAATCTACAACTCCTTCAATCTAATAAATCTTCAACTTTTTGGCCTAATCGAGAGACAGTTTACTGGTCTCTAGAACCAAAAAACCTTAGGTTAAGTCCAACGCATCAATCAGGTTTCACCCGGTTTAACTTCAAGGAAACATAAATCCATGACCACTAAGCATAGAAACCATTCCACTCATTATTCAAATTACTCTTTAGGGCACTTAATCTACTTTGAAAAATAATACGCGATCATTTTGAAAAATTAATACCCAAATTTCAAGTTAATATTAATTTTAATATTTACTAATTTTATTTAGAAACTAATAATAAATAAATTCAATTCAATGCCTATCCAAATCCATCGGTTTACTGGATGCTTTTTGAACTGGACCCAAAATCCATGGCTGCTTGCTAGATACACCGTACCTTATTCCTAAGTACAGTCCTCCAAATTATTGGGTCATAGTGGGCCGGATGTTGGCTCATATGTCTGGGCCTTTTCAAAAAATCCAAAGTATAAACTGGGATACTTGTATTGGGAACCAAGACCAACCTCATCTTATCTTCAAAATTTTCATAGGGGAGGTTGAAGCCGAGCCATGGCGACACTCATGCTTGGAGCTCTTCCTCTGACGCCTCAATCTCGCATTTCCTCTTCTCAATCTCAAACTCTCGGCACTTCTCTCAGCTTCTCAACTCGCCCAACTTCGCTCCCTTTAACTCGCTCTCCTTCAATCCCCTTCGGTCAGTAACTATTAACTTCTTATTCTCTCTATCTCTTTTAACTGTAATGACTAATAATTTTGACCTAATATTCATCAAATTATTCAGTGTTCTGTGGACGTGGCGATAAGAAGACGGCGAAAGGAAAGCGTTTTAATCACTCCTTTGGAAATGTAAGAAGTGTTTGTGACCGTCCGATGAAATGGCGAATTTTGTTATTTTTACATGATGGATTTATTTTGTTTTGGTTTATTTATTAGGCGAGGCCGCGAGACAAGAAGAAAGGGAGAGGACCACCGAGAGTACCGGCACCTCCTGCTCCACCTAGGAAAGATAAGTATGATGATGATGATGAGAAAATCGATATCGAAATCGATGAATCTTTGTTCTCGGGTTAATTCAGTTTCCCGTTTCTCTTCTTGTTACTGTATTTTTATTAAATCTTGAGATGCTATATCGTTATTGTCAATTTATCATTTCCCCATTATCAAAATTTACAATTTGTTCTTATTTTTAACTTGTAGTTAGGATAAGCCAGTGCATCCAATGCTGTTCTTTTTGTCAGGAAACCGACTTTATAGGAAAAACAAACAGATTTTATAGCTTATCTTCCATTATTATTGTTTAGGCCTTACAAAAAGGCTCTTCTGGCGGAAATTAATATTACATGTTTCAATGATGTCCCCAATTTATCATCTCAAGCGATGTATCATTATATATGATATTCAATAATGCCCTAAAGCAGTTAGAACTGGATTTAAACGGGGCATAGCCTGATCGTGGGCTCAGCTTGAATCCATAATAGTCAGTTTAAACTCCTTCTAGTTGACTGGAGATGTCGTGAGAGGGTTGCTGCCGGGATAAATAGTTATATTGAGGGGATGAACAGTACGGCTGAAAGGGGATTCTAACTTAGCTGTTAAGTTGAAAATCTGACTTAAATTTGACTCAATACAAACTGAACACTTGGCCGAGCTGAGCTGGAAGACCATCACTGGGATGAAAAATTTGGGATGCTATTTAAGATGTG
Source organism: Anacardium occidentale (assembly GCA_026122585.1). Taxonomy (NCBI): domain Eukaryota; kingdom Viridiplantae; phylum Streptophyta; class Magnoliopsida; order Sapindales; family Anacardiaceae; genus Anacardium; species Anacardium occidentale. The sequence goes on from JAJEJH010000457.1 coordinate 129,944, forward strand.
TAGCATTGCTCATCGTAGCTAATTGTTATGTTTTCTACTTATATACTGAGAATGTTTGAAGACCATGACTGTCCATGAGAGCCTTGAGAGAAGAATGAAGAACCCTCCTGTGTCACTTACATTAAAACTTGGAAGGAAGTATGAGGTAGATATAAGACTGTAAAAATGTGCCTACGCTGGTCTTCTTCTTTGACAATGTCCACGTAGCTTCATAGTGAAACTAGTCACTGGCTACAGGTTTCTTTCCTACTGGACTGGAGGTGGCTGAAATGTTATGTCAAAAGAACGACATCTCTTCAAACCAAGCTTCATCTGGTGCACACTTTATTGAATAGGGTAATTAGGTGTGATTGCAAGAAACTTAAGCCCACGATCAAGCAGTGTTTCAATGGTCTTTTAGGCTTGTCTATTTTCCAGAGATCTTTATATAATTATCGAACAAGCTTGAGAGTTGGTTTTCCAACTGATTTTCTCCATCCAAATATTCACTTGGGCCAAATGTCCCTACTGGTGAAAATTAAGCCATGAAGAACTGTATTAGGCACTTTTTGATGAAGAACTCTAGAAATCAGTCATGAAATTTCAACTCAAGTCAGTTGATTTGAGAATTTCAGTTTGAGGCAATTAGCTGTACAGGCTTTTGATTCTTACTTCTGTGAGATTCCTGGGAAGATCAGCATCTGGAATTTCACTGTTCTTCATTCATAGCTTATGCAAGAAGCAATGGCTTGCCATATTGTTCAACCTTGTGAGGTAAACAAGACTTTGCCATTTTCTTTGATCATTTCTTGTGTGGCTCACAGCAGCTGTATCCTTCATGAAAAATGGCACATGAGGTGTAACTGAGAAAAGGACCAATTAAGCACCAAAAACCACAAAAAAAGAAAAAAGAAGAGGGGCATGGATTCCGTAAAATAACAGTTAAATCACCAGTTCAATTTTTTTTTTATTATAATGTAATTGAGATACTAATATACAGGGAAATCTTGAAGGCTTCAGTTAGCGGCCACGTGTGATCATCCCCGTATCAAAATCACAATTATATCTCAGGCATTCTCTAAACCAACTGGCTTCCTTATGACCATCTAATCTAGGGGGCCCATAAGTTGTTTGTCCCACATAAAATAGACGGTGCTGATAATACTTTGCAGGATCATTAGACGTTAGACCATTTCCCTTCATCCGAATATTTCTCTTGAAAGAAAGAAAGAAAGAAAGAAAATGTCTGGAAGCAATGGCGTAACGACCCCATCAACGCAAGAACAAGATTCAACAGAACAAGAAACGCCGTCAACACTACTGACGGAGGCCGTTGCTTCTTCCCCGGCAAGAAACTCCTCCATCACCAACATACCACCACCTACCAGCCATTCTTGCCTCTCTGTGCAACAAAGAGAAGAGACTCAAGCTTTAATAGCTGAGATTCTGGAACAAGCAAAGTGTGAAATCATCAAGGCGTTTGAACTTGGCGTTTCCTCTGAGAAAAAGAAAGCAAATGCACAAGAACAAGAAGAAGATGAGATTAATACTCCTCCACATCATCAAGTACCCAACCTATTTCCAAGACATAATGACCCACCTAAACCTGGAGCGAAGGCAGAGAGAATAAAAAGGCGCTTGATGTTCTTTGAAGATGATGATGGTGGCCGAGAAAAAAAGAAAAAGATTGAAGAAACTGTCCCGGGAGCTCAAGTCGAACAGCCATTTCTTGATTTAACGGCATATCCATTCTTGAGAGGGCAACTGAAGCTTATAGGGTTTGTGAACGAATCCATTCCTACTGTGATTGAAAGCTCAAAGCTAAAGGAGTTTGAGGACAAACTGATATACTCGTGGGAGGAACAGATGCAGCTTTCTCTGAAGATAAGTAAATTAATCTTGAAGCTGAGGAAGCTTTTCAGTACTGAAACCATTAACCCATCTTCTCCAAAACCAAAAGAGTAAGTGGGTAGCGTTTCCTGATCTTTCTTTACAGTTCCAAGTACAAATTAGGTCTCATCTCTGTTATTTGTTTTGCTGAGATTAGATACCAGTAAATTTACTGATTGTTTTCATAGTGATGTTTGATCTCAAGCTTATTTTCAGAGATTTTCCGTTCTTTTTTTTATCGGTGCCTTTTCTTTTGGACTTAAATGATCACAATATGCAGCAATAACATATCCCTCTTACTGTCAAATGTTACAAATTTTAACACGCTAGAAGGCTGATATGTAATGCGTCGAACATATACTTCTCAGGCAAAGAACATAAAAATTTTAAGAAGTAAGCGAATCAATAATGGTTGTGTGAAGAGGGTCACTCAAGTGAGTGGCCCAGTTGTTGAGAGGGCCTTTTCCAGTAACAGCAGCTTGAACCGCAAAGCCAAGAAATGCAACCATGGCAAGGCGGGCGTGCTTGATCTCTGCCAATTGAAGTGTGGCTTTCTTTTCAGGATCAGCAGCCAATCCCAGAGGGTCAAAAAACTTTCCACCAGGGTAAAGCCTCTTCTCCGGATCAAGCTCCGCGTTCCTCTGAAACTCAATGTAACCAATTACCAAAACCTCGATCCATATCAATGTTGTTATGGAGAACGGCAGTGGCTGCCCAAGGTACGATGACCCTTCAACTAATTCCACCTGAAAAAATCATCAGTTTGAAAATCAATTACTTATCCAGCAAATCTCCATCAATTACTCAACGGAAAAGCTTTTAGCTTGAAGCAAGTTATGTACCTTGCCGGCGTCTTGCCAGGTAACACCTGTGAGCCACTCGACGGAGAGGGCACCAAGAGTGGCTAACATAGCCCATCGTCCATGAATGAGCTCGCACTCACGGAACCTCTGAAGTCCAAACACTTCAGTGTATGGCTGAAACGGAGTCGACTTCACTTCAGAGTTCTCAAAACGGGTCCCAATAATTTCACCAGCCATGTTCTTCGCCAAGTTCTGGTCCAATGAATCCAAATCAAACTGCAAGTACTCCGCGGGCTTCCCAAGCCCGAATGGGTCAAATCCATAGTCACCAACCAAGCTCCCGTCTAGCCATTCTGGGGCCTTGGCTCCAGGGTACCACAGTGGACGATCAGAACTGGGTTTCGAAATCTTCTTCGGGCTAGCCTTCTTGGTACCAAACCCAAACCGGGCTAGGACCCGGCCCGAGTTAGAAGACACATCGGGGAGGCGGGTTCCTATAAAAGAAGATGTAGCAGCTGCTGCTGTGGTGGTGGCCATGGCTCGTCGCTAACCTAGCGTACAGTGCTCAGAGAGAGATTTGAGGCTTATGAGAGTCCACTGAGATGATACTTGGAGTTATAAAGTTTTGATGCTTTATCCTTGTTGGTGTGTTGCTGGGCGTAGGATTGAACTGCGTATCCATCTGACGGCTTGTAAAGAATCTGCCTTATCTTTCCTTATCTGATAGTAGAGGATATACCCTGCTAGAAGGTTGTGGCTGCTGTTGCCAGGAGAAAATCTTTCCGACAGAAAGATTTTTTTAGAGAAAAACAAAATCTGACTGAAGGCCCAAACTTACGAGTTTTTCAGAGATAAGTTTAAATCGAATTAAATATAAAAAGAAATAGATATTTGATTTATTTGTTTATAAACTGTATTTATATTTAGTTTATGTTCCTTAAACATAATTATATGGACGTTTGTATATATATTTATAAACAGTAATCATTTCAGATTTGATTTATTATTATGGAAATAAATACGAATATGTTGATACTTGTATTTGTTTTGGGTATAAATTATATCTAAAATAATATAATTTTATTTTTTCAAAATAATATCTAAATTATATCTAACATGTAAATAATTTATTTAATATACAAATTATTTATATGTTATATTTGTATTCAGACTCATTTATAATATCAAAATATTCATATTCATATTTATCTTTTTATTTATATTTATTTATTATCATATTATTTTATATTTAAACAAATTAAATTTAAAGACGATCTTAATCATGTTTGATTTAATCCCTACCAAAAAACATGTCACCACCGGACTTTAGAGGCGTGCAGGAGAATCTGGCCCTAATTGCTACCAGGAGAAAACCTTTCTGACAGAAGATTTTTGGGTTTAAAAAGGAAATTTGACTGATAGCCCAAAACTTGGATAGAACTCAACTCATGGTTTGATTCTTTTTTAACATCTGTTAGTAATTTTTTTTTTTTTTTTTATGATTTATCATTGTCTTAAACCAATGATTCACTTTCAATGCATCTTTATTGGAACTTAATTCAAACGAATTTAAAATAAACTCATATTTTTTTAACTCGAATTCATAATTTACAAATTTGGCTTATTAAGTTAAAGTTTAAGCTTGTAATGTCGACTTACAAAGTTTGTGAGTTGGTAAAAATCGTTTAAATTAATTAAATGAGGTTATTTTATTCAATATATATCAAAAAGATATTATTTTGAGTGTTTGGTACGTATAAAAAGTTAAGTTAAATTAAGTTTAAGTTTAATGTATCTCGAATAAGATTAGCCGAACTTGAGCGTAAGAGAGTCAAATTCGACAAATTTAACTTTTTGATTTTGAATTCAATTCTTATAAAAATGTGTTAATTTGAATTGAGTCAAATTCGATTTTCATTCAATTCAATTCCATTTCTAGATCTAATAAAAAATCATTACATTGTCACCCGGAGCCCTCAGTCACCAATAGACCTCGGTTAGACCTGTTAAACCGACCAGTCTGATACGGGGTTTCAAAATGTTGGCAGATAACACAAGCCCAGTGGGCCACCAAGAGGCTAGGAGACAAGCTTCAACAGTTAAGCGTCAAAACCGAATGAACGCGTTTCTTCTAAAACATGCACAAATATCTGCCTGATCATTGCTTTTCTTGTGCAAGATAATTTGGCGGTAAAATCATTACCCAAATTAAATGCAATTAAAGAGAAATTAATTCTTATTATTATTAATTTAATACAGCAATAGACAATAGTAAACCTGTGGTAGCCGGTAACCATGGACTCCACTGGAGCAGCAAACACCTAAATTTTACCGGCTAGTCCAGTTATTTTTTCTCTCTCTTTATTTTCCGTCTGACTTTTGTTTTATACTCGCTTCGGTTCCCTGTTTGTGTCTATCCAGACGATCACAGTTCGGTTGCTCTGTTCTTAGGTAAATTGATTTTCTAGATCTACTTGTATTGTTTCTTCATTCTGTTTTTCTTCTTCTTATTATTATTTTGGTGTTTATTTTTGCTGAAGAATCTGCCTTGCTCTATTTTTTAATCATCTGAACTATCATTATTTAATTACAGTTATATTTTAATTGAATTACAGTTTATTGTGGAATTTTTGTGTTATTTTAATTTCTTATAGCTGTTATTAATAAACAGCAAAATGCACAGACACTTAATACAGGATCACAACACAGGTATTTACGTGGAAGATGGCAAAGAAAATTTTCACTATAAAAAAGAAGAGTACAAGTACTCTCACTTTTATACACTTTAAAACAGTTTGTTATTGATTGAATTATAGTTCATTGTGAATTATGCTGAATTTTTGTGTTAGTTTATTATTTTGTAGTTGATTATAATCAATTTTTAGATGGAAATGGCTAGAAATTTTGATTTTGCAGGATTTTGGAGGTTTATGCTGTTGATTTTGGATAGTTAAGTTGATTTTTTTGAATAATGGCATGTGAAGTAAATTTTTGTATGGTTAGACCCTCTGTTCTCACAGGCAGCCATTTTGATGATGTGTTGAAAAAAATTGTTGGACTTATAGCATTGACTGCTTGAGCTAATCTTTTGTCTTAAAGGTGTTGTGTGGATATATGACAAAGTGTTGCAATGGACTGTATTGTATGACTCATTTTGATGTAAGCTTTTGGTTGTACAGAACAATGAAGGGGGGGAAGGGCAAGGGTAAGGGTGCTACCTCGAAGGAATCTTTGAAGCCTGTTGATGACCGGTTGGTTGATTTGGATTCACTTTTTGGTTTTGTGTTTTACAAATATTATAGGTCTGGCAGAGGCTAAATTTGAACTCGAATTCGCAATTCTAGTTGGAGTGTTTTTTGGAGGATTCTTAGGTTTTCCAAAGGAGGAGAAAAAAAGTTCTTGTTATATACTTTTTGTAGTAGTTTCTGAAGGTTACATAAGATATTTGCATAAGATTTTTGGTGCTGGTTACGTAAGATTTTTGCATAAGATTGTTGATCTTTTAAGATGGCCGACCAAAAGGCCAAATTCTGGTTGTAGTTTCATGCTGAGTATATAAATAGCTGATGATTTTTCGTTTTGTGTGCTTGATGGTGGATATATAAATTACGTAAATACCATTGTGATGGATCTAATATATTTTTATTGTTTTCAGAAAAGTTGGAAAGAGAAAGACTACTGCAAAGGTTGATAAAAGTGGTACATGGAAAACTAAGAAGGTGAAGAAGGACCCAAACAAACCAAAGAGACCTGCGAGTGCTTTCTTTGTGTTCCTGTATGTCTCCCACTTTGCTGTTGCCTCAAGAGGCAGAAATAGCATGTGTGGTAATTTTGAAAGTTGATTAATTAATGCCATTCTGATGATGCAGTGAGGAGTTCAGGAAAACCTTCAAGAAAGACAACCCTCATGCAACTGCTGTGTCAGCTGTAAGCATTCAGTTATATTTGATAAATATGAATTGGGATAAAATTTTAGTTCTTTGTGGCGAGGCATTATATATGGAGTAAGGAGTTGATTCTTGGCTTGAATACTGTGGTTGAAGGTTGGGAAAGCTGCAGGAGAGAAGTGGAAATCAATGTCTCCTGACGTAAGTTTTTATCAGTGAGCGTTGTCACATGACATGAGTACAGGGCTTGTTTTTGGTTGCATTTTAATCTTAAACATTGAAGAGTTATTAACTTGCTTCTGTGAAAATAAGGTGTATGAACTACATATTACTGATGTATATGTTGACCTAATTGGAAGGAAAAAGCTCCATACGAAGCCAGAGCAGCAAAAGGGAAGGGAGAGTATGAAAAGCTTATGAATGCTTACAATAAGAAGCAGGTGAATGACTTGCAATGATCCTTTTCCACTTTGTGATGCTTTTAGGTGGTCGTTATGGGATTGACTTTTCTTTGTTCATATTATCAGGAAAACATATCTGATGATAGTGATGAGAAGACAGACAAGCCAAAGTCTGAAGTGAATGATGAAGAGGAAGATGAGGCTGAAGGAAAGGTAGCACATTTTTTTAAATTCACACTTTTCATTGTTAATTACTGTTCCATTGTCAGTGTTTGGTTTGGATGTTTTACGTGTATTTAAAATAATAATCAAATTAAGTATCAATAATGATGTATCATTATTTGATTGAGTGATTTTGAATTAAATATAAAGTAACATTCAATCAAATAATGACTCCATTTCATTAATACTCTATTTTTTACTATTTATAAATGCATTGATTTTGAGAGATAGGCTTGACTGCTTTTTCTTAAGTTTGTGTGCTTTTTATCGGAAATGTGAAACTTTTAAGGCGTCAGGATAAGTTGATTCAATCATTTTTTTTTTTTTTCGGTCAACCTAGTTCAAACTAGCACCCTAATGACTCTTTTGGTCAAACCTGCTCTTTTTGTTTTTCAGTCTATTCGAGAAACGGTTAATTAATCAATTTCGGATAAACAAAAGACCTCAATTATGCTCTACTGAGAAAAATAAAATATTTAATCCTAGTACAACTACTTGATGACTTGAATCGTTTCCACCCAAGCTACTCCTTGGGGGCTTGATTCAGTCATTCATGATTGTGAGATCAAAATGTAGTTCATTCTAGAAATTGCTATGATTGTGTTTTTCATGCAGGTGGACGAAGAAGAAGAAGAAGAAGAAGAAGAAGAGGAAGAGGAAGAGGAAGATGTCAATTGAAATGGGAAGACAATGACCCGGACATAATGGTTGAATTTTTGTCGTGCTGACGTTCTCTTAAGCTAGACCTGCTGGCTTTTTTTTTTTATAGAGGAAAACATTAACCTTATGATGCTCTCATATGGATTTTGTAACTTTGTATAACGTAAGTTTTCCTCTTTTTATACATGGTAGTTATTGATTCCCTGCTGATATTTATCTTCTATTAAATATCCAATGGATTTGAATTAAATCAAACTTAAATAAATGTTTGTTTGAGTTCAATTTGAATTCAAAATTCCAATTTTAATTGACGATGATTTGTCAAAGTCATGTGAGAGAAAAAATAAAGGTCGTTGTAAAAAAGATAAATTGTTAAAGATAAAAAATAGTCGAAGAAAATGAATATGTTAATGATTTTTTAGTAATTTGATTTGTCTAAAATGGGTTGACTCGAACTCAAGTTAGGGTCACCCTATTGAGGCTCATTCCAGCCGAACACCAAGCCGGTTTAGCTTGGACCCACCGTTACGTCCATTATGCGGCAACATAAAGAATAGAAACATACCAAAAGAAAAGACATGGTTGAGACAAGAAATGCTCACAAATTAAATTTGACTATTATAAAAAAAAAAAAAAAAAAGGATAAAAATCCAATGAATAAACATGATCCACAGGCATCATGTTGAAGCAAGCCAACAACAGTCAACAAATGTTTACAGTTTCTAAATCACCTATAGAAGGAAATTTAAATCATGAATTATGTACAACCAACCAGATGTTATATACAATTTTTCCTATGCAGAAGAAGAAGCCCTTACCGGCAGCAAGGATCATACGAAACATGCGTTGGATCTGGAGTGATGAGAGGCAGCTTATCAATGTACATAAAAAGTCTCTTCAAATTCTCCCTGGAGATGGAGGCCAGATCAACAATCTCATTCTTGCTGGTGTAGATCCACAGGTCACCTGAATCCACTCTCCTGAGACAGTCGCGACAGAAGGGGCATGAATGCGACCGCGTTCGCCTAGACAACCAGCAAAAAAAATAGCAAAATTTCAGTATCGTGCAAGGGAAAGCAGCAAAAGAGAGCATACTTATCAAAGAACTTACCAACTGCAATAACACTTCATGCACATTGAATGATTGCAAGTAGGCAAAACGATTTTAGTTTGTATCTCCATGCAAATACCACATTCTTCTTCTCTCTCTGTATCAATTTCAGAGAGCTTTCCCTTGTACATCTCTTCTTTCTTTCTGTACTTAGATGCACAAATTTCTTTCTGTTTCCGGTCTTCGACATCAGTAATTCCTCTTTGAAGTTGTATTAAGGAGGGAAATATCACCCCTGTCCATGAAAATTCAAAGAAATTGCTAAACAATAAAGAATTTTCCCCTGAGAACGAGAGTTTGGAAAGTTTACTCACCATAGAATTCTCTTATACTAGCTTTCCTTTCATGAATAGACATCGTAGTCTTCCCATCCACATATGACTGCATAGTACTATTATTTATCACTCTTTTGAGAAAAAAGATTACTGTATACAATTACATATCCTAGAGGCCTGGCAGAGAACTTCAGAATGAGATATTACCTTATATATAAGTACTCTAAGCAAACCAAGTGCCCCAGCCAGGCGACAATCAGTCCACTGGACAAGAAAAAGAAAAGCATGAGCTGCTGGACTGTAGGATAATCTCATTTGAAGGCAGGCATCATCATATTCTCTTGGGTAGTCAGAAGCCCTGTATCACAACAAATTTTGCACTAAGTTAATAAGGACCATCAGAGACTTAGTTCCTCTCAGCTTTCATCAACCAAATTAATCTCTATTTTATCTATATAATGAATCTTGTCGATGCAACTCTCACCCTTCCCTTTCAGGGTACGAACAAATAATTGGAACAAAGTGATGATAAATGCACTAACAGGGTATTTGGAGTTCAAATGTATTGAAGGGTTTCAAGGGGTAAGAAAGTCCTGGTATTATTGCCTGGAAGCAGGGAAGTTGGGCAGTTCACAACATACCAAATTTACCAAATATGAATGTTAACTGATTGGCACTCGAAACAGGGATCATAAAATCAAACTGCGGCTGGAGTTACATGAGCATAGGTAGCCACGCATTCTGCTGCCTATCTAGCCTTCAATTAATTTGAACAGCCAAACTAATAAACTAATAGACAACCACAAAACAAATTGCAGTGATCTGCTTGTTGGCAGGTTTCTCAACATCCTTTTTAGCAAGTACCATCAACCTGACTAAAAAATATGCTTTTTCTCAAACAGATTCATCTATGAATAAGTCAACAAAATCACAGAAATTTAGGCTTCAAAAAGTAATTGTATTGCTAAGGGGTCATAGAAACAATAGTGGAAGTCACAAAGTAAAATTTAAGCCAAATAGAATATGTTGATCTGATAAATCCCCTGGAACAGAAACAAGCTTCTACCACTCCACACGACAATCAGGGAGCCGCTTAGAGTCTGTAGATGTGAATGCTCATGGAAAGAAAATGCAAACAGGCTAAAAAGAAAAAAAAAATCAATCCAAAGCAGCTAAAAATTATGATCAACCAACAACTTTTAATTGGCCAGTGAATATAATTCTACAGCACAGGTAAATACCCGGATGCTAAAAAAGCCAAATAAGAAACTGAAAAAAGAGAAAAATTTTTAAAAAAGAAAATAGAAAAAGAAAAAGCCCACATATCCGATCAAACCCCACCAGCAAAAACTCTAATCCAGAAGCAAGATCAGTACTTCTCTCACAAATTCCAAAACTCAGTAAAATTCTGGTAAATTCAGATGAAGAAAAACAAAGAATTGGTCAATTCCAGAATATTCAATGGACAAAAAAACTCCAAAAATAAAGAGAGAGATCTTTACAGGGTATTGGCAAACTGAATATCAGCTTCAAGAGCCTTGAGTGAGTCCTTAAACGATTTCCTCATGTCTTTCCCCTGACAGATTCCCATCAAACCAAAACCAATTTCAACAATAACAATAATCCATCACACTCCCACTTCAAACCAAAACACAAAAACAGAAAAACAAAAAAACCCAACTCTTCAATTCAGATTCTCTCAAAGCCAGTATCTTATGCGCAAGAAATACTTTTTGTACGAAGAAGAGCTTGTTGGGTTTTCACTTAGAGCACACGTAATAGAACTATAAGTATCCTTCTCTGTATATCTCTAAAAGAAAACATTCACTTGAGCCCTACAACACCAACAGCAACCAACTGTTCCTGCCTTCAATTACTTGCATGCCCTTCCTCCATGTTCATTGGCTCACCGGTTCGTTGTACGGAGATTCAGTACCCCAACTAGTGAGATTAAATTATAGATGTGTTTGATATCACGAGGACGCGTGGCAAACATGCCTGCTTTTGATCTCACGTGGGCCGTCCGTTTCGTGTAAATTGTTTATGAACTTATAGCGCGACGTGTTTTTATTGGTGGGAAAATTGGACCCCAAAGGTGGGAGCCAATTGGGATAATATAAATTCAGGCTGGGCAACCTTGTAATTTAATATCTAATTTGTTAAATGATTAAGAAATACTAATTAGAAAATAGATAAGTCAAATTTCGATCAATAATTTTTTCTATACAACAGTGGAAGACATTAAACATTAGGTGTAAGTCTAAATTTAAATTGAATATTTTTTAAATTTAATTTGGATGAGTTCAAAATAAATTTTTATGTTTCAAATTTGATTTATAATATTAAAAAATTTTAAATTCGAATTATATGAATTGAATCAAATATGTTTGAAGACTCAAATTAAATTTTTTTTTTTCAATAAATTATAAATACTTTTATATTTCTAATAAGTCCTAATAAATATATTTAAATTTTTATTAAATTATAATAAAAATATTCAGATTTTCAATCAATTATAATAAATATATTTATGTTTTAATAAATCATAATAAATATAATTTTGTTTTAAAGAAATTATAATAAATATATTTATATTTTTAAAAAATCATAATAAGTATATTTATATTTTTAATAAATCATAATAAATAAATTTATGTTATTAGTTAGTCATTTTATATATATATATATATATATTATGTTTTTAATAAATTATAATAAATATGTTTATTATAAATAAATAAATTCTACTATAATAACGAACTGAACTCAAATTTGAATTTTATCTAAATATAAGTTTGTCGAAGACGAGTTTAAACTCAAGTTTGATTTATTCGATCTGAATTGAACTCCAACAAATCTAAATTTAAGTTTGATTTAATTTAAATCTAACTCTAATTAGAAAATACAAATAAATTAATATATTTGAAGTTCTAATATAATTTGAGATCTAATTAATTTTTTATTTGATAACATTGTTCACTCCACCTAATGACCTTTTGATAATATTGTATACTAACTCAGATAACTACAAATTTAATTGTGAATTATGACTTTAATCTGAGTTCAAATTAATCTTATATTTGACTAAAATCAAATTTATTCTCACACTCAATGCATAAGAACGTATTGATTTATTTGTGTTTCTTATTATCTATTATTTATACATAGAATTACTCGAATTTCAATTTTCTAAGTAATTTAAATTAAAAGAAAACCCAAAGGATAATTATTAGTTGAAAAGTTAGCCTAAGAAGGTAATTAATTGAAAATGATTACTTTTTCACAGGACAATGACACATGAACCTCTAATTGAGGATTCCAAATAGTATAAAAAGATTTGTAGGCCCTCAAGAATTGATCCAGGCTTCAGCAACATACTACTACTTGTACAAGTTTAACAAGCGACCTTACAAATCATGACAAGAAAATTCATCTCCCAAGTCTATTACGGAGTTGCATCTCCAACCACATTCTTTTATTTTATCAGAACTGAATTTCCAACAATTCAAGTATGCCAACAGCCACGCCTTCCTTGCTCTCCTAGAAAATTCATCATAGCTTTTACCCAGATTTTTTAAACGGTGCTGTAAATGGTCTTGAAGCTTTTAAAGCCTGTGTCTTCCTTGAAGGCTACTGCAACATTGAACTTTTAGATATCAAAATTCACTTCAACAATAAGCTCCCAAAAAGTTTTCATTCAAAGTTGCTCTACTCAAGTTGGTAGGTTCTTTGACCTTTATTCAATTTGTTTCCAGTTCTTGTTCAATTAAAGACTCATTGACGTCATTAGGTTGAATAATACCATCCTTGACCTTCGTAACTATCCTTTGGAGCTATAGAAATATCTCCGATTACGGATATTTGAATGCTCTCCCTGACATAAGACAACAAAAACATTTAGCATCATGTATTCTTCCTATGACCCTTTCCTAAAGGCAGCCAAATACTCAACAATGGAAGATACCTTTGTTAAGGTATCTGGGTAGTCAAATCTCTATACCATATATATTTGTATATTAATAGACATTATTTTGTTAATCATGCATTACAACTTTTATGCATGTGTCTATTTATGGAATGTTATACAATTAACATGCCTTTAGAATAAAGAATCAAATCCAGGGAATGAGATGACTAGTCATGCTTTCTTTATGTACTTAAAATATAATCATTCTAGAAAATGTCTATGAACATTATTTTGACTCAAAGCAGAAGTAATGGTAATAAGACTATTATTATATTAATCGAACTTACCAAAAAGTGGCGGTAGTTTGCACATGTCAAAATTATGACTTGTAACTTAGTGCGATACATGGGTGCATGTTTTTTACTATGCATGTTTATTGGACTGACTATAAAGGGTATCTCCTATGTCTATGGAACACATCATGTTAATTTTAAAGGGCACATATGGTGATTGGCTACATTAATATCTATGCAAAAGTTATAATGTGCCAATAGAAGATCCATGAATTTTGAGCTCGAGAGAAAGTATCTTTGATAAGCTCACTAATAAGCATTCAAGACCATGTAAATCTATAATCATAGTAGGATGAGATTGTTACCAAATCTGCGATAGGTCTAGATCAATATCAGACTATGGTTATGAGATATTCATAAGGTAGACATTATTTTTATGTCTTAGCCTCAATCATGCTTAAGTATGGTAGTTTTATTGTCAACTGTTTAGATAGATATCAATTCTATTGTCATCATAAAGAACACATGGTCGTGTTGTGCATATCATGCTCATACATCACCAAAATCAAAGCACATACCGTGTGCACATAACTTATAAGGTTGTGTGTGGTCACTTTTATAAATAAGTGACTTGTTGTCTTCATTTTTCACTCTTTTTTCTCTCTCTTCCAAACTTTCTACAACTCTCATTCTTTCTTGCTACAAATCACACCAAAGACCTGCCTTAGTGTTCTTTGATCATATTCCCACTCATTCACTTGTCGTGCTATCATATAAGCAATGTCTTTGACCTTTAGAGTTAGATGCTTCATATGGATATTACAAGGGTCGCCCTACGAGGGTTGAAAAGTAATTATAGGAACAAATTTCTTTGCCACAAAGATTGAAGGAGTTATACAGCAGGTATGCATACATGAAACTCTCTTTATTTGGTTTATATTAAAAAATAATCTTAGACAGAGTGTCTTGAGACTCTGATTAAAATTTTTACATGTATTCACTTCATGATCACCTTCCTATGAACTGATCACACCCTGTTAACCTTTTTTAGCATGATTTCTATGATAAAATAATTTAAAGGTGATGATGTTGCTAAAAATTGTAAAACAATCATAACAAGCAATTTTGAATTTTGAAACAAGACATGTAGAAGCCTGCTATCTCTAGTGAAGTGATAGCCCCAAAGCAAAGTATGCTTTCCAAAACCTTTTTCAACTAAATTCCTTCGAAGGTCTAAGGTAAAATATCACTCATCACTAGTGACCCCTACTAATTCCAACACTTTCACCCTCAACTACTAATACCATTTTCTCCCTATTCTAGTATGCTTTGTATTTGTCTGAGTCTTTAGGATCTTGTACATTAGAAAAACTAGGGTAAATTAGTATCCGTAAAAAGGTTAAACTTGAGTATTCCAGTTGAGTGATATGAGATCTAAACCTAATAAGAACCTGTTATGCTCATTAAATTGATGAAAAAGAAAGGGCTTTGTTATTCTAAGAGAGGTTTGATCTTTTATCTAGTCTTAAAACTCCCCGACATAAATTGAACCCTAGTTACCTTGAACCCTATTTGTAGGGTCTTCCTTTCTAAGTTAACTGAGGAAAGATAATCATACTCTTGTTATTCATGACTTGAGCCAAGCATGCTAATTTCAAAGGTATCACAACGAACAAAATAAGCAAGCATAGGGTCAAGACATGCATTTGAATAAATTTCAAGCATTCCAATCCTCAATTATGGTAGCCTAAGGTATCCCAATGCATTAAGTGGCTTCATACAAAGCCAATGAAAAAAATGGAAGTTAATTCGAATGAAATTAGGTCAAAATAGACGAAGAAAAAAAAAATACCTTACTTAGTGTTGCAATGTAGCGACCCCCGTCCCAGGTTACTGTGCACTGCGGAAAATACTATACATATAATAATAAAATATACCTAAGACGGGGATCTCTACAGGAAAGAACTGCTGTGGTCTGAAAAATTTCTTAATAAAATAAACTGTAAACATAATTCAGTATTAAAATATACTGAAATGTAAGCATGGAAATCCCAGGCTACTCATGTATAGAAAATAAACTGATCATACAGTATATACTATAATGTAATACACACATATATATACATGAGAAACTAAAGCATGCGAGCTAACATGCTATCTGTTGCACCAAGCCACATCCCCAAAATCTCGCAGCTGTCTTGCTCCAGCTCAGCCTCGAACTACTGACCTGCAAAAGGAAACAGGGAGGGGAGTGAATGACAAAGTCACTCAGCAAGCGTTTCCAAACACAACACTCGCAGGTCCAAACAATCACTGACTACGTGACTCGTCACGTAGAAAATTCTACTAGACAGTTTTCTTATTCTGATTCTCTTGATATACTGAAGTATATCCATTTTCTGAATTATCTCCTACTGAATTCTGTTATATTTCTGTTCTATTATTGTTCTGATTCTGTACATGACATGAAATGTGTATGTTGATGTCATGTGTATGCTGAAAACTGTAAAACTCGCCCTCAGGCTTGTTTTTATGAAAAACTGTCTTTTCTGAAAACTCTTTCTGATAATAAAATCTGTGATCCGAAGATCCTGAATATATACGTATAGTATATGCTGAAAACTGTATCAAAAAGTACTGAAAATCTCTGAAATATCTAAAAATATCTGCTGTGCTGGCCAGACTGATGAATACAGGGATTCGGCACCCTGGCCGTGTGAGTTCAAAGTCTTAATGAATCTACTGATGCACAACCAGCACTCTCTCTAACGAGCTTGGTCAGTGACCATGTCCCCTCTAGCGGACACTAGTTTCCCTCTCTAGCGGGTGTGCGAACTCACAGGTGCCCCCTCGTATCCACCCCTATCTGATATATGAAAAATCATATATGTATATCTGAAAATCATGCTGTTGGATCCTTGGATCCAGTCTGAAAATATCTGATATGGCATGCCATGCTAAATGCTGATAATCATGCATGAAATGCTGATTTCTGATGTCATTTCTGAATTCTGTGTGCTTAGAATTGGCTTAGAGTGGCTTAATTCTCTTTTAATTCCATTTTCTACTGATTTCTGAAGTGCACGGGCGTGTGGCAAGGCACACGGGACCGTGTGCTCCTCGTGCTACTGGGTATGCATGGTTCTGGAATATTTTCACATTTGCTGGCACACAGGCGTGTGGTGCGACACACGGGCGTGCAATAAGGGGCACACGGGCGTGTATCTCACTGCACAGGCGTGTGGCTGGCTTCTTCTTCTTCCCGTGTTCAGCATACACGGGCGTGTGAAATTAGGGGAAAGCACATGGGCGTGTGTACTCGGGCACACGGGTGTGTGTCTGGGTTTCTACACGCACACGGCCAGCCTACACGACCGTGACTCATGCATAATTGAGGCCACACGGGCGTGCATACTGGACGCACGGTCATGTGCTCGACCCAATTTCTGCAGGTAGCGCTTGAAAATCCAAAAATTCCCACACAACTCATCCACACTCCAAATCAACAAACATAAACACATACTACTGCTATTAGCACGCATAAAATCATCATATCATCAACTCAAACACGCCATATAACATACATAAAGCATATATCATCTGAAAACAGTATATATGCATATAAATCATGGAAAACCACTCAATCATCCAATCATGCATCAAATCAAGCTCAAGCATGCTGGAGATATCTCATACAAGCACAAATCAAGTTAACATAAGCTGGAAACAGCCAAACAGGCTCTGAAAACAGCGAGAGAGGTAAGGAAAACACTTACCTCGCGCCATGGAAGCTTTATCTCTCTCTCTGGAAGCCTCTGGATCTCTAATCTGAAGCTGAGCTGAGCTGAGCTGCTGGGGGATCTCTCTCTAGAACTCTAGGGTTCACTGGAGCTGAGGAAGAAGAAGAGAAATAAGCTGGGAACTGAAATCTGCGCGCAACTGGAAAGAAATAAACATATAAATCTGGCTGAGGCAAGACACACGGTCGTGTGTCCTAGGCACACGGTCGTGTATGCGGTGGAAAATAGCCATTTCCACCCACCCTTACGCAGAAATTACAACTAAGCCCCAAAGGACTTCTAAATGACTCTTTTACCCCTCTAAACTCTCTAAAATGACAATTCTACCCCTTGAGTCATTACAATTCTCCCCCTCTAATAAAAATTCCGTCCCCGGAATTACCTAAGCAATTCAGGGAACCTTTCTCTCATATCAGCTTCAACTTCCCAAGTAGCTTCCTCGATTCTCTAACTTCTCCACAGAACTTTAACTAGGAGAATCTCTCTGTTTCTCAGTCTCTTTACTCTGTAGTCCAAAATCTGAACTGGAACTTTTTGGTAGCTCAAATCATCTGATAAGTCCAGATCTTGAATCTCTAACGCGTGAGATGGATCACTCACATACTTTCTCAGTTGAGAGACATGAAACACACTGTGGATTCTGTCCAAACTGGCTGGAAGAGCAAGCTTATAAGCAACTCTGCCTACTCTCTCCAAAATCTGATACGGCCCGATGAATCTCGGAGCTAACTTGCCTTTTCTGCCAAATCTTAGGACACGTCTGTAGGGAGCAACTTGTAGAAACACGTGGTCTCCAACCTCAAACTCTATGTCCCTACGCCTCAGATCTGCATAGCTTTTCTGACGATCCTGGGCCTGTTGAATTCTCTGCCTGATAACTCTGATATGCTCAATCATCAGTTGAGTCATCTCTGGCCCCACTACTGACTCTAACGAATCTCTATCACCAATGTCATCCTAGTACAAAGGCGACCTGCACCTCCTGCCATACAAGGCCTCGAAAGGTGCCATCTGGATCGTCGACTGATAGCTGTTGTTGTAGGTAAACTCCATCAACGGTAGTAAATCAGCCCAACCAGTTTGAAAATCCATGCAACATGCTCTCAACATGTCCTATAAAATCTGGTTGACTCTCTCAGTCTGACCATCTGTCTGCGGGTGGTAAGCTGAACTAAAATGAAGCCTGGTTCCCAATGCTCTCTGTAGACTACCCCAGAAAGCAGACAAAAATCTTGAATCTCTATCTGATACTATGTCTCTGGGAACCCCATGTAATCTGACCACCTCTCTGACATATAAATGACTCAACTGATCTGTGCTCAAACCCTCTCTGATCGGCAAGAAGTGAGCTGACTTGGTCAACCTATCAACTATGACCCATATACTGCTGTACCCATGCTGAACTCTGGGAAGTCCTGAAATGAAATCCATGGAGATACTCTCCCATTTCCACTCAGGAATCCTCAACGACTGTAACAACCCAGAAGGTCTCTGATGCTCAACTTTGACTTGTTGACAAGTCAAACATCTGGCAATAAACTCTGAGATGTCTTTCTTCATACCAGACCACCAAAACCCTCTTTTGAGATCTTGGTACATCTTGGTACTACCGGGATGCGCTGAATAAGCTGTACTGTGAGCCTCTGACAAGATTCTCTGTCTCAAATCTGTGTCCTTTGGCACACAAACTCTGTCTTTGAACCTCAGAATCCCGTCTCTGATCTCAAAGTCTGGCGTTGTGCCCTTATAAACCCTCTGAATCATACTCTGGACCTATACATCTGACATCTGAGCAACTCTGATATCATCATACAACGTGGACACTATCTGAAGCCTGGAGAAACCAGCTGTCATAATCTCAATATCCTCTCTGGTGATCTCGTGTTGCAACTGACTCTGCACTGAAATCATGGATAGAACTACTCTCCTACTCAGGGCATTAGCTACTACGTTAGCCTTACCCGGATGATAGCGAATCTCGCAATCATAATCTTTGACTAGCTCTAACCACCTCTTCTGTCTCATATTCAATTCTTTCTGAGTGAAAAAATACTTGAGACTCTGATGATCTGAAAATATGCAACACCTGACACCATACAGATAATGTCTCCAGATCTTCAATGTAAACACTACTGTAGCCAACTCTAAGTCGTGCATAGGGTATCTCAATTCATAATCCTTTAATTGCCTAGAGGCATAGGCAATTACCCTACCTTGCTGCATCAAAACTGCTCCAATCCCCTGGTAGGATACATCTGAATAAACCTCGTAGTCAACACCCTCCTGAGGTAATGCCAACACTAGAGCGCTAGTCAGTCTCGCTTCAATTCCTGAAATCTCTCCTCGCATACCTTGGTCCAAACAAAAGGAACCTCTCTGTGAGTCAAAGCTGTCAACGGCCTCGCTATGCTGGAAAAACCCTCAATGAATCTGTGGTAATACCCAGCTAAACCAAGAAAACTCCTAACCTCCTTAGGTGTCCTTGGTCTCGGCCAACTCAACATAACCTCTATCTTACTCGGGTCAACTGAAATACCAGCTGCTGAGACTACATGCCCGAGAAAAGCTACACTGCTCAACCAGAACTCACACTTGCTGAACTTGGCATAAAGCTGACGATCTCTCAATCTCTGAAGGACGAACCTCAAATGATCCTCATGCTCCTCTATACTCCTCGAGTAGACCAAGATGTCATCGATAAAGACAACAACGAATCTATCTAGACAGTCTTGGAAAACTCGGTTCATCAAATCCATAAATACTGCGGGAGCATTTGTCAACCCAAAAGGCATCACCACGAACTCATAGTGGCCATACCTCATCCTGAAAGCTGTCTTAGGTACATCCCGCTCTACAACTCTAACTTGATGATACCCAGACTTCAAGTCTATCTTGGAGAACATTGCAGCTCCACTCAACTGATCGAACAAGTCATCTATCCTGGGCAACGGATACTTGTTCTTCACTGTTACCTTGTTCAGCTCTCTGTAATCTATACACATTCTCAGGGAACCATCATTCTTCTTGACGAATAAGATGGGAGCACCCCATGGCAAGCAGTTTGGTCTGATAAATCTCTTATCAATAAGCTCTTGCAGCTGTTTCTTCAATTCTTGCAACTCGGTTGGAGCCATCCGATACGGAGCCTTGGAAATAGGAGCCGTACCTGGAAGTAACTCTATGTAAAACTCCAACTCTCTCTCAGGAGGTAACCCTGGCAGATCATCTGGGAACACATTAGGGAACTCCCTCACTACAGGCACATCCTCGATACTTGGCCCAACTACATCTCTGCAGACCACATTAGCCAAGTACCCTACACAACCCTTACTCAGGAGTCTCCTTGCCTGCAAACAGGAGATAAGCGGGGGTTTCTACTCTCCCATCTCCAAACATGAACTGATCAGGGCCTAACTGCAGTCTAACATTTTTCTTTCTACAGTCTATCTCTGCCCCATACTCACTCAGAAAGTCCATACCTAAGATCATGTCAAAATCAGCTAACTCTAACATGATCAGATCTATCCTCAGTTTCCTGCCCATAATCTTGATCTCCTGATCTGATAGCACCCGGTCACTCAAAACCATGCCACCATCCGGCATCTCTATACTAATACTCATATCTGCCACACTAGGGATTAACCCTAAACTCTCTACTACCTCTCTAGAAATGAAACTATGTGTGGCTCCACAATCAATCAACACATAAATAGGAGTATGAAGGAAGAGCAACTGACCGGTAACTGCATGCGGCGCAGCCTCTGCCTGATCCTGTCTGACTGTGAACACTCTGGCTCTACCTCCACCCGAAGGGCCAACACCTCCTCCAGGTGCACCGGGACCACCTCTACCTGCTCCAGTACCTCTGCCTACTGGACCAGGAAAACCTCTAGCTGGGGGACCACCACCAATCCCCGGGTACTCTGACGCCCGATGACCAGGCTGTCTGCATCTGAAGCATACACCCTGTCCTGCTAAGCACTCTCCCGAATGCCTCCTACCACAAGTGCTACACTGTGGTAAATCTGTTCTCTACTTTCTACCTTTTTCAGATTTCTTGGACTGCATGGGTCTCTTTCCTTTATCTCTGCCACTGCCTCTATCAGGAGCTCTCTCTGGGGCTCTCTCTGTAGGTATACTGAAGGCACCCATCCTCTGCAAATATACCTCTGATCTCATAGCTCTCCCCAGGGCGTTACTAAATCTCTGAGGAGGAGACTGTCCTGTCATGACGTCCCTGGCTATAGCTGGGTGTAACCCATGCATAAATTTCTGAACTCTGGTGATTTCTGAAACTGTCATACCCGGCACAAACCTCACCAGCTGATTAAATCTGGAAGCATAGTCTTTCACTGAACTTGTGCCCTGAGTCAACTCTATGAACTCTTGAGCCTTGGCGTGCACCATATCTGCACTGCGGTACTCCTCATCAAATAGTCTCCTGAAGTCAACCCAAGTCATACTGCGCACATCTACTGATGCCTTAACAAGGTTCCACCAAACCCGGGCATCACCTCTGAGCATATAAACTACATATCTGACTCTCTCTTTGTCTATCATGGGAAACAACTCCATGGCATTCTCAACCGATTCGATCCAATCCTCTGCGATCGCGGGATCTCCAGAACCAGTAAATCTGGGCGGTTGATGGGCTCCTAGCAGACTGTAAATCGGATGCAGTCTCGCTGAACCACTAGTACTAGCTGTGCCTGCCCCTGAACTCTAGCTCGGCTGATACTCAGACTCTGGCGCCTGACCATACTCTGGTGCCTGAGCATAGACTGGTGCCTGAAACTCCTCTGGCCTTTGCTCATAATACTCTCTACCTCACCCCTGACGGGCTCTACCTCTGACAGGCTCTTGAGTCTTAATCTTCTCTGAAGGCTGTCGCTCTTCTCTCAATACATCTATGACAATATTCCTGACATCCTTTGGTCCAAGAGATGCTCTGGAGTGCTGGGACCGCCTAAGGTCACTAGTGCTCATTGGTCTAATGGAAGCACTACCCTGCTTACTCATATCTCTATGGGATCTCCTATCTAGAAAATCACACACAGAGGATGAATATCAAACATTAACTGAAATTCAAACTAAAATACTTACGCTGAGAGGAAGCGAGCGACGACTGCTGGGATAGGCTGACTCTCAGCTCATGCAAATTTATAAAAATAGTGCATGTGAAAATTCATTTTTTTCTGAAAATGATTTTCAAAATCTGCTAATTGGCTCAAAGCAATACTCTGATACCAATATTGTAGTGACCCCCGCCCCAGGTTACTGTGCGCTACGGAAAATACTGTACATATAATAATAAAATATACCTGAGACGGGGATCTCTACAGGAAAGAACTACTGCGGTCTGAAAAATTTCTTAATAAAATAAACTATAAACATAATTCAGTATTAAAATATACTGAAATGTAAGCGTGGAAATCCCAAACTACTCATGTATAGAAAATAAACTGATCATACAGTGTATACTATAATGTAATACACACATATATATACATGAGAAACTAAAGCATGCGAGCTAACATGCTATCTGTTGCACCAAGCCACATCCCCAAAATCTCGCAGCTGTCTTGCTCCAGCTCAGCCTCGAACTACTGACCTGCAAAAGGAAACAGGGAGGGGAGAGAATGACAAAGTCACTCAGCAAGCGTTTCCAAACACAACACTCGCAGGTCCAAACAATCACTGACTATGTGACTCGTCACGTAGAAAATTCTACTAGACAGTTTTCTTATTCTGATTCTTTTGATATACTGAAGTATATCCATTTTCTGAATTATCTCCTACTGAATTTTGTTATATTTCTGTTCTATTATTGTTCTGATTCTGTACATGACATGAAATGTGTATGTTGATGTCATGTGTATGCTGAAAACTGTAAAACTCGCCCTCAGGCTTGTTTTTATGAAAAACTGTCTTTTCTGAAAACTCTTTCTGATAATAAAATATGTGATCTGAAGATCTCGAATATATACGTATAGTATATGCTGAAAACTATATCAGAAAGTACTGAAAATCTCTGAAATATCTGAAAATATCTGCTGTGCTGGCCAGACTGATGAATACAGGGATTCGGCACCCTGGCCATGTGAGTTCAAAGTCTTAATGAATCTACTGATGCACAACCAGTACTCTCTCTAACGAGCTTGGTCAGTGACCATGTCCTCTCTAGCGGACACTGGTTTCCCTCTCTAGCGGGTGTGCGAACTCACAGGTGCCCCCTCGTATCCACCCCTATCTGATATATGAAAAATCATATATGTATATCTGAAAATCATGTTGTTGGATCCTTGGATCTAGTCTGAAAATATCTGATATGACATACCGTGCTAAATGCTGATAATCATGCATGAAATACTGATTTCTGATGTCATTTCTGAATTATGTGTGCTTAGAATTGGCTTAGAGTGGCTTAATTCTCTTTTAATTCCATTTTCTGCTGATTTCTGAACTGCACGGGCGTGTGTTCTGAGAAGCACGGGCGTGTGACAGGGCACACGGGACCGTGTGCTCCTCGTGCTACTGGACGTGCATGGTTCTGGAATATTTTCACATTTACTGGGCACACGGGCATGTGGTGCGACACACGGGCGTGCAACAAGGGGCACACAGACGTGTATCTCACTGTACGGGCGTGTGGCTGGCTTCTTCTTCTTCCCGTGTTCAGCATACATGGGCGTGTGGAATTAGGGGAAAGCACACGGGCGTGTGTACTCGGGCACACGGGCGTGTGTCTGGGTTTCTACACGCACACAGCCAGCCTATACGGCCATGACTCATGCAGAATTGAGGCCACACGGGTGTGCATACTGGATGCACGGTCGTGTACTCAACCCAATTTCTACAGATAGCATCTGGAAATCCAGAAATTCCCACACAACTCATCCACACTCCAAATCAACAAAGATAAACACATACTACTGCTATTAGCACACATAAAATCATCATATCATCAACTCAAACACGCCATATAACATACATAGAGCATATATCATCTGAAAACAGTATATATGCATATAAATCATGGAAAACCACTCAATCATCCAATCATGCATCAAATCAAGCTCAAGCATGCTGGAGATATCTCATACAAGCACACATCAAGTTCACATAAGCTGGAAACAGCCAAACATGCTTTAAAAACAACGAGAGAGGTAAGGAAAACACTTACCTCGCGCCATGGAAGCTTTATCTCTCTCTCTGGAAGCCTCTGGATCTCTAATCTGAAGCTGAGCTGCTGGAGGATCTCTCTCTAGAACTCTAGGGTTCACTGGAGCTGAGTAAGAAGAAGAGAAATAAGCTGGGAACTGAAATCTGCGCGTAACTGGAAAGAAATAAACATATAAATCTGGCTGAGGCAAGACACACGGTCGTGTGTCCTAGGCACACGATCGTGTGTGTGGTGGAAAATAGCCATTTCCACCCACCCTTGTGCAGAAATTACAACTAAGACCCAAAGGACTTCTAAATGACTCTTCTACCCCTTGAACTCTCTAAAATGACAATTTTACCCCTTGGGTCATTACATGCAACATAGCGCCCTAGTGTGTTGCCTAGCTTATATGCACACATATGCATGCTCATGCACCTATGTGCTATAGCCTAGAGCCGTAGCACCTTGTTGTTGCTTCTTACGTGTCTACGCTCACATGCCTCTATGCCTGTATGCCTTTGCGCTTGTATACCCTTACACCATGGTATGACACTGTAACACCCATATCCCATACACTTTTACACTACAGTATGACACTGTAGTGCCTAGGTTCTGCCTCCACCTTAGATTGCATGCCTTTTCAAGGCATTCTTGTATACTTTGACCTTTAGAGCTTTTCTAAAACACCACTCTTGAAATCTCTTTCTAATGATTTTTCAACAACATCAAAGTGCATTCAACTTCAAATTGAAAATTAATTAACCAACTTGAAGATCAAGCAAAGTCCATCTACTCATGGAGAAACCACATGGAAAATTACAGGCATGCAAATCATAATAATCTCAATATGTTTATATTTAAATTGTACATTGTAATTAGCTTTAGAGGACTTATTTAATTTTTATTTAATCTTTTCTTTATTTATTTATTATATGAAACTTGTAATGTATTTAAACTAAGTTAGCTAGTTTTGACTATGGTTTGTAACTTGCCTATATAAAGGCAACTTAAAGTTGTTGTAAGGGTCTTTTGGTAAAAGTATGAAAATTTGAAAGCCTTGTGCTTCTTTCTTGAGTTCTTAGAACTTTATGTTCTTGTGAACCAAATTTTTCTTTTATCCAAATTTCTATTATAATAAGGAATTGGTGGTAAAAAAAATCAAATAGGTGAAGACTAGTTACAAGTCGGTGATATCTTCTTCAGACTTGTATCAAGTCTTTTTTTAAACTTGACTTAACCTCAAGTTGGTGGAAGCTAATCCTTTAGGCTTGAGTGATGCATCTTGCCAGTTATCTTTCCAAGTAAGTTTGTATCTCTTGTGTTCGTATTTTGAGCTCTATTACTCTTACCTTTCTTTGGTTATGTTTGTAATAGTCTAGCTTCAGGCTGAAACCCACTATTAGCCAGCCATGGTGGGCCCTCTTACCCTTTTCCTATCCATGACAGGTATTGTCCCCCCCTCAAGGGATTTCTTTGCCTCCCACACCACTCGAACCCATGCCCTAAGGGGCTAAAGGCAACTAAGGAGCATTGCTCACAACTGGGTATTGTCCCCCCTCAGTTAACTGATGGGCATGTATACTCATATGTGCCTTCTTGTATTTGCCCTTAGAATGATACCTAAAAAGTCATATTTTATTTTGAAAACATGTATATGGATCACTTGATCATTTTCTAAAAACATTGTATGACATGTAATATCATGTAAATGTTCATCACGCACGATGTTATACTATTTCTTCGTTATATATTTTTTTTCTATTCAGATACTATGGAATTATCGTTATTGTTATCGTTTGGTTCAATGTATGGATTTTTTAGAGTTGTTCGATTCTTTAGCTTACTGTTGAGACATGCTCATCATATTTGTTCTAACTATTCTTTATGACTTCTCAACTGATTCAATTGGTTCATAGGGGCAAGTGTTTCTAAATCTGTTCAATTCTTATATACTATTTTTTTTTTAATCTTGCTATTTTTCCCTTAAATTTTATTATTTATGTTGTTTTCTCTGGTTGCACGGGCTGTACTGCTATATATGATCATGTATGGAGACACACATAATCATGTGTAAGTCGTGTGCTTAGTCGTGTGTGCTTTTGTAATTTCCTCTTTTGTTTTCTACTTGTTGCACGTCGTGCACTCCAAATTACATAGTCATGTATTAGTATATGGTCATAGACTTGACCCTGCACACGTATGCACATCAATTCTTTTCATATAGTCGTGACCTTCAGGCACAATCATACTTCTAGATACAGTTACACAACTGTAACCTTGAGTCACACAGTCATGTCCCTATAAGACACTACCTTCCTCACTTCAGTCATGCATACGTATACATGACCTTGAGGTACTCAAAATCTTGACCGTGATGTACCTACAATCTCAACCATTAGGTACCCAAAATCTTGGTTACACAGTCGTGTGTTTATAGGCATATGATTGTGCACTATGTTCTACTTCGACAATATCCTTTCTGTAATGCGTAAAACCACTCCTAATCTCAATCAACCTTAACCAAATTTATTCTTAACATTTCCATACATATTACATAATGTTGAACACATCACAAACAAATATAATTTTACACATGATTTAAATCGTAAAATATTCTCAAAGTTTCTTGTCTATTCATAACATCAACGTGCTTACATGTTATCCAACCAGCATACAGATATCTATCATAACAAAAACATACTTTATCTTCTAAGAAAACAGTAGAGAAGCAAGGAAAACACTTACCTATAGTTGTTACAACTCACTTATTCTCTTTAGTTAGATTATTCTCCCTACTTGGATTAAATGCTATTGGTTGTTCTCTATCTCTCTTAGGATTAGGGTTCTCTAGAAAAGGAAAGAAATTTGGGTGAGAAATACAACAGGATAAGGATGGACTAACTTTATATATGGCGACAAGAACCCAGTTGAGGCATATGGTCATGTGTCCCTTGGCACACAGTTGTACTCATGTGGAAATTCAAAATTTCCATTTCTTCTCGTGCAGTGCATCAAATAATCTTATAGGAAGACTCATGCACAGGTCACACACACCTCTAAATACTATTCTACCTCTTAAACTCTCTCACATTTACAGTTCTCATCCTACATTCTCTCTCTTAATCTTGATCTCTAGCCTAGAAAGACCATTCTCATCTTGAGATGTTATACCAATCCAATACTCATAAGCTTATCCTAATTAGCCCAAACATTTGTCTTTCCCATCTATAACCTTTAGAAATACTCTTTATCTTATTAGATTCATTGTTTGTAGCCAAAAAACATTTGTTATGGAACCTTATTTTCACTTTGATTCCATCTTAAACAATTCTCCAACCCAATATAACTTGAACCAATTCACTTAATGAATAGTAAGAATAATTCTCAGTCTTTTTCACCCTTTTAGAGAATTGGTGATATGAGGTTGAAATGCGAAATACAAGATTTAAAGGTGGAATTAAATGAGAAATTTGAAACCTTTACTAGATTGATACATGACATGTTCTGAGACTTGACCAAGGTGATACGAAGTCAAGGTTCTAAAAACCAAACCCATCTAGATCACTTTTATCTCCAAAAGATAACCCTTCCATCATCTACCATAGAGCTTAAACCATAAGAGACACCCATGATAAAACCACTTATTATAGATAAAGGACTACCATTCATAAACCTTTACACGATAATACTGTTTCCTTGTCTAGTGATTCTAATGATGAACTTGAATTCCATAAGAGAGAAAAAAGGAAGGAGGATGATGATGATAGTATTTTAAAGTTAGACATCCATAAATTTGATAGTAGCTTGGATCTGAATGCCTTTGTTGATTTGCTTTATGGCATTAAAAGAGTTTTTTTACTGTAAAGGATACGATGATAAGAAGAAGTGTAAAGTAGTCACATTGAATTTCAAGGATTATGCCTTATTATGGTGGGATAATATAAAGAGACAGAGAGAGAAAGAGAAGGAAAGAGAAGGGTTAGGTCATAGGATACGTTGAAAATGATGATAAAGAAGAAATTCCTCTCCAAAAATTGTAAAATGGACCTTTACTTTAACTTACATGATTTGAAGCAAGGGGACAAGAAAGTAGAGGATTATTCTAAGGAATTTGAAAACTTAAAGATGAGAAGTGACATAGCAGATGAGTGGGAGCATATCATAACTACATTTGTAAGAGATTTAAGTAGGAAAATAGCTCATAAGGTGGAGTTCCAAGCCTACTATTCCTTCTATGATGTATATAACTATTCCATGAAGGTAGATGGGCAACTTAAGGCCTTTAAACTTATTACCCCTAAGAAAGTTTCCTAGGAGATTAGTTATCACAGGGGATCCCCATCATATACCAAACTTTATGTCCCATTTAAGGATTATGTTAAGGTAAAGATTGTTGAATCTAGCAAAGAGAAGCCTAAGGTGCAAGATGAAGCTAGTAAAAATGCTCTTAGGAATAAGAAATGTTGTAAGTGTTATGGTGATGGTCATTTCCAAGCTAATTGTCCTAGCAATAGGGCTATGACCTTGATAAAGATTGTAGTTATATAATGAGCTTTTAAATATAAAGAGATTGAGGAAGAAGTTGAGGTTAAGAATGAGGAAAAAAAGCTAGACGATCTTGATTAAGCAGAATTATTAGTTCTTAAGAGATTGTTACATGCCCCAATCAATTCATAAGATGATTAAAAGGAGAACTTTTTTCAAACTAGGTGTACTATCAAGGGAACGGTTTGTTCAATGATAGTAGATAGTAGAAGTTACATCAATGTTACTTTCACCACCTTTGTAAAGAAATTAAGTTTACCAACCCTTGACCATGCTAAACCTTACAAGCTTTAGTGGTTGAGTAATGGAAATAACTTACAAGTGAGTAAGCAAGTTGTAGTCTCTTTTTCTATTAGCAAGAGATATATAGATGAAATAGTTTTGATTTAATCCCTATAGATGCTTGTAACTTGTTACTTGGGAGGCCATGACAATATGATAGAGCTAATGTAACATCTTGAGGTTAGAATGGTCTTTTTAGGCTATAGATTAAGGCTAAAAGAGAAATTTTATAGTCAAAGAAGATTCAAGAAGAGTTGAAAGGGTAGAACGTCTTTTAGAGAGCTTTATATGGCATGTGCTTGGAGCATGACCATGTATATTTCAGACACATGCCTATGTGTCCCTTGAGTATGGAGCACAACTGTGCACCTTAGTGGCTAATGATCATATATCTCTTTTAAGTGGCACAACTATATAAGTAGAAATCACATTTTTCAGCCAATTCACCTAATTTCTCTTTTCTTTCTTCAACCAACCCTAACCAAATTGAAGATTAGGTGCAAGCTAGCTAAAGCCAGTAAATCTGGCTAGCATTCAATCAGAGATAGAGAGATTAAAGTTCTTAGTAGTTTTAGATAAGTATTTTCTTACCTTTTCCCTAATTTTCTTGTTTCTTTAGCATGTTTTCCTTTGTTCTAAATATGAGATAAGATGAGAAATATGTTTTGAGCTTAAACAATAGCATGGTATGATGAAATGATAGAAGATAAGAGATTTTTGGAGGTATAAGCATGCTTAGTATAGTTTTGTATGTATTTATATGTTTTAAGATTCCAAAAGTATGTTAGGCTACTTTTAGATATTACAAAATGATGAAAGTAAGCCATAAAAACATGTTTTAGCATGTAAGTATATTAGAATAAGTTTATTTAAAGATAAATTAAGATTTGGTTGATTTTAGGTGAAGTTCTATAATCTCTAAGAATAGAGTTAAAGGTGCAAAACATGACATATGACAGTGTGGCCAAAGGTGCATAACTGTGTTATCATCTATTTTGCATAGTCACAGTCATATAGTGTATACATGACTAAGATGTAATAAATAATCAGATGAAATAGTTTCAAAAATTAGATAAGAACTCGTGACAAGTCACAAGTACTATTGCACAATATATGTATAAACATATCATAAGCATACACATAACAGAAATCAGATAAGATTCCAGATTTGTTATGAGTATAAAAGAACTAAGATATTAAGTTAAGAAGTGAGAAGATAATGAATTCAAAAAAAAAAAAAAAAGTTGTATGTGTTAAGTTGTATCAATCTAGATCCTTTTTCATGTTACATTGTCTACGTATACCTATATACGTACTTATGACATGATATGAAGCAAACTGCGAATAATAAGATAACCTAGAAAAGGAAAAGCCTATAAGCCTAATAATGAGCTAAGTTAGGTTCATAAGATAAGCAATGACACAAGTAAAGTAAGAAAGTTAGAAATGGGATAGACCAAAGATCAAGATAAGTAAAAAAGTTAGAGTTTCATGATAGATCACAAAAGTATAACAGAGTTAAAGTCCCAAAGGCTAGGAATAGATGAAGCAGAGTCTGTTAGACTAGAAATATAATAAGCTAAGGAACAGTAATTAGAAAGAGATTAGCTAAGAAATATGATAAGAAAGAAAAAGAGTTTAGAAATATCTTTAGTTAAGAATCCAAATAAGAAATAAGTAAAGAGTTTTGTGATGAGTCACAAGATTAAAATATAATAGAAACCTGCTTGAGGGTAGAGTGTAGCATCCTAGATTCAGAAAGCCCTTAGGGGTAGAGTTTTGAGGTTAGAAACAAAATTTAGAAATAGATTGGGAGTCTAGATGAGTTCAGGGGTGAGTTAGTAAGTTTTCGGAGCCTGTGTGACTTTCGTGTGAATCCTTTCGGAAGGATTCGATCAGGCGAGTGAGCGAAAAATGGATTAAGTCCATTTTCCCTTGTGCACGCCCGTGCACCTTTGATGCACGCCCGTGCATGTGCTCCTATATAAGTGAGTCGAGAGAAAGTTAGTTTTTTTTCTCACCCACTTTCATTTTAGCCAAGTTCTCTCTTCCATTTCAGTTCCTCCCAACCTTAAAGAGGAAATCCAGCAGCAAGTAGCTCCCGATCAAGCTAGGGAGCAAAGAGATTAGTTCGAAAGATAGCTTTCAGAGGCAATGGCGAGAGGTAAGTGTTCGCTTACTTCTCTTCGCATTTTCCCGGCTTTCTTTGATGAAATTTGATGCTTGGCATGTGGATGAGTTTGTGTATGTTTGTTTGATGATGATTGTGGTGTGAAATGATGAAATTTCCATCCTTGAACCTTGCATGCAAGCTTGATCATGTTTTAGTGAGAGAAAGAAGAAGCTTCAATGGTGGATTGCATTATACTTGATGCATGTTGAATTGAATGCTTGAATTGTGTTGTTTGGGATGCTGGAAATGCATGTTTGAAGTGAATTGACGATTGATTATGAATTGGTTGGTGAATTATGTAAATTTCCATGTGGTGCTCTTATTGAAGAACAAGACGCACGACCGTGTGCCTGCATGGCACGGCCGTGTGCCTTTGATTTTCCAGGAACATGCCCGTGTGCATGCTGTGTGCATGGCCAAAATAGCAGATGCACGCCCGTGTGTCCTGAGGGGCACGCCCGTGTGTGCACTTTTAGTAAAATTTTCCAGAAATTTCAGTAGCTTGCATGGTCAGCAACACGACCAGCGCACGGCCCCGTGCGTCTGGGCACACACCCGTGTGTCCATGACTTACACGCCCGTGTGTGAGCCAGGCACGCCCGTGTGACTTGTCCACACGCCCGTGTAGCAGCAGTTTTCAGAATTTATTTAATTAAAGCATGAAATTGATGAAAATGAGCATGCGAATTCAGATTAAGGGCATAATTACTTCAGATAAGCATCAGATAAGCAGTAATTCAGTTAATAAGCTGCATATGCATACCATGACATTACATGTAGCTTCAGAGAGGATGAAGGGATCCGAATTGTAGTCAGAGAAAGCCTCCAATAAGTTGGAGTGGGTAATGTTCAGGAGTCAGATAGAGTTACTTCTCCCCAGTATGAGAATTATCAGATTCCAAGATGAAGAAGACAGTCTCAGTCACAACCACAGTTTCAACCCTAATCACAGTATCAGTATCAGTATCAGTCTCAGCCTCAGTCAGTTAGAGACAGATATCAGTTTCCAGCAGGGTATACAGGTTGTGGTCAGAGTATGAGTACAGAGACAGCTAGTACTACTTCTTCAGAGAGACTTCATCCGATCTACCATCTGTCAGGGTCGTTTCAGCTAGTAAAATTCAATGGGTCTCGAGATCCAGCAGTGGCAGAGGAATGGGTAGAGTCAATGGAGAGTGTGATGGGTCTTTTCACTTTATCAGAGAGAGAGAAGGTTCGATATGCAGCGTTCCTTCTTAAAGGTGATGCCAAGGTTTGGTGGAGTCTAGCCAAGGCTTCCATCGATGAGCAGCATCTGACTTGGGCATAATTCAGACGACTTTTCGATGCTGAGTACAGGAGTACAGAGATGGTGTATGCCAAGACCTAGAAGTTTATTGATTTGACTCAGGAGTCCAGTTCATTTAAGGAGTACACCACCAGATTTAATGCTTTAGCGTGATTCGTCCCGAGTTTGACGGGGACAAAGATGGGCAGAGTTCAGAAATTCATTCATGGCTTGCATCCCGTAATTGTCAAGGATGTCCTGATAGGAGCAGATCCTCCCTAGAGATTTAGTGATGTATTGGGGAGAGCACTCAGATCAGAGGCCGGTTTACAGAAGATGGGTGTCATGAGTAGGGCATCTAAGAGGAGAGAGGACAGAGGACAGAGATGGAGGCAAGAGGTCGATGTCAGCCAAGAGATCTACTAGAGGTTTTCAGAGTTAGAGACAGAGAGTTGTACCCCAGTCGCCACAGTGTTCTAGATGTGACAGACGTCATTCGAGAGAGTGTTTAGCCGGTCAGATTGTCTGTTATTGGTGCCATCAGCTAGGGCACATGATGGCAGTGTGTCCAGCCAGAGGTGGAACTGGTGGTGGGCCGAGCAGAGGTGGTGTCGATTAGTTCAAAGGCCGAGGAGGTCTACCCAGAGGTAGAGCATATGTTCCCAGAGCCGGTGGTGTAGCACCTGAGGGAGGTGCCGGTCCTTCAGGAGTAGGCGGAGGTAGAGCCAGAGTTTATGCTGTTCATCAGGAGCAGGCGGAGGCTATTCCGCATGCAGTGACCGATCAGTTACTTTATTTTGGTACTCCTTTATTTGTACTTGTTGATTGCGGAGCCACACATAGCTTTGTAGCCTGGAGTGTAGTAGAGAGGTTAGGGGTTGACCCTAGTGTGGCCAGTAGGAGTATCCATGTAGAGATGCCAGATGGGGGATTTGTGTTGAGTGACAGAGTCCTCCTAGATCAGGAGGTAGAGATTATGGGTAGATCTATGATGATTGACCTGATTCTGCTGGAGTTAGCAGATTTTGATATGATTTTAGGGATGAATTTCTTGGGGAGATACAGTGTAGAGATAGATTGTGGAAGGAAGAAAGTGAAATTCCACATAGGCCCTGATCAGTTTGTGTTTGGTAAGGGTAGAGTTGACAGTTTGATGATCTCCAGTATTTAGACGAGCAGATTGATGAGACAGGGTTGTGTTAGATGCTTGGCCAATGTTATTTGTAGTAGTTCAGTGGGTCCAAGTATCGAGGAGGTGCCAGTGGTCAAGGAGTTTACAGATGTGTTCCAGATGAGTTGCCAGGGTTACCTCTAGACAGAGAGTTAGAGTTTAGTGTTGAGCTTCTTCCTGGTACGACTCTAATCTCTAAGGCTCCGTACCGGATGGCTCTAGCTGAGCTTCAAGAGTTAAAGAAGCAGCTTCAGGAGTTGACAGATAAGAGATTTATCAGACCCAGTTGTTCACCTTGGGGAGCTCTGATTCTGTTTGTTAAGAAGAAAGACGGGTTGATGAGGATGTGTATCGACTACAGGGATCTGAACAGAGTGACAGTGAAGAACAAGTATACCCTGCCAAGGATCGATGACTTGTTTGATCAGTTGAGAAGTGCAACTGTGTTTTCAAAGATTGACTTGAGATCTATATATTATTAGGTCAGAGTGGCAGACAGAGATGTTCCCAAGACAGCTTTCAGGACCAGATATGGGCATTATGAGTTCGTGGTTATGCCGTTTGGGTTGACTAATACCCCAGCAATCTTTATGGATCTGATGAACCAGGTGTTTTACGATTACTTAGACCGGTTCGTGGTGTTCTTCATAAATGATATTTTGGTGTATTCCAAGAGTGTGGCAGAGCATGAGAGGCATCTCAGATATGTGCTTCAGAGATTGAGAGACAGACAGTTGTATCCCAAGTTCTCCAAGTGTGAGTTATGGCCAAGACCGAAGACAGTGAAAGAAGTCAGAAGCTTCCTTGGGTTGGCAGGCTATTACAAGAGGTTTATTAAGGGATTCTCTAGCCTAGTGAGGCCTCTCACTGTCTTGACTAGGAAAGAGGTTCCATTTGTATGGTCAGATGAGTGCGAGACACGTTTTCAGGAGCTTAAGCAAAGGTTGACTAGTGCTCCAGTTTTGGCACTACTTCAGGAGGGAGTGGAGTTTGATATCTATATAGATGCATCCCATCAGGGGATCGGGGCAGTATTGATGCAAAGTGGTAGGGTCATTGCCTATGCCTCCAGACAGTTGAAAGATCATGAGATGAGATACCCTACCCACGATTTGGAGTTAGCAGTAATAGTTTTCGCCCTAAAGATTTGGAGACACTATCTATATGGAGTTAAGTGCAGCATTTATTCAGACCATAAGAGTCTGAAATATTTCTTCACCCAGAGAGAGCTTAATATGAGGCAGAGGAGATGGCTAGAGCTGGTGAAGAATTATGACTGTGACATCAGATATCATCCGGGGAGAGCCAATGTAGTGGCTGATGCCTTGAGTAGGCGAGTGGCCTTATCCAGTCTTTCAGTTCAGAGAGAGCTGCAGTATGAGATTGCCAGAAAGTAGATTGAGATAGTGACTGCAGGTTTCTTCAGACTTCAGATCAGATCTTCTCTGTTTGATGAGATCAGAGACAGTCAGATGTCAGATGAATGGACTCAGAGTATGATTCAGAGGATGTCAGAGAGATCAGTGCCAGACTTTGAGTTCAGAGATGGGATTTTGAGATTCAGAGACAAAGTGTGTGTGCCACAAAGTTCAGAGTTGAGGTAGAAGATTTTGTCAGAGGCACACAGTACGGTGTATTCAGTACACCCAGGTAGTACAAAGATGTATCAGGATCTCAAGAAGAGTTTTTGGTGGTCAAGCTTGAAGAAGGACATAGTAGATTTTATTTCCAGATGTCTGGTATGTCAGCAGGTTAAGGCAGAACACCAGAGACCATCAGGTTTACTTCATCCCTTGAGTATTCCTGAGTGGAAGTGGGAAGACATTTCGATAGATTTCATTTGGGGTCTTCCTAAAGTTTAGAGAGGATTTGATGGTATATGGGTGATAGTGGACAAATTGAGCAAGTCAGCTCATTTTCTGCCAGTCAGACAGGGCATGTCTACAGACCAATTTGGGAGATTGTATATCAGAGAGGTGGTTAGACTTCATGGTGTTCCCAGGACTATAGTATCAGACAGAGACTCCAGATTCCTATCAACCTTCTGGAGGTCATTGCAGAGAGCCTTGGGGACCAGACTGCAGTTCAGTTCGGCATATCATCCTCAGACAGATGGGCAAACTGAGAGAGTTAATAAGATTCTGGAGGATATGCTCAGAGCTTGCTGTATGGACTTCTAGATTGATTAGATAGAGTTGATTCCCCTCATGGAGTTTATGTATAATAACAGTTATCAGACGACTATTCAGATGGCTCTATTTGAGGCGTTGTACGGTCAGAAGTGTAGATCTCCTTTTCATTGGGATGAAGTTGGAGAGAGAGATTCTCTGCAGTCAGTTGTGGGCCCAGAGATAGTTCAGAGGATGATTGAACAGATCAGGATTATCAGACAAAGAATGAAACAGGCCCAGGATCGATAAAAGAGCTATGCAGACTTGAGACGCAGAGAGATTGAGTTTTCAGTATGCGACATGGTTTTTCTGAGGGTTGCTCTATACAGGCAAGTTCTCAGATTTGGCAGAAAGAGAAAGTTGGCCCCTAGATTTATTGGTCCCTATGAGATTCTTGAGAGAGTGGGGACAGTTACCTACAGATTGGCGTTGCCAGCCAGCATGGATAGGATTCATAATGTCTTCCATGTGTCTCAGTTAAGGAAGTATGTGGGAGATCCTTCTCACATGCTTCAATTTTCAGAGATTGAGTTGGCAGATGATTTGAGTTACCAAGAGCTGCCAGTGCAGATTCTGGACTACAAAGTTAAGGTTCTCAGATCAAGCAGATTCCCTTTGTGAAGGTCTTATGGCGCAGTCAGAGAGTGGAGAAAGTCATTTGAGAGATAGAGTCTGAGATCAGGGATAGGTTCCCAGAGTTATTCAGGTAAATTCCGGGGTCAAAATTTTTATAATGGGGGAGGAAATGTAGCATCCTAGATTTAGAAAGCCCTTAGGGGTAGTGTTTTGGGGTTAGAAACGAAATTCAGAAATAGATTGGGAGTTTAGATGAGTTTAGGGGTGAGTTAGTAAGTTTTCGGAGCCTGTGTGGCTTTCGTGTGAATCCTTTCAGAAGGATTCGATCAGGCGAGTGAGCGGAAAATAGATTAAGTCCATTTTCCCTTGTGCACGCTCATGCACCTTTGATGCACTCTCGTGCATATGCTCCTATATAAGTGAGTCGAGAGAAAGTTTAGTTTTTTTTCTCACCCACTTTCATTTTAGCCAAGTTCTCTCTTCCATTTCAGTTCCTCCCGGCTTTTTTTGATGAAATTTGATGCTTGGCATGTGGATAAGTTTGTGTATGTTTGTTTGATGATGATTGTGGTGTGAAATGATGAAATTTCCATCCTTGAACCTTGCATGCAAGCTTGATCATGTTTTAGTGAGAGAAAGAAGAAGCTTCAATGGTGGATTGCATTATACTTGATGCATGTTGAATTGAATGCTTGAATTGTGTTGTTTGGGATGCTGGGATTACATGTTTGAAGTGAATTGACGATTGATTGTGAATTGGTTGGTGAATTATGCAAATTTCCAGGCGATGCTCTTGTTGAAGAACAAGACGCACAACCGTGTGCCTTCATAGCACGGCCGTGCGCCTTTGATTTTCCAGGAACACACCCATGTGCACGCTGTGTGCACAGCCAAAATAGCAGACACACGCCCGTGTGTCCTGAGGGGCATGCTTGTGTGTGTGCTTTCAGTGAAATTTTCCAGAAATTCCAGTTGCTTGCACGGTCAGCAGCACGACCAGCACACAGCCCTGTGCGTCTGGGCACACGCCCGTGTGTCCATGACCTGCACGCCCGTGTGCCTTGTCCACACGCCCGTGCAGCAGCAGTTTTCAGAATTTATTTAATTAAAGCATGAAATTGATGAAATTGAGCATGCGAATTCAGATTAAGGGCATAATTGCTTCAGATAAGCATCAGATAAGCAGTAATTTAGTTAATAAGCTGCATATGCATACCATGACATTACATGTAGCTTCAGAGAGGATCAAAGGATCCGAATTCAATAGTATTCAGTATTCAGAACCCAATGTACGGGTAAGAGTATTGGGTGAACTCGAGGGGGGCATCTGTGGGATTCAGCTTTCTAACACCAGTCAGAATGTTCAGCAGCATTTCAGTTTGAACCTTCTGACACCAGTCAGATCGTCCAGTAGTTATTATTCAGCTTTCTAGCCAGTAGCTAGACTGTTCAGCCTACATGGCCAAGATGCCGAATCCCTGTGTTCACCAAGTCTGATCAGCACAGCAGGTACCTTCGGGTACAGAGAGGTATTCAGATGCATGCATCCACAGTATTTACAGTTAGCATGGCATGACATACACATCATGATATGAATAATAATGATATCAGTGAATGAATGATAACTAGTAAAGCAGTTTCAGATTCCAGCAAGTGCATAAATGTATGAATAGGGCCGAGGCCAGGTATGTTTGCGATTGTTTGTGCTTGCTTGGGTTGAGGGAAGTAAGGAGCACTTACTGGGTGATCTTTATCACTCATCCCCCTCATTCTTCTATTCTTTTCAGGTGTTCGTGCTGTCTTTGAGGAGCGGGTGGCTCGAGGCTGACAGGAGAGGTCCTACACCACGATCATAGTTTTGAGTTGTACTTTTTAGTTTTGGACCTGTGTGGTCATGTTGTAAGTGCTTTATGTATCCAGATATACAGAAACAATATATATATGAAAAAAGCCACTGGGCCCATTGTACAGAAAGAAAATGTATATTTCAGTTGATGTATTTCAGTAAAGCTTCCGCATATGCAGTGATGTATAGTTTCAGTTTTATTATTTTCGTAGGATTCTCGTCTTGGGTACCCGTATTTTCAGATCATTAATAAAAGCTCCCCATATTATTCAGCAGCAGGGGTACTCGGGGCGACGGGTCCTACATAGAGATAGAAATTACTAGTGAGTGACTTATCACTTATCCCCTTTGTACCATCCTAGATTCAGAAAAGCCCTTAGGGGAAGAGTTTTAGGGTTAGAAATGAAATTCAGAAATAGATTGGGAGTCTAGAAGAATTCAGAGGTGAGTTAGTAAGTTTCCAGAGCCTGTGTGGCTTTCGTATGAATCCTTTCGGGAGGATTCGATCATGCGCAGCATGGGAAATGAGTAATGCTTATTTTCCCATGTGCAAGCCCGTGCACCTGCCTTGCACGCCCGTGCAAGTGCATTTATATAAGTGAGCCGAGAGACTTTAAGTCATTTTTCTCACCCAGCTTTCATTTCAGCCATTTCTTCTTATTTCAGTTCCTCCCAACCTTAGAGAGGAAATTCCACAACAAGTAGCTCCCGATCAAGCTAGAGAGCAAAGAGATTAGCTTAAGAGAAAAGCTTCCAGAGGCAATGACGTGAGGTAAGTGTTCACTTACTTCTCTTTGAGCTTTCCAAGCATGATTTGATGAAATGTGATGCTTGAATGAGTCTATGGCATGTGAATGAACTTTGGGTATGCTTATATGTTGTTGCATGTTGAATTGGATGATGAATTTCCACCCTTGGATCATGCATGTTGCTTTGAGTATGTTTTAGTGAGAGAAAGAAGTTGCTTCCATGGTGAATTCGTTGATGATTGATGCATGTTGAATTTGATGCTTGAATTGTGTTATTTGAAGTGCTGAGAGTGTGTGATAGAAGACAATTTGTGATTGATTGAGAAATGGTAGGTGAAGTATGCATTTCCAGATGGGTGTTCTTGTTAAAGAACAAGACACACGACCGTGTGCCTTTGTTTTTCCAGACACACGCCTGTGTACACACTGTGTGCACGACCAGAATTGTAGACACACGCCCGTGTGTCCTGAGGGACACGACCGTGTGTAAGCAATTTCAATGATATTGCCCAAAATTCCAGTAGCATGCACGGTCAGTAGCACGACTAGCGCACGATCTCGTGTGTCTGGGCACACGCCCGTGTGCCTTAGCCATGCATGCTTGTGTGTGAGTCATGCACGCCCGTGTGTCTTGCCCACACGCCCGTGTAGTAGCAGAATTTTTCAGAAAAGCATGAAAAGAGTATAAAATGAGAAATAAAGCATGGGTAATCAGTTTAATGGCTAAATTGCATCATATATACATCAGATAAGTAGAAATTCAGATAATAAAGCTACATATGCATACCATAGCATGACATGCAGCATGAGAGAGGATCAAGGGATCTGAATTCAGTAGTATTCAGTATTCAATATTCAGAGTCTGATGTACAGATAAGAGTATGGGTGAACTCGAGGGGCATCTGTGGGAATCAACTTTCTGACACCAGTTATATTGTTCGGCATTCAGATTCAGTCTTTTGACACCAATCAGATCGTCTAGCACAGTATACTCAGCTTTCTAGCCAGTAGCTAGACTGTTCAGCCCACATGGCCAAGATGTCGAATCTCTGTGTTCACAAGTCTGATCAGCATAGCAGGTACCTTCGGGTACCTACAGATAGAGATATCCAGATGCATGCATCCACAGTATTTTCAGTTAGCATGACATGATATACACATCATGACATGAATAATATTGATATCAGTAAATGAATGAGATTCAGATAATCAGATTAATTAGTTTCAGATTTCCAGCAAGCGTATAAATGTATGAATAGGGCTGAGGCCAGGTATGTTTGTGAATGTATGTTGCTTGCTTAGGTTTTGAGGGAAGTAAGGAGCGCTTACTGGGTGATCTTTATCACTCATCCCATTCCTTCTTCCATCATTTTCAAGTGTTCGTGCTGTTACCGAGGAGCGGGTGGATCAAGGCTAGCGGGAGAGGGCCCACACCACAGTTCCAGTATATATATTTTAGTTTGGACCTGATAGGTCATTTTGTAAATGTTTCTATGTACTCAGATGTAAAACAGTGTACAGAACACTTTGTATGTATAAAAAGGCCAATATGGGCTAATTATGTATTTCAATGTATGTATATTTTCAGCTTCCGCTTGTATTCAGATTGTATTGTAGCAGTTTTAGTTTTATTTTCATAGGATTCCCATCGCGGGTACCCGTATTTTCAGATTATTAATAAAAAGCACCTTAGTATTCAGCAACAGGGGTACTCGTGGTGGCGGGTCCTACACCCTTCAGTTTTCTTTTCTTATAAGTTAGTGTTTGAAAGAGATAAGTTAGAGTATGAGATGGCTAAAGAATGAGATACAACTTTAACGGGGTTTTCATCAAGTTTTCAATTTTGTATACATCGGATTTAGTCTACCGTCACATTTATTTTGTTAAAGCTTTCGCATAGCAAATGATTTTCAGTATCAGCAATCTTCTGTAAGACCCTTGTTGTATATTAAAGATAAATAATAAAATATTAATATTAAATACTATTACAAGTAGTATAGAGTAATATATAGCAGCAAGGCCTTACAAGGTGGTATCAGAGTAAGTTTTGAGCCATCAAAGCATGTTTGAGCCATATTTTTTGAAAAGCATGTTTTCAAAATACATTATTTTCAAAACTGCATGGCATAGAGTTAGTGTATCCCAATAACTAATGCTCATGGTTCCTCTCAATATAAGTATAGTATTATATTATTTAGTGAGATTATAAGTTTCTAATCCCTTGTTTTATGTGATTTTAGAAATGAAATCCCAGTTTTACAAATCTGTAAAGAATAAAGATAGCGCCTCAGAGAGTCCAGTGAGGGATAGAAGAGAATCCTAAGAATTTTTAGAGTCTTGAAAATAGAGGAATTGAGAGTAATGGTTAGAGATATGATAAGAGAGGAGATTTAGTAGTCTATGAGAAGATATTACTAGGAACCAGTGAATATTGGAATGTCAAAGCCAAGAAGGTATAGTTTTTATATGCCAAAACCAAGTCAGTATCAAAGACAGAGTTTAAAGATAGAGATAGAGAGTGTTAGAGATTCAGAGAAACTTCATCCCATATATAGTTTGTAAGAGAGTCCAGTGAGGGGTAGAAAAGAATCCTAAGAATCTTTAGAGTCTTGAAGAATAGAGGAATTGAAAGAGATGGTCAGAAATATGATAAGAGAGGAGTTTTAGTAGTCTATGAAAGATATTACTAGGAACCAATGAATAGTAGATTCTCAAAACCAAGAATGCATAGTTTTCAGATGCCAGGACCAAGTTAGTATCAGAGGTAGAGTTTAAAGATAAAGGTAGAGAGTATTAGAGATTCAGAGAGACTTCATCCCATATATAGTCTACAAGAAGTTTAACAGCCCCTCAACTTCAATGGATTTCAAGATTCTGTCATAACAGAAGATTGGATAGAAGTAGTAAAGAGTATTATAAGTCTTTTTAATATGACTTATAAAGAAAAAAAAATTAAATATGTAGTGTACTTATTTAGAGGTAAAGTTTATGTCTAGTTTGACTAGATTAGAACTGGTAGAGTGTAAAGATTTGTTCATAGTTGTATCCTACCATAGCTAGGGAGATAATGGTTGGAAATGCTAATCCATATAGATTTGATTAACTCATGGAAAAAGTATTGAGATTAAAGGCAAGCCTATACAGAATGAATATATTTTTAGGGTCTAGTGAGTGGGACAAGGATAGAGACAAGGAACTAATTTCAGATAAGAGGAAAAAAATAAGAAGAAGTCATTTAGAGAAAATAAGAGTAAAAGAGATCAAGCTCCATATCTAATACATGCCATGTATGGTAAGAGACATCTAAGAAAGTATCTGGCTAGACAAGGTATTTGTTTCAGATACCACTAGCTATGACATAAGATTTCAAAGCGTCCAATCAAAGTTAAGTCCAACAAAAATAGAACAGATCTTAGCAAAAAAATTGTAGATATAGTAAGGGATGATTGAGGATGTTTCCCTTCATGAGCCTAGTTAGTATTTCTTTCTTAATTCTCATTATTGTTGATTGATTAAGATGCCACCCAGTTTGATTTCTAGAAGACTAGTAGAAAGACTTAGGTTAGTTCCTGTACGGTAGATAGTATTGTCAATGTTGGTATAACAAAGGATGACATAATGATACTAACTAAATGTTAATAGATCAAGAGACAAAGATTAAACAAATAATTGAGGTTAGATTGTTCATAGGTAATGATTTTTTGAATAAGCATGAAACAAAGATAAATGGCCAGAGCAAGAGAAAACAATTAGATTTCAACTAGGTAATAATCTCTTTAGTCATGAGAGGATAGAGTTAAAAGCAAATAGATTAAAGTGTACAATAAATAGGAGGTAAACACTAGTAGTGAGGGAGGAAGAGTCTATAGATGTGTTTTCAAAAGAAAGTTTTTCAAGATTTGCCTCTAGTATGACAAAGAGAAAGAGAATTAAAAGGTATTTTTAGAAAAGTTGTCAAATTTTTACTCTGAAGAGAAAGAAAAGTTTTGTAAAGACTATAGTAGGCATTAGGATGATCAGAGAAGGATTGAGTGGATTCAATAGATTACACAAAAGAAAAGATAACACAGACCCAAGATTATCAAAAGAACCATTCAAATATGAAGTTTAAAGAGATAAGATTTGAGATGAGAAGATACCTTTAGTAAAGGTATAGTGGTGTGAGTTAGAAAGGCTTATAGAGATTTTATAGAAGAGTAGAGTTTGAATTAGAGAGAGATCCCTTTAGAGTTATTTATAGAGTATAACATCCCCAAGTTAGAATGATCTTTTTTAGCTATAAATCAGGGCTAAAAGAGAAATTTTAGAGCTATAATGAATTCAAGAATAGTTGAGAGGGTAAAATAGCCTTTTAAAAGGTTTTATATGGCTTATGCTTGAAGCATGACCATATGTCTTTTGGACACGTGCTCATGTGTCTTTTGCATAAAGAGCATGACTATGTGCCTCAGTGCACACGATCGTGTGTTCCTTTTAAGTCACAAAGCTATATAAAGATAAGATCACATTTTTTAGCCGGTTCACCCAATTTCTATTCATTTCCTTCAACTTAACCAAATTAAAGATCAGGGAGAAACCAGTTAGAGTGAGTAAATTTGGCTAAGATTTAGCCAAAGTTAGAGAGATTAAAGTTCTTAATAGTTCCAGGTAAGTATTTCCTTACCTCTTTCATTAGTTTTTCCATTTCTTTTGTATGTTTTCCTTTATTCTGAGTGTAAGATGAGATGAGAAACATGTTTTGAGCTTAAGTAGTAGCATGGTATGATGAGATGATAGATTATGAAAGATTTTTAGAGGTTGAAGCATGCTTAGTATAGTTTTGTATGTATTTATATGCTTTAATATTCCATAAGCTTGTTAAGCTACTTTTAAGTATTATGAGATAATGAAAGTCGGTCATAGAAGCATGTTTTTGCATGTATACATGTTATAATAAGTTTATTTGAAGATAGATTGAGATTTGGTTGAGTTTGGGCAAAGTTCTATAATCTCTAAGAGTGGAGTTGAAGTACAGAATGTGACACAAGGTTATGTGCTCGAGGCTACACAATCCTACTATCATGTATCTATATGGTTATGGTTGTGTAGTGCACGCATGATTGAGGCCAAAGTAGTAGTGCCTAAGGGCATACGACCATGTGACTCAGGGTCACGGTTGTGTATGCTTTCCTAATTTGGCATGACGGTGCTTGTAGGGGTCATGGACATGTGTGAGTTTAGTTTGTATGTCTGTGCATATAAGGTCATGACTGTATGTGTGACACACACATAATCGTGTATCTTGAAGTGCATGACTGTGTAGTGAGCCAGAATTTAGTGAGAAAATTATAAAAGCTAACACGATCGTATACAGGACCATGTAAAAAAAGTAGATTAATCGAAAAAAACTCTAGAATAAGAACATAATAAACAAATTAAGTAGAATAAAGAGGAAACAAAACAAATAAGCTACTTAACAACAAAACCAAAAAGAAAGAAAACATATTTTTCCAGAATCAGTAAACCTAACTTACATAAGTAAGAGAAACTTAATAGTATCCTAGAATCAGAGTTAGTAATTGGTAGAGTATGATAAAAAAACAGAAATGGAGACTAAATAGAAATAAAAACAGTAATGAAACAAACAAAATAGATTGTTATTAGATACACAACAGAATACATAACAACTTATACAAAATTTAGAACTTTAACAAGAAGTACATAGAATAGAACTATAATAGTAAATTAGTTAAATAGAATGTAATCAGAAGAAAATAAAGAATAAGATTTCATGGATGATGAACATTTCATGACATGGCA
Source organism: Anacardium occidentale (assembly GCA_026122585.1). Classification (NCBI taxonomy): domain Eukaryota; kingdom Viridiplantae; phylum Streptophyta; class Magnoliopsida; order Sapindales; family Anacardiaceae; genus Anacardium; species Anacardium occidentale. The sequence continues at coordinate 174,916 of JAJEJH010000457.1, forward strand.
TACTAAAAATGGTATTTTTAGAAAGGGATCAAGTGAACCACATGCATATTTTTTTAAAGTAGAAAATATGATGATTCAGAAGTCAAGTTAGGGGTGAATACGAAAGGTTACCATGAGTATGCATGCTCATTAGTAAAAGGGTTCACCAATATCCATGATATAGGAAAACATTTACATATGTTAGTCATGCTTTAATTTTAATTTTTAGTTTTGAATTTTAGCTTCAGTACCATATTCAGTTTCATACATGAGTATCAGATTACTAATCAATTTCAGTTCAGATAAACCTCACATGGTCAGGGTACTAAATCCTTGTATTCATTAGTTTGCACTGTACAATAGTTATCTTCAAATACATAGATATTTCAAATATAGTTTTCATTTAGTTTTTTTAGTATTTTATGATCTTTGGATCCTAACAATATTTTCAGAAAATATTTATAAGAAAGATGTTTTCAGAAAATAGGTCCAAAGACTTGGACATGATTTTCAATATGATTTCAATATACTTTATATCATATCATATTAGCATGAAACTAAGTAAAACAAAAAAACTATGAATAATAGCAGTAAAACGAAGTAAAACTTATCAAGCAGACCAATAAGTAATAGGAAGTCAGAATATATAATACTAAATATATAAGTACAATAGACAAGAAACAAAATAATAAAGAATTAGATGAAATAGTTGCAAAAATCAAATAAGAACTCGTGACAAGTCACAAATGCTATTGCATGACATATGTATAAACACATCATAAATAGAAACATAACGAAAACCAAATAAGATTTAGGATTTGTTATGAGTAGCAGAGAACCAAGATACTTAGATAAGAAGTGAGAAAATAATGAATTCAAAAAAAGAGTTGTATGTATTAAGTTGTATCAATCTAGATTCTTTCTAATATCGTATTGTATACATGAACCCGTATACATACTTATGACATGGCATGAAGCAAATTGTGAATAGTAAAATAAGCTATAAAAGGATAAGCTTATAAGCCTAGTAATGAGCTAAGTTAGGTTCATCAGATAAGTAGTAAGACAAGTAAAGTAAGAATGTTAGAAATGACATAGACTAAAGATCAATATGAGGGAGAAACGTCAGAGTTTCATGGTAGATCACAAAAGTATAACAAAACAAAAGCTTTGAAGGCCAGAAATAGACTAAGCAGAGTATATTAGACTTGAAATATGATAAACCCAGGAAAAGTAATTAGAAATATATGAGCTAAGAAATATGATGAGAAAGAAAAAAATTTTAGAAATATCTTCAGTTAAGAATCCAAATAAGAAAAAAACAAAGATTCTATAACCAGCCCTAAGATTAAAACAAAATGGAAACCTACTTAAGGGTAGAGATAAAAATCACTTACTGAGTGACTCGTCACTCATCTTTTTTAATTTTTCTTTCTTACAAGTTAGTGTTTTGGGGAGCGAAGTTAGAGTATGAGATGACTGCAAAGTTGGATACAACTTGAGTGAGTCTTCATATGGATTTTTAGTTTTATATATATATAGTTTTCAGTAGATGACATGTTGACACACATGCTTTGTATTGCTCATTGATATGATGTATACTATTATGTATGTTTCAGATATTATTATATACTATATATATTATATAAGTTTTCTTTTAGAATATTATATATTGGGTTTATCCTACCATCACTTTTATTTTGTTAAAACTTTCGTATAGTACATTATTTTTAGTATCAATAGTTTTCTGTGGAACCCCTATTATATATTAAAGATAAATCATAAAATATTAATTAAATTATAATTTATTGATACTAAATAGTATTACTAGTCGTAAAAAATAATACATAGCAACGAGACCTCATTGACAATGTCTCCCAATAGTCAATGCTTATGGTTCCCCTTATCGTAAGTATATTAGTATGAGATTTAGTATAATTTCTAGATTTTAGCCCTTTCTTATGTTTATAACCTTCTAGATATAACCATCTTAACTAGAGGAATAAAAAGAGCACTTCTCATACGTTTTGAGCCAAAGCACATTTACATTCCCATAATCTCATCAAAAGCTCTGCACTTTGTTTAAAGACACCGTTTAAAGGGCTTCTGAAAAAAACACTTGCAATCAGCTGGTTTAAACAAAGCTTTCATCCTAAGTATTCCAAAACATCATATAAAATATAACACACATGGAACATTAACTATAAAAAAAAAAAATACTGTATACAATCACCTCTCAGCTGGAAGTAGCTATCCGGTTTGAATAAGTGCATACAAAGTTCATAAAAGGCATGGAAGGCAGGGTGTGGACGTTAATGTCAATCGGGTATAAGCGATACTAGATGTCGAGCTCCATGAAAATCTTAACCATTTCTTCAACTAAAAGGGCTCTCCTTGACCATTTCTCTCTCATGTCTTGGTGGTTCATTCTATGTGTTAGCCATACTGCTATCCTAACCTTATTTAGCTCTTCTAGTTCCTTGAATACGATTATCGGTTGGGGATACCAGTGGTCGTTCTTGTTGTCAACATAACTGTAATGCCAACAACGAGAAGAAGTACTCAATCATTTCATGATTCAACAAATAAAGAATTTTAATAGAATTTATAAGCAGTTACCTTAGTATTCTCTGTTTCATCAGTGCAATCTTCTCTGCCAAAGTAGATACATGGATACAGAACTCTATTGCATCTCCCATGTTAGGACTCCGATATTAATTGTTGATAGCCTTGGGAGCGAGAATAGTATTTGGAATGATAATCTTCTGGTTGTTATATCGTAGGAAAACAGTAGTTAAGATGTTCATTTCTTCTATGACCATCTGTAATTCAATAGAATGATTGCTTGGGTGAACATACTATTGATATGATAGAAAGATGAACTGTTGTTTATTTGATATACCTAAACTCTTTCAATCTCACACCGATCACCAACATCAAAGGGGTGAATTACAAATAGAAAGACAATAGCCTCAAATACTGTCTTGCAAGTGCTTTCGAAGATGAATGCCACTATAAGTAACTAAGAGCTTACAAAGAGCAAAAATTTGGTGGTGGCGATTCCCAGTATAAGGAGCCAGATAATCACAATGATAATGCCAACCAAAGTGTTCACCATTCAATAAAGTTTGTTAACTGCTGTTTTCGTATCGTTCAAAGTAAATGCTAGTGCCCTTCGCTCCTAAAAAACATTCACCTAAAACAGATGCATTGCATTTACTTTCATCATACAATGAACAAGAAAAAGAAGAAAGGAATAAGATATGAACATAAGGTATTGCCCAATTCTTACCACCTAATTCTGCAAGGCCAACTTGCTAATTCTCTTGCTCTCAGATGCTTCTTCAAACAGACTCATGGTCTTCTCAGCCTCATCTTCTAGCAAGAAACGCATTAGGTCTTCTAGGAATATGAACCTGAAAAAACATTAAAAAAAATTAATTTCATGATCCATAAGTCATCTTGGTCAAGGTAACACATTTGTCTTTTGACCCAACCAAGTATTAGCACTAACATATTCTCAAAATCTCTCTATGAGATACAAATGCAAAACTGTATTCTTTATGCTTGACTAAAATTTTCAAAATTAATAATTTTTTCCACTAAAATACATTATAGTAAAAAAACTAAAATGAAGGAGCTTTTTCAGCAGGGGATAATTTGAGAGCAAAGTTCAAGTTGTTACTGACAAAACTCACCACAAATAGAACAAAGATGACGCAACTTTAAAACAAATGGAAAACAACAACAAAAACTAAAAAAATATACTCAACAAGTAAATTAAAGTTCAAATTAGGGTAGAAGTATAATCAAATTCAAAGCAAGCAAGCATTTTATTTGCATAAGTAACATAGTATTGCAAAAGTGATATAGGATTAACCACATACTTGGACCCTTGCTTAGCCACGTTCTAGAAAATTTTCTTTGCAGCTACTTTTGCCTCGTATTCGTTTTTAATATGTGTTCCAGACTCATCAGCATGACTTGAATCTTTTATCTGTTCATCTAATGTGGTGAGAGATCCATAGCGGACTATGTTGATAAGCCTCTTCATATTCCAAGCAGAGACATTTTTGTGGTTCATCTTGTGCAAGTGATCAATCGTGATCCCATCATCTTCCTTGCTGGAAATTACACGAGGACTCTTTCCCTCGCGAGGAGTTTTCTGTAATAGCCCAGGGGTAGAAATGTCATTTAGGCTAAGTTAAAGGGTTAAAGAGAGAGAGTTTGAGAATTTGAGGGGCATACGCCCGTGTGCCAGCAGAGAGATGGGTTATATATTTCTTTTTCCTAGCTTTTTCCCTCATTTTCTCCTTCAGCTTTCCCTCAGCTTTTCTCCTTCCTTTTCCAGCGAACCCTAGACCAGAGATCGTCCAGCCAGCTGCCATTGTTCTGGTGAGAGATCCAAGACCAGCTAGAGAGAGAGACCCGGATGCCATGGCAAGAGGTAAGTATTTCTTTATCTCTTCACTTAGGTTTCCAGCAAGTTTTCCTGTTTTCCAGCTTATTGGATGCTTGCTGTGTGTTGAGCATGTTTTTCCAGCATGATATGATGATGAAATGATGAGATGTATGATGATTTTGAGATGAATATGCAATGTGTGATGTTTACATGCTTGGGTATGCTTTGGATGAGAAATGCATGAGATTTGATGAGTTAAATGAGAAATGCATGAGCTGAGTATGTTTATTAGCATGTATATGTGTTGTGGTTATGTTTAATTGAAAGATGATTGAGTATTGGATGTGTTTGGGTTGGATTTCTAGGTTTCCAGACGTATTCTACAGATTCTGGGTTGAGCACACGACCGTGCACCCGAGGGGACACGACCGTGTGGCCTCAAATTTGCATGAAACACGGCCTTGCATCTTGCCCGTGTGCGTATGAAAATCCACGCACACGCCCGTGTGCCCGAGGGGACACGCCCGTGTGTGAGATCCCCATTTGAGCACGCCCGTGTAGGCAAGACACGGGAGGGTGCTGAGGCAGACACACGCCCGTACAGTGTGATACACGCCCGTGTATTCGCATCACACGCCCGTGTGGTCGGCCTTTTCCTTGATTTCTTGAGAAATTTTCCAGAATGTTGCACGCCCATCAGCACGAGAGGCTCACGGTCCCGTGTGCCTTGACACACGCCCGTGTGGCTTAAGAAATAAAGAAAAGAGATTTTTAATTAAAGTTAAGCAACCCTAAGCTTCCCTAAGCGAATTCTAAGCTTATGAAACATGAGAATAATAAGAGATAACATCATTTCATGCATGATTGAGAGACATTGAGCATGGCATGCCACACATGAGAAATTTTCAGAAAGGGATCTACGGATCCAAGAGATATTTTAAATAGTATATATATACGATGTTTCGGACATCAGTTAGGGGTGGATACGAAGGGGCACTTGTGAGTTCGCACACCCGCTAAAGAGGAAAACCATGATCCGCTAGAGAAAAAATGGTCGTGCACGAGTAGTTTTCTTTTAGGTTTGAGCTCACGAGGCCAAGGTGTCGAATCCCTGTGTTCATCAGACTGGCCAGCATAGCAGAGTTATTTTTCAGATACAGTACTTTTGATACTATTTTCAAATATACTATATGTATACATATGAGGATCTTCGGATCAGAGATTTTTATGAGAAATAGTTTTCAGAAAAGAGTATGTTTTCAGAAAAATCAGCCCGAGGGGCAAAGTTTTATGAGAAAATGAGATTTACATAGCATCAGAGCATGCATATCATGTCATGTACCATATACATGAGAACATATGAGATAAAAGTAAAGTACAGAGCATAAAACATACGAGACTTCTGAAAACTTAATAAAGAAAGAAAGTAAAGAAATAAGAGATAAGAAGAATGAAAACAGTAAGCTGAGATTCCAAGGTCTGATCGAGGATCAGCCGTTGCTTGATGACCTGTCTGTGTAAGAGATAGGAAATGCTTACTGAGTGATTTTGTCACTCACCCTTTTCCCTTCCTTTCTCTTTTGCAGGTCAGTGAGTTTTGGGGACTGAGATGCGGCGATCAGCTGTGAGGTTTTGGGGACATGGCTGGGCAACTAGCTTTATCTTTTCGGCTCATTTGTTTTATTTATTGCATTTCATGTATTTCCGTTGTGTGTACTATATTATTATGCACTGTATGGATTTATACATGAACAGCCTGGAATTTTCAGAAAAAGTCTTTATGACTTCTTTTATTAAAGTTTTTATAATTTACGCTTCCGTATATGATTTTAAAGTATTTTGAGCAGCAGTTTAAATTCTTTTCCCTCGTAGGGGTCTCCGTCACAGACACATTTTCATTATTATATATATATATATATATATATATATTTTATAGCTGCGCACAGTAGGTCTGGGGCGGGGGTCACTACATTTTCTGTAGCCTTCCACTCCCTATCACCTTCGCATTCTGTGGTGATGATAAGGTACTTGTCTTGAGGCCAAGAGGGATAGTAGCACCTGCATTCTGTAGTTTTTGAATCTCACTTGTTATTCTTTCGTCTTCCTCCTCTGCCTTCTGCATTTCGATTATAGGAGGACCAGAAAGTGTTTCAATAACATATTGAGTAAACAATACCTCCTGAATTCTGTCAAAATACGTGCTCACATGGAAAAATGATGCAAGAACTTTCACAAGAAGCGTCTTCACCAACCATAATAGCACACCTACCACTAGACAAACCAAGATCTTAGTTACAATCCGAAGAGCTTTACTGTTGGTCTCCCTCCCAACTTTTTTATCAAACAAATAATGCCAAACAATCAACACTAGCCCTAACCAAATACAATTCTGAACAACCTTCCTCAATCCATAAACAAAATACAAGACCCGTTTTCGCAACAGAAAATTTCTCTCGAAAAAGAACACAACAATTCTCACAATCCAACTAGACACCAACCTACCACATATCAAATCCAAAACCAAAACCTCCCATTTCCATAATTCAAGCTTCCACAAATGTCTATCCTTAAGAAATTTAAAAGTTAAACTACAAACTAATGCAGTTATAATCAAAATCAAACTTAACCATTCAACCACAACCCAAATATTAACTTTCTCTTTCTTATACTCATCAGGCAAATCCTTGTCCAAAAATGGATCATCCTCTTCATATTCAACATTTCTTCCCATAAAATCACTTTTCAATTAAGCTGATCTCCCCACTACTCTCCTAGATTTTTGCTCAATTCTATCGTGTGGAGGATCCAACAACCTAGACTTAGGCTTAGTCATCAACAAACTAGACTTCTTATTAATAGATACATCCCTTTCAAACGATCAATTAGAAGTAAACTTCAAAACCTCTCCTTCAGAATCTTTATGTGGAGAATCTTGTAACCAAGATTGGAATTACAATGCCTTCTTTTACAAGACTCAAAGGAAACTCTATTGTCTCTATTATACAAAGTGGGGACTCAGCTACCGCTGCTAAATTCTATTTAATATTAATATTACCATTATTTTTATCAGCTGCTTGTTGCTGTTGAAGTTCATCCATGTCCAAGTCCATATCAAGAGAGATCTCACTTGAAGCCTTCTGCTTATGCAGAAACTGACCAATCAACTTCGAGGGTGGATCTTCCGTTCCTGCACCGCCTTGCATGAAATTAAAATCCCCATCTTCTTCACCACTCTTCTCTTCTTCCCCGTTCTTCTGCATTATGTTGTTGTTTTTGTTCTGGTCTCTATCTTGCCAAAAATCACCACTTGACTATGTCCAAATCTTGCTAGTGTTGGTTTTGATTGTACTTGTTTTATCACAGTCGATCTCGACGACAACATCTCTTCGATCAGGAGAATCGACGGCCATGATGAACTCCCTCACGCACACACTCTCAAAACCTGAACTTTTGCAAGCTAGCTGAAGTTTAGAAATAAAAATAGAATCTTTAGAGTTGTGGGAAGTGAAAACATAGAAGAGACAAGAAAATGTGGGTGGCTTTTATAGGGGAAAGAATGTGTTTGGTTTAAGGGAAAAGGATAGAAAATAGTTGGAGGTTGACAGGGTGTGATTGCTTAGGAAAACATGAGGACGCGTGTAGTATGAGAAAACATTAAGAAATCTTATGTTTTCTAAAGACGGAGACAGTGAAAGATGCAGAAGAGAAAGATGAGGATACGTGGAGGGAACCCGCTTAATTAATTAATTTATTAAAAATCTCCGTACATACAAAGTTCACATACATTGTCAAAGGAATTAGACCCAACAAAATTAAATATAAATAGGATTGATTAACAAATATTTTTATCTTTTAAATAAAAATTTATAAAATAATTAAATAAATTTTATAAAAATAATATTAAAATTTTAAGATAATACTAAAATTTTAAAAAATCACTACTATAACAGTAATAATTATTAAAAATCAAATTAAACAACTAAAACTGATTATATTTTAAATTAGTTATTTCTGTCAACAATAATAATCGAAAGTTGTTAATTTTATTCCAAATAACCATTTTTAGTCATTATTTATGATGAATACAATCAAATTTGATAACTTTATGAATCAAATTTTTTTTACTATTTAATTTAATTTTCAATAACTATGGTTATCGACGATTTCGTTAGTGGTAATGATTGTTTTATATTTTTTAAAATTTAATTTATTTTAATTTGTATATAATTTTTTGTAATTATTTTGATATTTAAATAATATTTTACAATTTTTATTATATTTCTTTGTTTCATAAAAAATATTGATGGAATTGGTTTGAATTTTAGAAATTTATCAAGTGAGTTTAGTTATTGAAAAAAATCTTGCATGGGATTAATTCCTTGGGTCTAAATATATATATTTCAAAAGTATATTATATAAAAATCCTTACTTCATATTATACTGGAAAAACATTTTTTTTAAATAGAATGACGATAATACCCTTATTGCTATGATGAGGTCTACCTAATTACTATGATGATTCATCGCTATTTATTATTACTAAAACTTTCTTATTATATACAATTTCCTATTAGAAATAATAAAAAAAATGTTGCATCCAATATATATATATATACATATTTTCTATTTATTTAAGACTAAATAACACTTTCTTTCTTGATTTAAAAACAGTTTTTCACTTTAGTTGAAATAAATAATATTTTATTATGAAAAATTAAGTTATATTAAAAATTTAATAATATCATAATAAAATAATTATTTTTTTTATTTTTTCAAACCTAAATCTATTGAATATAATAATTTGACTATTGAAAAAGTAATTATTGAAATCTTTTTAAATCCTCAAATGTTGTAAAATTACTCTATGACTATAATAATTATAATATGATATTTATATTTATAATTTATTATATTATATTTAATTTTTTTAGGATATAATTGTTATTTTAAAGAACTACTAGGGGCAACCAAACATTTCCAAAATTTTTAAAATGCCTTAACTTTTTTTTTTTAATTTTCAATTAGCCCCTAAAATATAAAAAAACCTCAAATATTTTTAAAAACTACAATTTTTCTCATAATATATGATCATACGATAAAGACTCTCTCATCTATAGAAAGAAAGGAAGAAGTATGTAATGTTATAAGGATAGAAAAACAAAATAATTTTTTATATAATTTAGATATTTAAAAAATATTTTTTTAATTTTAATTAATATAGGGTGTAAGACCCGTCGCCTCGAGTACCCTACTGCTGAATAATATGGGAAGCTTTTATTGATAATCTGAAAACTCGGGTACCCGAGACGGGAATCTTACGAAAATAAAATCTGAAACTACTGTACACTACATGCGGAAGCGAAACTGAATATACATCAATTGAATTATACATTGTCTTTCTGTACAATGGGCCCAATGGCCTTTATCATTTATATACATATTGTTTTTGTACATCTGATTACATAAACATTTACAACATGACCACACAGGTCCAAAACATATATATACAAACTGAGATCGTGGTATGGGCCCTCTCCACTAGCCTCGATCCAACCGCTCCTCGGAAACAACACGAACCACCTGAAAGGATGGAAGAAGGAGGGGGATGAGTGATAAAGATCACCCAGTAAGCGTTGCTTACTTCCCTCAAAACCCAAGCAAGCACAACAATCACAATAATCAAACATACATGGGCCTCGGCCCTATTCATACATCTATACGCTTGCTAGAATATGGAAACTGATTTACTGAATATCTGAATCACATTCATTTACTGATATCTTATTTATTCATGTCATGATGTGTATGTCATGTCATGCTACTGAAAATACTGTGGATGCATGCATCTGAATACCTCTCTGTACCCGAAGGTACCTACTGTACTGATCAGACTTGGTGAACACAGGGATTCGGTAACCTGGCCATGTGGGCTGAACAGTCTAACTACTGGCTAGAAAGCTGAATCTGTATATTGCTGGACGATTTGACTAGTGTCAGAAGGCTGAAACTGTAATGCTGCTGAACATTCTGACTGGTGTCAGAAAGTTGAATCCCACAGATGCCCCATCGTATTCACCCTATACTCTTACTCATACATCGGGTTCTGAATACTGAATACTATTGAATTCGGATCCTTTGATCCTTTCTGAAGCTACATGAAATGCCATGGAATGCATATGTAGCTTATTAACTGAATTCATGCTCATCTGATGCTTATCTGAAGCATTTATGCCATTAATCTGAATTCGCATGCTTAATTAATCAATTAATAATCATTTTCTGGAAAACTGCAAGTGCACGGGCGTGTGGGCAAGGGCACACGGGCGTGCATGCCTCACACATGGGCATGCAGGTCATAGACACACGGGCGTGTGTCTGGATGTACGGGACCGTGCATTGGTCGTGCGTCCAACCGTGCAAGCTACTGGAATTTTCACTGAAACCTTACACACGAGGCGTGTGTCTGCGAGCACACGAGCGTGTGTGTGAATTTTCTGCCCGTGCACACAGCGTGCACACGGGCGTGTGTTCTGGAAAACTAAGGCACACGGCCGTGCCATGCAGGCACACGGTCATGCGTCTGGTTCTTCATCAAGAACACCGCCTGGAAAATGCACAATTTGCCAACCAATTCACATTCAATCTTCAATCTGCTTTAAACACATGTTTCCAGCACTTCAATAAACACATTTAAAACAACCAATTCGACATGCATCATCCCACAAGGAATCTACCATCGAAGCATGATCATTCTCTCACTAGAACACACACATAAGCACATGCATGGTTTAAGGATAGGAATTCTTCATCAAAATCAACATGCAATGGCATATAAGCATTCCCAACATACATCAACACATAACTAACTCATCCAAGCATCAAAATTCACAAAGCAAGTCAGGAATTCGCAAGGAAAAGTAAGCGAACACTTACCTCGCGCCATTGCCTCTGAAAACTTCTCTTTCGAACTATTCTCTATGCTCTCTAGCTAGATCGGGAGCAAACGCTGGCTGAATTTTCTCTCTAAGATTGGGAGGAACTGAAATGAAGAGAGAAACTTTGGCTGAAATGAAAGTGGGTGAGAAAAATGGCTAATTACTCATGGCTCAATATATATACTATGTCATGCACGGGCGTGCACAAGGGAAAATGGACTTAATCCATTTCCCGCTCACTCGCCTGATCGAATCCTTCCGAAAGGATTCCCACGAAGCCATACAGGCTCTGAAAACTTACTAACTCACCCCTGAACTTTACTAGGCTCCCAATCTCTCTCTGAATCTCGTTTCTAACCCAAAAACTCTTTCCCTAAGGGCTTTCTAACCTGGGATGCTACATAGGGTTATATGATAACTTTTAAAAATGAAATAATAGGGATAAAATTGTAATTTTACTTTATAATTCTATTTTTTCATTAACAAAATTTAATTTTCGGTAGGAAAGTGTTATTTATGTAAATAAGGGGTGAACATTTGTTTTAATGCTAAAACTTGGGTGGGGAAATGTGATACACAATTTATTTAATAAAATGAAAAAATATTTTGGGATTTATATTAATAAATTATATTTTCAATAAGAGTATTATGGAAATTTACCACAAGTATGAAAGAACAGGGCCTTGTTGAAAATAGAACAACTAAGTGTCCCAAATCTTAATTGCCAAAATTGATATCATATTTTACATAGATGCCACAGATTTAAACGTTGAAGTCCAAAATGATGATAGTTGGGGTTAAACTCAAATCGAATATATTTTGATTTATTTTTAAGATTGATTTTAATGAATATAAAATAAATTACTCAAATCCAAATTTAAATGTGAATTCGAATTATGGTATTAAAAATATGCAAACATAAATATGAATTTGAATCATACGAACAAAATTTGAATATGAATCCAAACTCAAAGTGAAAATTTCTTAATTATATTTTATTAATTATAATTTTTTTAATAAAATATAAATACTGTTACAGTTTCAATAAGTCATAATGATATGTTTGCCTTTTTAATAAATCATAATAAATATATTTATATTTTTAATAAATCATAATAAGTCTTTATTATAGACAAATAAATAAAATTTGTTATTGTAACAAACCAAATAGGAATTGAATGTGAAGTAAACTCTCGAATTTGAACTTTTTTATAAAAAAATTTGATAAATACAAATCCAAGCACGAGCTAAACTTACAACAAACAAATCGAACATAAACATATATTTGTTCATATTCAATTCGAGTTAAATTTAGCCCCAATGACAGCAACCCCCTAAGGGGTGGCATGTTTGGGTTGCCAATTGATCTTTGTGTTAACTAGGGTAATATCTCACCAAGGTAAGATTTTTAATTTTATTCGGTAAATATTGTTGAGACATAGTACTCACCTGGAGTTTACTGATCTAGTGTAATTAATGGTTCAAACTGTTGACTAACTGGACACTCAATCAGACTGAAATGTGTATAGGCAAAATGTTTGATAAATGTGTTAGTAAAATTGTAGACTCGTTGCATCTTTAAGGAAAAAAATATATAAAATTATACGCATACAAATGCATACAAATTGTACACGTATAAAACTATGCATATGCGCATACATATGCATCCAGATGCATACGTGTATAGACCTATGCTTAAACACATACAAATGCATATAGATGCGTATACGTATAGACCTATGCAGAAGCACATATATATGCATACAAATGCATACGCGTATAGACCTATACATATGCATACGGATGCGTACGTGAATAGACCTATGCATATGCACATATAGATGCGTATGCATATAGACCTATGCATATGGGCGTAGAAATGCATACAGATGTGTATGCGTATAGACCTATGCTTATGTGCATACATATACATACAGATGCGTATGCGTATAGATCTATGCATATGCACAGAGATATGCATACATATGCATACGCAAATAGGCCTATGCATATGTGCATACATATGCATACATATATACACATATAGACATATACATACACATATACCTATGCATTCATATTCATACACATATAGGCATATACATATGCATACACATATAGAAAAATACATACGCATGTACATATGCATACATATATAGGCATATACATACGCACATACATATGCATACACATATAGGCATATACATACGCACATATATATGCATACACATATAGACATATACGTAAGCATATACATACGCATACATATGCATACACATATAGACATATACGTAAGCATATACATACGCATACATATGCATACGCACATACATATGCATACACATATAGACATATACGTGAGCATATACATACACATACATATGCATACGCATATACATACGCACACATATGCTTACACATATAGGCATATACATATGCATACACATATAGGCATATACATACGCACATACATATGTATACATATATAGGGATATACGTATGCATACATATGCATACTTACATAGGTATATACATACGCACACACGTATAGGCATATACATACGCAGGAACATATAGGCATATACATATGCATACATGCATACTCATATAGGCATATACATACACATATACATAGATATGCATACACGTATAGGTATATACATGTGCATACTTATGCATACACATATAGGCATATACATACATATTTACATATGCATTGACGGATATGCACACACATATAGGCATATATATACGCATATACATATGCGTACATTTGCATAAACAAATAGGCTTATACATATGCACATTTATATGCATACACATATGCATATACATATGCATACACCTGTAGGCATATATATACGCATACACCTATAGGCATAGAGATATGCATACAGCTATAGGCATATACATATGCATACACATATAGGCATATACATACACATGCATATGCATACACATATAGGTATACACAAAAGAATATACATATGCATATATATGCATACACATATAGGCATATACATACGTATATACATTTGCATACGCATATAAATATGCATACATATGCATATATGCATACACATACACATATGCGTACATGTGCATACACATATACGCATATACATATGGGTTCATATGCATACACATACAGGCATACACATAAACATACACATACACATGCATACAAAAATAGGCATATACATACGTATATACTGACGCATACGTATCCATACATGTATAGGTATACACATACGCATATACATATGCATACACATATCGGCATATACATGCACATATAAATATGCATACATACGCTTATACATATGCATATATATATACACATATAGGCATATACATACGCATATATACCTATTTATATGTATATAAACCTATGCATATGCGTATATGTATACATACAAATGTGTACGCATATAGACCTATACATTTACGCATACATATGCATGTAGATGCGTACACATATATACCTACGCATTTGTGCATACATATATACACATATAGGCATATAGGCATATGCGTATACCTATGCATACATATTCATATGTATATAGGCATATACATATGCATATACCTATAGGGATGTACATACGTATATACATATGCATACACATATGGGCATATACATACACATAAACATATGCATACATATATACACATATAGGCATATATATATATGCATATAGACCTATGCATATGAGTATATGTATCCATACAGATGCATACGCATATAGACCTATGCATATGCACATACATATGCATGCAAATGTGTACTTATATATACCTATGCGTATGCGCGTCTGTATGCATATGAATGCACATCTGCATAAGTCTATAGGCGTATGAATCTATATACATATGTATGCGCATATGGATAGGCTTATATGTGTATGCATCTGTATACATATGTATGGGTATATGAATAAGCCTATATGTGTACATATTTGCTTGCATATGTATGTGCAAATGAATAGACCTATATGTGTAAGAATCTGTATACACATGTATGCGCATATGCGTAGGCCCATATGCGTATGGATCTATTTGCATATGTATGCGCATATGCATAGGTTTATATGTGTACGAATTTATTTGCATATGTATACACGTATGCATAGGTCTATATGCGTATGAATCTATGTGTATATGCATGTGCATCTGTATAAGTCTATACCCGTACGTATCTGTATGCATATGTATGCACATATGAATAGGTCTATACACATACGCATCTATATGCATTTGTATGTGCATATGCATAGGTCTATACGCATACATATCTATATGCTTATGAGATATATGATATGTTTATGCATTGATATGTTGATGAGAAATTGCTTGAGATGATGATTTCTACCCATGAACCATGCTTACTTATGCTTATGTGTGATTATGTGAGAGAATGGATGAATTTCAGATGTGGTTTGTGATGGATAAAATTGAAGCTCGTTGTATGCATATTGAAGTGCTAGAAATGCTTGTTATTGATTAATTTCAGTTTGATTGAGATTTGGAGTGGATTTCTATAAGTTTCAGGCATGTGTTGTCAGTACAGAGCAAGACACACGCCCGTGTGCCTTTACTTTTGCAGGGACACGCCCGTGTACATGAAGTGTGCACGACTTAATTTACAAAGGACACGCCCATGTGTCATGAGGGACACGGTCGTGTGCCTGATTTTTTCAATGAAATACATAAATTTTTTAGAAGCGAGCATGATCGGTTGTATGAGCAACGTACGGCCTCGTGTATTTCTACACATGCCTGTATGTCTTTGCCATGCACACCCGTGTGTGTTCCTTACACGCCCATGTGTCTTGCCCACACACCCGTGCACCAGTCATTTTTCCAGAAAATGAATAAAAGAGAAGTATAATGCATGGGAAACCATTATAAAGGCTATAAAGCAACGGATAAGCATACAATCAGATAAATAATACTGCATAAGCATTACATAGCATGACATGCCAAAACATCAGCATGAAAAGGGATCAAGAGATCTAAATTCATTAGTCATTCAGCATTCAGAACTCAATATCCAGGTTAGAGTTTTAGGTAAACTCGAGGGGGCATTGTAGCATCCCAGGATTAGAAAAACCCTTAGTGTAACATCCCAGGGTTAGTTTGGTCTTTTACGCTTCTAATCTAGGGTTAGAATGAGATTTTGTGAATTCTAGGGTTGTGAGTAAGTTTTGGGGTGAAATGAGTGTTTTTCTAGAGTTTGGTGGCTTGTGTATGGATCTATTTGAGTGGATTTATATGCGAGCGCGGGAAAATGGCATTTTTGTAATTTTCTCGGGATGCACGACCGTGCATGAAAAATGCACGCTCGTGTGTGCATTAAGTTTCAGCCACCTTGGTTTAAGTTGAGTTTATCCGATTTCCAAATCATTTTCACCCAAAGTTTTCCTTTCAATTTCAGAGAATATCAACCCTAAGAGGGAAGAGTAGCTTCTAGGGCCATCCAATCCAGCTTGATCTTGTGATTTCATAGTGAGAGAAGCATGTCCAGAGATAGGTGCTTCTTACCTCTTTCCCTTATGTTTTGATATGTTTGATGCATGTTTTGGTTGAGATGAGTTCGATTCCAGTATGCCTATGATGCTTTATTGCATGTATGATGATTTGAGATGATTATGATGATGATTGATGCTTATATGCATGTTATGTGTGAGAATATATGCTTATATATGTTTTTGGGATGGGTTGGATGTTGAGCATGTGATTTGAAGTTGTTGGAAAGGGAAATTATGTTATATAAAGTGTTTTGCATGTGAGAAATGTTTAATTTGAGTTTGGTATGAGATTTGGCTGGGAATCGAGTTGATTCCAAGCGGTCATGCAAGTGCAGAGCAGGACGCACGCCCGTGCACGCTACCTTTTCTGCATGGTCACGGTCGTGTTCACATAGTCGTGCATGACCTAATTTACAGGGTCACGATCGTGCATGTTGATGCATGCCCGTGCACCAAGATAAAATGAGAAATATGCTTGAAAATCACAGAACCGCACACGATCACATGCACGACTTGCTCACGGTCCTGTGCAAGTTCATACACGTCGGTGCACACGATACGTACGCCCGTGCGTCAGGCAGAAAAGAGAAAAATAAGCTTAAAATGAGAAATGTGCACAGTAAAAGCTATCTAAGTGATAGAAAACAGTAACATGAGCTTAAATAAGAATACATGATGCATCATATACACAGCATAGCATGACATGCCATACAGAGTTTTCAGAAATGGATCCAAGGATCTGAATTTATGTTTTCAGTTGAAAAATATAGATTCAAGGGTGAATACGAGGGGGCACTTGTAAGTTTCAACACACCCGTTACACCAGGAGCTATATGCTCATTACTAGCCCTATGTATTGGCACGTGTCGGGTTACTCAGTTAGTAGATTATAGGTTTCGTGATCCCAAGATCAGATGCAGTTTAGCACGAGATGCTCAGTTCAATTCAGTTTTCAGGCCAAGGCCTAGAGGCATCACGTGACCTATACAGTTTATGGCACGTGTTATATAGGAAACTTACATGGCCAAGGTGTTGAATCCCTGTATTCATCAGTCTGTGCAGCATAGTTTTCAGTATAGCATGTACCCCAGGGTACACAGTTTTCAGCATAACTTTCAGATAAAGCTTTTATATGAGATTTTCAGATATGGGATCCCAGAATCTAACAACATAGTTTTCAATGAATAGTTTTCAGAAAACTATTTTCAGTACATAAGCCCAGGCCTAGCTATGTTTTCAGTATATTGCATAGCATGTCATTATGATATGACACATTAGCATATCATTCAGAGAATGATAAGATAGTAAGAAACAGTAAATGAACAGAATATAGAACAACGTGTAAAAAACACGAATAACAGAATATCAGAACTTGAAAAGTCACGTAATGATACGTGAATTTCAGAAAGCAAGTAACAGAACATAACAGAATAGTAAAGATAATGAATATCAGTAAAAGAGATTAGTGAGTCAAGTTAGACCGCTCGGATTTCTCTTCATTCTAGGTTATTTACGTATACTCATATACGTATTTTACGACCCGGCATGAGGCAGTATCCAGTCAATAAAGATAAGAATGGCAGAATAAGTCTGGGTGAATATATCACTCACTCCCTACTTTCCTTTCTCTTGCAGGTCAGCATTTTGGAGGCTGAGAGGAGGAGTTGGCTGTCGTCTGGGATCTATTATGCTTCAGTTTGTAGCATGCTTCGATTTGCATGCTTGTACAGTTTTATTTGCATGTTCATGTATGTAGCATCCCAGGTTAGAAAAGCCCTTAGGGAAAGAGTTTTGGGGTTAGAAACAAAATTCAGAAAGAGATTGGGAGTCTAGATGAGTTCAGAGGTGAGTTAGTAAGTTTTTAGAGCCTGTGTGGCTTTCGTGTGAATCCTTTCGAAAGGATTCGAACATACGAATGAGCAAGAAATGAATAGTCTTCATTTTCCCAGGTGCACGCCCGTGCATGTGCTCATATATAAGTGAGCCGAGAGAAATTTAGTTTCTTTTCTCACCCACTTTGCATTTTCAGCAAGTTTTCCTTTTTATTTCAGTTCCTCCCAACCTTAGAGAGGAAATCCAGCCAGCCATAGCTCCCGATCAAGTTAGAAAGCAAAGAGATTAATTGAAAGAGAAAGCTTTCAAAGGCAATGGCACGAGGTAAGTGTTTGCTTACTTTTCCACGTGTTTTCCCGGCTTGCTTTGTGAATTTTGATGCTTGAATGAGTTCTTTGTATGTTGATGAATGTTGAGAATGTTCTTATGTTGTTGCATGTTGAATTAGATGATAAATTTCCACCCTTGAAGCATGCATGTGCTTGTGTGTGTGTGTGTGTGTGTGAGAGAAAGAAGAAGCTTTCATGGTGGAATGATGTATGGTTGATGCATGTGGAGATTAAGTTTATATGAAGGCTTATTGAGGTGTTGGAAAGGTGTAATTGAAGTGAATTTGTGTTTGATTGTGAAATGGCATGAGAACTTTGCATAATCCCGGCAAGTACTCTTGTTGAAGAACAAGAGGCACGGTTGTGTGCCTTTGTTTTTTTCCAGATGCACACCCATGTACACGGGTAGAATCGTAGACACACACCTATGCGTCCTGAGGGACACGACTGTGTGTAAGCCTTTTCAATGAAATTGCTCAGAAATTCCAGTAGCTTGCACGACCAAACGCACGGTCCCGTGCGTCTGGGCACACGCCCGTGTGTCCATGACATGCACGCCTGTGTGTGAGCCAAGCACGCCCGTGTGCCTTGCCCACACGCCCTTGCAGCAGCAACAGTCTTCATAAATTAATACAGTTTTCAGAAATTGAATTATTAAAGCATGAGAAATCAATTGAATGACTAAAATGCTTCAGATAAGCATTAGATAAGCAGTAATTCAGATAATAAAGCTACATATGCATATCATAGCATGACATGTAGCTTCAGAGAGGATCAAGGGATCTGAATTTAGTAGTATTCAGTATTTTGAACCTGATGTACGAGTGAGAGTATAGGTGAACTCGAGGGGGCATCTGTGGGATTCAACTTTTTGACACCAGTCAGAATGTTTAGCAGCATTTCAGATTCAGCCTTCTGACACCAGTCAGATCGTACAGCACAATATATTCAGCTTTCTAGCTAGTAGCTAGACTGTTGAGCCCATATGACCAGGATACCAAATCCCTGTGTTTACCAAGTCTGATCAACACAGTAGGTACCTTCGGGTACATAGAGATATTCAGATGTATGCATCCATCAGTATTTCCAGTTAGTATGACATGACATACACATCATGACATGAATAATATTGATATCAGTAAATAAATGAGATTCAGATAATCAGTTTCAGATTCCAACAAGCGTATAGATGTATGAATAGGGCCGAGGTCAGGTATGTATGATATTGTGTGTTGCTTGCTTGGGTTGGGGAAGTAAGGAGCACTTACTGGGTGATCTTTATCACTCATCCCCCTCCTTCTTTCATCCTTTTCAGGTGTTCATGCTATTTTCGAGGAGCGAGTGGATCGAGGCTAGTAGGAGAGGGCCCACACCACTGTTTTGAGTATGTACTTTTCAGTTTTGGACCTGTGTGGTCATATTGTAAATGCTTTATGTAATCAGATGTACAGAAACAGTTGTAAATATATGAGAAAGCCATTATGGGCTCATGATGTATTTCAGATATATGTATTTTACGCTTCCGCATTGTGTACAGATGTATAGTATTGTTTCAGTTTTATTTTTCATAAGATTCCCGTCTCGGGTACCCGTATTTTCAAATTATTAATAAAAAGTTCCCTCAGTAATCAGCAGCAGGGGTACTCGTGGCGGCATATCCTACAATGTACATGTTTTTATCACACACACTTTCCACGAATATTTTAATATAATCAAGTTTTATTTGGGCATATATATGTATGTATACAATTACACATGTTTTCCGTTGTGACAGATTAGTTCAGCTTAGGCATTTCGGTTAGGTGACGATATTTTATTTATTTATTTATTATTATATTATACCAAACAGTGAACAGTAATACCCATCTAGGGTGTTCTACATTTTTGGTATCAGAGTGATATCAGAGCAGAACTGAGCTGAAATGTGCATTTTATTTTCAAAAGATAAGTATATGTGTGTGAATTGCATCGTTTTTAACGTGCATATGTGTGTATTTCAGCGTATCCCAGTAGCCAGAGCCCATCTTCCTCTCAGTGTAAGTATAGTAGTATAAATTTTGTTTATGTTGACCCTAATGTTCTGTGATTCTTCAGATAGGAGAGATAGGAGAAACTGTGCCCCTAGATCTTCTGAGGATGAGGATAGTGCCTCAGTTAGACTAGCTAGTGAAAGTGTTAGGAGGGGATTGCAGGCCAAGAAGAAGGCAACTAGAGTTTCAGAGAACAGATTATCCTGAGCAGATGGGTGGCCAGTGGCCAGATATGGGTTAGTATCAGGGATAGAGTTCTGGGTCTGATACAGTGAGTACCAATGGTTCAGAAAGAGTTCATCCCATTTATAGTTTACTGGGTATTCACCAAGCTCCTAAGTTTATGGGTAGTAGAGATCTGATAGCAGCTGAAGAGTGGATAAAGGTCGTTGAGAGTGTGACCGACCTGTTCACTATGTCTGATCGGGAGAGGGTCAGATATGTAGTTTTTATGTTCAGAGGTGATGCGAGGTCATGGTGGAATCTCGTGAAGACTACAGTTGATAAGGAGTCCTTGTCTTGGGAAGGGTTTCGAGCAATGTTTGAAAGTGAATTCAGGAGCCCAGGGGCTATGTATGCCAAAGCTCAAGAGTTCATTGAGTTACAGTAGGGCTCGAGTTCGATCAGAGAATATGCTACTCGGTTTAATGCACTGGCCAGATTTGCTCTGAGTTTAGTAGGGACCGAGGTTGGTAGGGTATAGAAGTTTATTCACGGGTTACATCTAGCTATTACCAAAGATGTTCTAACAGGAGACCATCCCCCGCAGAGATTCAATAATGCTTTGGAGAGAGTGACTAGATCAGAGATATGCTTGCAGAGGATGGGTATGTTTTCCAGACAGCCTAAAAGGGGTAGTGATAGAGACAGAGGCAAGAGGCCTATGTAGTAGAGGAAGTTTGAAAAAAGTACTCAGAGACAGAGGACTAGAGGTTAACCACCAGTTTACCCTAGGTGTGGCAGGAGGCATAGTGGAGAGTACCTGATTGGTCAGTAGGTATGCTTCGGATGTCGTTAGTCGGGGTATAAGCTAGCTGATTATCCAGCTAAAAGTGGAGTAGGTGGAGCAAGTTCCAGTAGAGGTGGACCTGGTTCTGGCAAAGATAGAGGAGGTTTCTTTAGAGGTGGAGGCAGTTCAGTTAGAGGAGCTGATCGTCGTCGAGGTGGCAAAGCTAGTGCACCAGAAGGAGGTGTAGGGCCATTAGGTGGAGGTCGAGCCAGAGTGTATACCATGAGGTAGGAGCAAACAGAGGCTACTCCACATACTGTGACTGGTCAGTTGTTCTTCTTTAACAACCCTTTATTTGTTTTGATTGATTGTGGTGCCACGCATAGTTTCATTTCTAGAGGGGTAGTTGAGAGATTAGAGTTGACCCCTAGTGTGGCTGAGAGCTATGTGTGCATAGAGATGCCAGATGGGGGGGTGATGTATAGTGACCAATTACTGTTTGATCAGGAGATTATGATCATGGGTAGATGTTTGATGATAGATTTGATCATATTGGAGTTAGTTGATTTTGACATGATCTTAGGTATGGATTTCCTGGCGAGGTATAGGGCAGAGATTGATTGTCAGAGGAAAAAGGTTAGACTTCACTTAGGCCCTGATCAGTTTGTTTTTGGAGAGGGTAGAGTGGAGACCATGTTGATCTCATGTATTTAGGCTAGGAGGATGCTAAGTAAGGGTTATATTGGTTACTTAGCTAATGTTGTATGTAGAGATGTGAGTGGGCCCAATGTTGAGCAGATGGTAGTTGTCAATGAGTTTTCTGATGTGTTTCTAGAGAAATTACCAGGGTTACCGTCAGAGAGAGAGCTTGAGTTCAGTATTGAGTTATTTCCAGGGACAACTCCGATTTCGAAAGTCTCATACAGAATGGCTCCAGTAGAACTTCAAGAGTTGAAGAAACAGTTACAAGAGTTGATAGAGAAAAAGTTTATCAGACTGAGTTACTCGCCATGGGGTGCCCCCATTCTCTTTGTCAAGAAGAATGATGGTTCTATGCGGATGTGTATTGACTACAGAGAGTTGAATAAGGTTACAGTGAAGAATAAGTACTCCTTGCCTAGAATTGACGATTTGTTTGATCAGCTCAGTGGGGCATCAGTCTTTTCAAAGATTGATCTGAGGTCAGGATACCACTAGGTCAGAGTTGCTGACAGAGATGTACTAAAAACTGCCTTCAGGACCAGATATAACCATTACAAGTTTTTAGTGATGCCATTTGGGTTGACGAATACTCCAGCGGTGTTCATGAATTTGATGAACCGAGTATTCCATGATTGTCTCGATAGATTTGTTGTTATGTTTATCGATGACATCTTGGTATATTCGAGGAGTGTAGAGGAGTATGTGGATCATCTCAGATTTGTGCTGCAAAGATTGAGAGATAGGCAGTTGTATGCCAAATTCAGTAAGTGTGAATTTTGGCTAAGTAGTATGGTATTTATGGGGCATGTGATTTTTGCTGATGGTTTGTCAATGGATCCGGCTAAAGTTGAGGTTATTTTGAGTTGGTCGAGGCCGAGGACTGTTAAAGAGGTTCGCAACTTCTTGGGATTGGCAGGCTACTACAGACGGTTTATTCAGAGGTTTTCTAGCTTAACGAGGCCTCTGACAGCTTTGACCAAAAGAGAGAATCCGTTTGTATAGACAGATTTGTGTAAGGCTAAATTTCAAGAGTTAAAGCAGAGATTGACCAGTGCGCCAGTGTTGGCTTTGCCTCAGAAGGGGATAGATTATGAGATCTACACAGATGCTTCTCACCAGGGGATTGGTGCAGTGCTGATGCAAGCTGGTAGGGTGATTGCCTATGTTTCCAGGCAATTGAAAGATCATGAGATGAAATACCCTACTCATGATTTAGAGCTTGCAGCAGTTGTATTTGCTTTGAAGATTTGGAGGCATTACTTATATGGAGTCAGATGCTGCGTTTTCTCATATCACAAGAGCCTGAAGTACTTCTTCACCCAAAAGAAATTGAATATGAGGCAGCGACGGTGGTTAGAGTTGGTAAAGGATTACGACTGTGAGATTAGATACCACCCGGACAGAGCAAATGTGGTTACAGATGCCTTGAGCCGCAGAATTGCCTTATTAAGTTTGTCTGTTCAGAGTGAGCTTCAGAGAGAAGTCATTAGAGATTTCAAGGCTTCAGATTGTGTCTTCTTTGTCTAATGAGATCAGAGAAGCTTAGAGGTCAGATCAATGGGTACAGATGATGGTACAGAGAGTATCAGAGGGTTCAGTGCCAGATTTTGAAATCAGAGATGAGATTCTGAGATTCAGGGGTCGAGTGTGTGTCTCAGAAGACTCAGATTTGAGGTAGAGAATCTTGGCAGAAGCCCATAGTTCAGTGTATTCAACTCATCCGGGTAGTACCAAAATGTACCAAGATCTGAAGAGAAACTTCTGGTGGCCAGGGATAAAGAGAGACATAGCAAATTTTGTGGCTAGATGTCTGGTGTGTCAGCAGGTTAAAGCTGAGCATCAAATACCATCAGGGTTGTTACAGCCTTTGAGTGTGCCTGAGTGGAAATGAGAGAGTATTTCCATGGATTTCATCTCAAGACTTCCCAGAGTCAGAGAGAGATATACTGGTATTTGGGTGATTATGGACAGACTGAGTAAATCTGCTCACTTTCTACCAATCAGAGATGGTCTGACGACTGATCAGTTGGGTCGGTTGTATGTCAAGGAGATAGTGAGATTGCTGGAGTTCCTCAAGTTATTGTGTCAGATCGAGACTCCAGATTTCTGTCAGCTTTCTGGAGGAGTTTACAGAGGACACTTGGGACTCGATTACACTTCAGTTCAGCTTATCATTCTCAGTCAGACGGCTAGACAGAGAGGGTGAATCAGATTTTGGAAGATATGTTAAGAGTTTATTGCTTAGACTTCCAAACCAGCTGGGTAGAGCTACTGCCATTGATGGAGTTCGCGTATAATAATAGTTACCAGTCGACTATTCAGATGGCTCCATTTAAGGCACTGTATGGCAGAAAGTGCAAGTCTCCCTTGTATTGGGATGATATTGGGGAGAAAGACTCAGTATCAACAGCAGTGGGTCCAGAGATGACTCAGCAGATGATCG